>JASFAT010001530.1:0-573322 GCA_031353405.1 Baronia brevicornis
GGTCTCCACTCCAGCTCTCCTCTGCTCCAACGATTGTCGGATCTCCAACAAACATGTGTTCAAATTCGAATTCGTTAATAAAATACTTTTTATTCATCTACTCAATTTCAAATACATTTTTTAAACTTGTATTGGATAACACTTGATGTTAATACAGATTTTTCAAATATTAATTCATTAATTAATTTTAGTTTTATACGTGAGAAAACCATTTCTCTTTTGTTAGATATTTAGCAGGACATAAAAGTAGGAATTGCCTTTAATTTTTTTTTTATTACTTGTTTTATATAGAAGTTAGGGTAGGTTGTTTTATATAAGGGTTATTAATATCCATTCCTTCAAAAAATAGGAAAGTTCCATGTACAGCCGTGGGATATATATGGCTTAAAAATAAAATCTTTTAACATTCCATTTGCCATGTACAATTTATTTTATGTAATTTATGACAATTAACAGGTGACGTTGAATGGAGTATAGTAGGTCCCATTAGGCAGGCCCGTGCTGAGACATTCCGATTCAACAAATCGATTCTCGCATCGGAAAAAAAAAAAAAAAATATATATATATATATATATATATATATATATATATATATATATATATATATATATATATATATATATATATATAAATGAATTTATAAATATTTATTCTGAGTCTGGTAACTACCCAATCCGCTTCCGCCGCCGTTCCTGCCCTTTCCTTTCTTCTCTATGAATGAAGGATGCATGGCTAAGGGCGAGCTTATTCGCAAGCGTGCCGACCGCCCCAGGATCGGGCTCCCCCGGGTACTATGGTGCCTTACCTCAGCATGCAGGGCTCTGCTGGGGCTGACCTCCATCCTCCCTTGCGGCTCGTGGGATTCACTAACACGAATTTAATATACCTAATTTGTTGAAAAAATGACGGCGCCTTGGTTCGTCACCCGTCACGTCCTGATTCTTACGAGGGCGAAAAGCGACCAATCGAGAGCCGTTTCGCTGCAATGAATGGTAGCGGATGGAGCTCTGTGGTCTCTGCTAACCCCTACAGGGGATAGGCGTGAAAATATAAAAAGAAATATATAAAAATTTGGAATACATACAATTGAAGTAAATATAATTTCTTTTTTTAGGTCCAAAGCCCCGTCCTGGTTGTAGAGCTTAATTTAAATAGGTTAGAAGGTACACAATTGCGAGCGCTTGGATTACTCTCTGTGTTCGGGTTTAATATGACATACGTGGTCAGGGCGCCTTCAGATCCTCCGGCGCCTTCGTCGTGTAGTGCTGTCGAGTGTCGATTATTGGGACACTGTTATGCCAGACACGATTACAAGTGAGTATTATTATTATTTTTGTATAATATATGTTTATAATAATTGCACGCACCACCACATTCTGAAGATGGCTACCTTTATCGGTAGTGACATTTAAAAGTAAAGACATTGGAACATTCAAAAGACAAACCTACACTTATATCGAAGGCCAGCAACGCATTTGCAATGCCTAGCTTATTGCAGTTCTCTATAGGTGGTGGTGGTGGTGCTCGTTTTGCGTTTGCCTATCCTATAACAACAATGCAATGCCTATGGTAGTGCGTACGTTTATGAATGGAATACATGTTTCCCATCAGGTGACATGTCTGCTTGTTTGTCTTTCTATCCCATAAAAAAAACGGACGCCCTAATTGGCTCAGCTGCGATGCTACCGCTTTTATGTTATTGGTCGTAGTTTCGATTCCCGCATCATAATAATGTGTATAGCTTGTGTTTATTCAAGTTTGGGTGTTCCGCTAATCTGCCTTGTACAACCGCGGTGGGTTAATATTTCTTGCTTCAGAAATGAGAAAGCCCTGGACACAAAAATGTGATATATATGGAAATGGATCAAAAAATTCTGGCATATATATATATATATATATATATATATATATATATATATATATATATATATATATATATATATATGTACATAAATGAGATTTTTTACACCCTATATGACGCCCTGTATGGCAAGGACTTCCCCATATCTAAAGAAACGGACATTAATGCACATTTGTCCAATCTGGAATGACGTGGTGATCAGAACAGGAATAAACATCTGTGGGCCATTACGTACATTTATCCCATCGTGGGTATCGAATTCGCTTCCATCGACTTGGTGAGCGAGAGCCCCGCTACTGAGCCAATTGGTCATGAAATTGGAGTAGTGATAAATAATAATGGATTAAACCCTATACAAATGGTATCTTAATAATCATCTAATAATATTTATCAAGCAATTAAAGGTATAAATACATAATTATGTATATAAATAAAATAGCATTTAGGATATCTCTGAAGTCGCGAAAGATAAGGCACCGTAATTTGAGTAGTTACTTTCTCAGAACTGAACATTTTTTTAACGATTTTCAATTTACCACAGGGAGTTTTTCTGCTCGTGTTTCGAAGGATACTCCGGTGTCGATTGCGGAGTGGGTCCATTATGTCCAAAAACCTCGAATATGTGCAAAAATGGTGGAACCTGCAGGTTAGTGGATCACATGTCAAATATTGACAATTTTCAAATTTGACTCACTTGATGTATTAAACAACCTAAATGGCGATAATTTTCGATTTTCACGTCAAGATTATCCCAGATCAAGAAATATCTTATAACTTCTAGGCAATTATACTAAAGCTGGATAAAGATGGACAGACAAATACAGTACAACAACAGACAATAATGTTCCCCTCGAAATGAGCCTATTTTTTTCTCAGTAAGACCAAAACTTTTAGAGATACGATCTTTTTTGTACACAAGTAGTGTATAAAAAAGATCGTCTCTCAACAGAAAAAAAAAACAAAATGGGTGCCACATAACTGGGAAGTGGATTGGATTCAAGTGTGCAGTGTATCTGTGTATTAAAATAGTATATAAATACCTAGAATATCGTTTAGTTTATGACCGGACATATTCAGGTATAAGTACGTATAAACATTGTATAGATTATAACGTTTATACGTAAGATTTATATACATTATCGTTAACAGGCAAATGGGTCCTGCAGCGGTGAGTTGCATTTGCGCTCCGGGCTACACTGGTGACCTCTGCGAGTCACAGATAGCTGCACCCGGTAAGTACCGTTAGTACCTACATACATAAATACGACTATCTATGTCTAGGTATCCATAGCTATTAATACCTTGGTTTGTCCGTACAATTTGTTTAAAAAATTTGTTCAATCATGTACAGCATGTCTTATTTAGTCATAGAAGAACTACTTTCATAAAAAAATACACACATAAAGCTTCATTATTTTTTTAAACTAATTTTTAAGCATTATAAAACACCTCGGCTGTGCTATTTTAATCTCTGGTAAGTGACGCGAGATTTATAGGAGAGTCCAAACGAGTTAATTAAAAAAAAATCTGCATTATAAATGTCTATTCTAAGGTTTTTAGACATATTAGCAATACGAATCGATGCTTTATAGCATAGTACGTTGCATTATGCAAAAACTCGTTTTTTTTATTTATTAATAAAAAAAACGTAATAAAAAAATAAGGTTTTGAAATATTATTGTAAATATGTACATAAATTGACTAAATTTAAAAAATAAAAAGATTCAATGGTAAATGAAATGTTTTATAATATTTATAATAATTGCTATGAGAATACAATATACTTCCCTTGTAAAGGACTTGGATCTACACAAGCTTAACCTGTGTTGCAAATTACTAGGCCTACATCCTTAAGATATAATAATTGATATGTTTAAAACCATTTAAATAAATAATCCTTTAATAAAAAATAAAAATATATACATTTTTATTTAATGCAATGAGACTATGTTGTTATTTATTGAGAATAATATTAGTTTAAATTTGTTTTAGTACATTTCCCTTTTATCTGTTATTGATAAATACGGGGACTGACAACCATGAATTGTTGTATATAAATTACAGGATTAACAAGGAAACTGCAGGAATATAGGAATTCTTACCTTCTACGTTCATTCGTCCCAAAGTGGACTTCGTGCAAATGGGCGAATCCCAATCGTAAGAGATAACTCAAGCACTATTTCTTCTATAATCGGTGGGAATTCGCGACATATTTTGAATTAAGAATTAGTTCGAAAATCGTTATAGAACATTTGTTATATGCGTGTAATAATAATATTTTTTCTAACGATATAAAAATACTTTTTTACTAGAATGTGGCATCAGCGAATGTACAGAAGGCTGCGATAAAACCAAAACTTGTGACTGCAGTCCAAGAGATAGTGATTTTAGTAAGTATATCAATAAGAAATATTTATATATTGCTAATAAATGTTAGAAGAATCTTAGAAATGCCATCTTTAATATACTTAACTAACATAAAGGTATCACATGTTATGACAGGCTCATATCAGTTGCGCTATGTATTTACTTAGGGTTTTGTGCTTAAAGGGTTCAAGCTTACAACCCTTGGTAAATACATAGTAAGCGCAACTTATATGGGGAGAAACAATTCAATCTGAAGTTTGTCTGGGCCCAATTAAACTACAGATTTAAAACGTTTTTCTAAGAATCGTAATTATTTTATTTGAAGTGACAT
Source organism: Baronia brevicornis (assembly GCA_031353405.1). Taxonomy (NCBI): domain Eukaryota; kingdom Metazoa; phylum Arthropoda; class Insecta; order Lepidoptera; family Papilionidae; genus Baronia; species Baronia brevicornis. The sequence continues at coordinate 4,560 of JASFAT010001530.1, forward strand.
GAAACAAGTGACAAGAATATTGGAAATGTATGTTTATGAAAATATTATTATTCTATTAAAACAGTTGGTTTCGCCAACTGTTTAAATAAAATAATTATATTTACTTTTATTCACACCTATTGCATACATATCATCACGCCTATCTCCCGTAGGGGTAGGCAGAGATCACATATCTCCATCCGCTACGATCTCGCCATAGTTTCCTTTCTTCCTTCCACATTCATTACTCATGCAAGCGCGCCGGTTAAGGGTACTCTTGACCAGGCCTTTTTAAAAAATTTCAGCAATTTGGTAAGGTATATGTCATCGATTAACATGTTCTGACGATGTCTTTAACCTCTTCAGGGACATTGGCACATGTGTGTACGTTTAGCATTTTTTAGTTATTTCAAGAGAAATTAACCACATATGAGGACATTATCTATTTTTTTGTAAAAATTACTATTTTCTGTTTTTTTCTTATCTTACTGAATTGTTATAGATATAAGGTGAATAACTCGTAATAAAAAGAAAAATTTTATCAATGTTTTCTCACTTAAAAGAATTCGTCCCTGAAGAGGTTAAGTAATAATAGGGCTGTCGCTTCACGAGAAGATTTAGTGTATCGAATGACGACTGCAAAAATACTGCTGTCTCGCAGATGGTCGTTATCTTCTCTGTCGTTATCATATAGGAAATACTCTCTTTCTCTTTTCCTCTCTCGTAATTCTACATCTTTTTCCTACACATTATCTATATTGTGTCCGGTTTTACAGTTGTCTTAACAGAAACTTACTATACTTATTTTGCTTACGATGAGGTCAGCCGCTTACTTGCTTCATTCTATTATATTTTAGATGTAGTTCTATTATATTTTAGATACATAATGTTCATTATATCATTCTATTTATAAAATCAAAATCTAACTAAATATCATTCTTACAGCGTCAGCTCGGTTTGAAACTAGACTGCAAATATTGGACCAAGAGAGTAACGACATATCTGAAAAAATAGTTAAGCAGGTAAATTGAATCTCTAATAAATAAATTAAAATCATTTTTCGGCAAATGTTTTGTTGTGATGGTATCCATGACATTAAATTGTAATTAGCTTTAAGGAGTAAATTTAAAAAAAAAGAGATTTAATGAGACAGCATTTGAACAATTCTAAATACAATTGCAATGTGTATTTGTATATTAAATTTATTTGTATTTTTTTATATCGACGAAATCAAAGATGAAGCAAGCGTGTACTTCCTACGAGTATTTTGTTTAATCTTTTAGTGATACTATACGTCAATACAGACGAATAATTTATTTACGACAAAAAACAGCAAAAGTTGCATTATCTTGTCGAGATTTCGTTTTGCGTGTCGACTTTGGGGCAAAGATTTTTAATATATTAATAATAAAATCATATTGCCATATAGTGTTTTTAAAAATGTTATTTAATATTCACCGTTTTCGAATTCTCTTATAGTCATTTATAAATTTACTTTCTTAAAATTGTCCGTAATCGTAATAATTTCTTAAAGTTAATCCGTAAATTAAGGACTACTATTTTACCATCGTCAATTATTTTTTGCTTTTCTATCATGATGATTATATGAGAGTTTGAGAGTATCCTCCCAATAATATGGTTTTCCTTATATATGTATAATATTAATTGATATTCTAAAATAATCCTTAAGAATATCAATAATAAATTATAATATATAATAATTTAAACATTTATTCTGAACCTACAGCTCAGTATATTTTTGAAAAGAAATTATATAATATTTACTTTTAAAAATATAAAATAATAATGAATAAAATTATTATCTTTTAGATAACGAATTACCTGACATCCTCCAATATTACCTTAGACGATGAAATTGAAATCCTAAATATAAGGTAAGATATGTATTCAGTAGTTTTATTTACATGTATGTGCATCAACATTATCCTGTTCCCCCATACTATTGTACATACATATCGTTGGCCTAGTAATTAGAATTCATAAATTTAAACAAAGTATTTTTCTTTTTTCTCGCCTTGAATACTATATAACGAATAATATCAACGCATCATCATTATTATCAAGACATTACAGCCGCGGGTGGGCCTTAGCCTGGTTCAGTAAATTTTTCCAGTCGAATCTTCGTTTAGCTTTTTCTCTCCAGCCCCTCACACCGAATGCCTTTAAGTCGTCATCGGCTCCACCTAGCTATCTGTGCTTAGGCCTTCCGCGACTTCTACAACCATTGGTTTGTCGTCGAGTAGGCATTTGGGTACTCCAGTTAATATCAACGCATACGTTTTGATATTATTCGTTATATTACTTGGTATATACTTCAAGAAATACCTCTCTTTGTACGTAAAGTAAGTATGGTTTCGTAAAACTTTATCAAGTTTTATGTTTTTTGTTTAAGAAAGTTTTTTGTTTTTCCAGTAAAACGTACACATATGAACTTACGAGTTCTGATAATTATGCTGACGATATTATTTAAGTGACGATTATTTAAGTGCCGTCGCACTTGTTAGTTATAACTCATATTTATGAACAAGAATTGGGTCACAAACAAGGACTAAACAAAGCATCTTAGAAGCTTGGCCTACTACAACTGCCAGCTCTCTATATATATAAGGTTTATGTGGAGGCATAAAGAACTATTTAACAGCTCATAATAACGCTGTTCTTCATCGGCGTGATCCCCAAAGATTAGTGCTGGATGATCACCCCAGGCTGAGTAAATATATCAAAAGCTATCTATTCATGTGTATACGCATCTACAACAATATACCTCATGAATTAAAACAATTGAACACAAGATTATTTAAGAAAAGACTATATGAATGGGTTATAGATGGCAATACTAATAATACTTAGGTCTATTTTGCTTTAAAAGTTGAATCGAATGTATCTAATAGATAAATCAATTATAATTTTAATGACAATATAATAGTTTATTAATAATTAGTATGTAATAATTAATTAAATTTGTACGCCATAAGTGGCAATGTGATGGAGCTTTTATACGTCTTTTTTCATCTTGTTATACCTCACATTATTCAAATAAATAAATATTATTATTATTTATACATTTTAATAAATTGGGCGATTATTATAAATACAAAAAAAATGGTGTCGAAATAACAGATATCCATATATAATTAAAAAAAATATATGAGTGACCTAAAACGACTAATAAGTATGAGACTCATGATTGGGATGTACTTAATGAAATACCTAGAGAAGTAATGATATTCTTGTTTACAAATGCCGAGACACTATCTCGGCATTTGTTTTTTAGAACGGAGCTACTAATTAGTAGCGAATGTTTATACCTTATAAGATAGAAATCGAATACAAAATAGAAAATAAGTTATTCGTGACACTAAAAGAAAATTATAAGGCAATTGAAAGAAAAAGAATATAAGTTTTACATAAAAAAAAAATTATGATGGTGGTAAATGGTGTTTAGTCAGCGTAAGCCGTTGTCGCCGAGCGATACTTGTTTTCGTCGACTGTCGCTGTCTCTGTATGCAGTGAACTTGTTAAAAGACAATTGATTGATAAAGATTTTTTAGTTCTGTAGAGGCTAGTGGTGCTCGTACAGTCTGGCTGCGCATATGGAGCCCTCGCCGTGATGCGGGGGCGTTGCGCACGGCGTTTGCGCGCTTGGCTGCGACGCGCACGCGCACGCGCACGGACCATTTACGTCTGCTACCCGCCACCCTGCACTTTGATATGCAACCTGCTCTCAGTTTACAAGTGACTATGCATCATTTTATTTTTAATTATCCCTACTAAATTTTATAATTAAAAAGAAATGCCTTTTTTTATTTTATAAGATAAAAAAAGTAAATAGCAAAATCTGCAATTACCACGTATTCAGTCTCTTTACGTAATGATATATTGTTTGATTACTGTACTTGGTTTATATTATAATTATTAATTGTATAATGCATTTATTAAATAAATGAATATAAATAATAGTGTATCAATCATTTACATATGATAATGATAAGTTTCATTAAGCATAGGAATTCTTAGTTGCTTGCGTTTATTAAATAGATTATCAGCTTAAAGCTCTCTTGTCATGGACTTATTGCAGACTAGCCAGAATCGGCACTTTGCGTAAGTCGTATTAGGGTTGGAGAACAGGGCTTTGCATTTACACTAGTATTATAATTAACAATAGTACTTTACAGATTTTCTATTATATATATAGCCGTACTTAGTGTACTTCGAAGTTATAATAAAACACATGTTTTATGTCAATACTTTTTGTCAACCTTTATCAAAAATTCTAAAAATTTTTTTGTACCACCATCACAATGTAAACACTAAAACCAAAATATAACCTATATTTTAAAAAGATGTTAAAGAAAAATCTGCACAATTGCATGCCTTCAGTTGTATACATACATATATGTATTCATATATATCGCGCAGTTGATACTTCTGAAATTTCTAACAAATATCGCCAAATTAGAATCATCTAGCACAATATGGAATGCTTCTGTAGCCCAAAAGCTTGAACGAGACATTTATAATGTTCCTCTAACTCTGCTACTCTACATTTAGTATATTTTTATATTATAGTATATTTTTGGTATATTTATTACTAGACGACCGATTGGCTCAGTGGCGGGGCCCCCCGGTAGCGGAGTCAATGGTCGCGGGTTCGATTCCCGCATCGGAATAAATATTTATATGGATTTATAAATGTTTATTCCGAGTCTGGTAACCCCCCAATCCGCATTTCCTTTCCTGCCCCTTCCTTTCTTCTCTGTCCTCCTTTCCTCTCCGCCAATCCACGGTCTGCCGTGCCTAGTCGCAAGCGTGCCGATCGTCCCGGGATCGGGCTCCCCCGGGTACTATGGTGGCTTACCTCAGCATGCAGGACTCTGCTGGGGCTAACCTCCATCCTCCCTTGCGGCTCGTGGGATTCACTAAGACGAATTTAATATATCTAATTTGACGAAAATGACGGCGACGTGGTTCGCCACCCGTCACGTCTCTCACGAGGGCGAAAAGCGACCAATGACGAGCCGTTTCGCTGCGATGAATGGCAATGGATGGAGCTCTGTGGTCTCTGTCAACCCCTGCGGGATAGGCGTGAATATATAAAAAAAAAGTATATTTTTTACCCATTTACGGTATATTTTACTAAATATTGGACTATAGCTCTCAAAAGCCTGCTTCTTGTCGATTTTTGTAATTAAATTAATTACAGTTTTATTGCAGGCGTTAATCGTTAACCAACGACCGGAGGTATGGGAAGGCTCTGAGTTCATACTCAGCTGTATGGCTTACGGATCTCCAGATATCGTTTTCTCGTGGTACAAAGATGGGGTGAAAGTAAACTTTAATGGAACTACTAGGTGAGTTAAAAATATTTCCATCAATATAATTTCTTTTCCGTTATTCTCGTAATAAAGCATCTATGCTTTTTTCTTGTAAGAAATATAAGACGAAAGATGGAGTTTTAGCTTGAATTTACTTTTATGTAACTTTGTGTTATATTAAATTTATAAATTTGAAAGTAGTTTAGCTTATTTTAGGTCACATGCGACTACCCTTTGTTCATTTATTTCCTTTTTTTTCATGAGACTAATTCTATAATAATAAAATTGTGTTTTATTGCTTTAATATTATAAATGTGCGCTTTCACATGAAATATTTAAGTTTTCTTGAGATAATGACGTTTTTGTGACTGGAATTTTTATGGAAAATATCAGGATAATATAACTACTGAAATTGGCATGATTATAAAAATAAAAATTTTTGCGATATTATTAATAAAGGAATTTGTTGAATTAATGAAAAAAAAAGTAAACTTTTCACTTTTTTACGAATCACGCAACATGATATTGCTTGCACCAAGCCCTTATCCAATATAGAAAGTAGACATTTTTTACAGGGACATTTGGACGAGGACTGTCGCTGAAGACGCGTTGGGCAGACGCATGTCAGTATTGGGCGTGTCTGAAGCTAGAACGCCTGACAGTGGGAGGTGGTCCTGCACAGCTAATGATGCAGGAAGACGCCGTTGCAGGGCCCTTAGACTTGTAGTCCTTCGTCCTCCTGATATACGACTTGTACCTTCCACACTGACAGTGAATAAAGTTAGTATGGTACAAAGTAAATATTGATTCTATTATATTTGAATATAGTTTTTTTTTGTAAATTAAGAAAGCTAAATATAAAGGGTCAGGGGTTGACAAGCGCGGGTTGCTATAACAATGAAACATATCAGTCGTGTCAGAAAGAAATTGGTGAAAATATGTAGTCAATATCGAAAGATGTTAATGTCACTAGTATTCAAACCAGTATAAAATTATACACCAGGTAGATGTGTACAGTTAAAGGTACTGATAACTTATAGATAAGATAAAGATATTTAATTTAGGTTAAGAAAACAAAATAATATTAATTTTTGTATCTTGCTGTTTGGTTATGGTAAAATATGGCTATTTTATTCCTTTCCATGGGTGTTGTGCGAAATTCCCATAAAAAATATACCAATGCATGCATAGAAGCGTCTACCTCGTTGTTGCGGTCTTCAATCCAACCATGATCAAACATGAGGATTATGGAAACGCCCCTTTATTTTGCGGAGGCTTATTAGTTTTATTAAGCAATAAACTGTTACGGCTATAAAAAATAATAAAATGAAAATATTTTATATTTCAGAATTTTAATTTTTTACAAAATAGTATATATATAATATATATATATATATATATATATATATATATATATATATATATATATATATATATATATATATATATATATATATATATATATATATATATATATATATATATATATATATATATATATATATATATCTGAGCGGATCGAAACCTTAACAAGATTAAGAAAGTTGTTGCACTCTTTATAGGATATTTTTAAATTTGCTCTAGGGTGACAACGTGAGTATAACATGTCTCGCTGGTGCGGGTCGTGTTCACGGCGTCCTGGGCTTCAGTTGGGCGAGAGAAAGAACTTTGTTGCCACTCGCTCCAGGAAGAGAGGTTTGGGAAGATCTATACCCTGCCGGAAGTGTCCTGAAGTTATATAATGTTCAAGTAAGTAATGTGGATACTTCGAATTGTATAATAAGTTAATTCAGTGGTGCTGTTAAATATTTTGAATGAATAAAGTCAAATTAAGCAATCAAAATGTTGGACAAGTATTATGTTCAGTAGTATTTTTCCTACTTTCTGACTCCGCTGGCCCAGTAACTCGTATCGGTACCTTCTTCTTCGCTAATTCTTACCAATTGCTGGCTTAAAGTTCGTGCAGGTCAGCATCCACCTAATCTCTCCAGCGATATTTAGGTCGACGAACTGGCCTTCGACGTCTTGGTTGACACAATTATGCCGATCAAGTCCATTGCTTGCTTTAATTCCACCCATAATGTTTGGCTGGTGTACCAGGTCTTCTATCTCGACGTTTTTTGGATCTTCCATGACCCATCCTCTCCTCTGATTCTGCCCGCGATCGCCACGATTATCGATAATCACAATCTTCCCGAACAGCTAGATTTTTATTATTGTGGAGAGGATTCTAATCAACTCATCGTTTATGGCTTATACCATGAAATTTGCTCCGAGGAATTGTTCGGAATAATTCCAGCCGCTGAATTCCACTATCACACGATCTGCTGCAAATAAATACTTTCCATGTGTATGAATGGCAATATCATTCCATCCCACCACTTTGTGGAACCAGCTACCTTATGCGGTATTTCCGAACCGATACGATATAGAAAATTTAAAAAAAAGGTCTATACATTTTCCTATACCTCCACAATAACTATGGTGTTGCAGCAATAAAGCATTAAAAATTTTAGTGTTTGGTATACTAAAATCACTCCGGGCAATGTTTCCCGAGCAAATATTATGCCTAATTTATACTTAGTAAGAACCGTTTTAATACAATTAAGTGTTGATTTTGCAATAAAACTTTGCAACAGACTGTATCTACTTGAGGACCTTATCGTAAATTTTGATGTTAGACATAATTCTATGTTGATTTAAAGTAAGCATATTTATAAAATATCTGGTGGCCCAACCAAATGTGATAGGAATGACTAAGGCTCACCGACTTCATTGGCTTGGCCACATTGAGAGGATGGAGGAGGATCGTACAGTGAAGAGAGCGTATGTGGGCCGGCCAACTTGACAATGTCCTGTGGGGTGCCCCAGGTACCGCTGGAGAGACGAGATCGAGGATGACTTGCGCAATCTTCAAATCAACTGGCAAGAGATGGCGCGGTGATAGGGCACGGTGGGATAAGATATGTTCGGAGGCCAAGATCTATTTTGGGTCGCGGCGCCAAAACAGTTGGTTAAGTTAGTTAGTTATATTTGTAAAATTTAATCTTATCTTAGAAATATATAATCGTGAAATATACGTTGTTTTTTCCTCTTTTTAAATAGGATAAACTAAACATTATTACAAGAAAACTGTTTTCGTGTGTAATTTTCAATAAAAAATTCATTTAGAAATCGAGTGAATTTCGCTGCCAAGTATCATCAGTGGCTGGAACAAACGCGAAAGGGGTGACCATGTGGGTACTTGGAGCTAAGGATGAAGCGTGTGCACCAGAGGCCTCTCATGGCCTTCGGTGGCCGAAAACTGCTCCTGGAGCCCATGCGTCTGCGACTTGCCCACCTGGTCATACTGGAGAAACGATCAGGTACTTGGAAATCATTTTTGAAATATATATTACAAATGTGTCTTAAAAGTGGCTTTACGTTTAATAATCAAACATGCTACAAGAGTCAGATTTCAGCAGTATTGGTATTTGTGTGTTCACGTGTTGTTTATATATATATATATATATATATATATATATATATATAAGGCTTGATTGTAGGTTTATATGTGGGGTCGATTACAAGTATGTTTATGAGATTCGTGTTTTTCAAGTTGCGCTACAGTGCATCTCCGTGCGGGTCGGGCGTAAAAAATCTGAAAAAGTTTATCTGTTCAATGAGTGGAGATTTTGACTGAGCCATCACCCATTTTCATCTGTATGTAATATAATGTGCCAGCCGTACTACTACAGCGACACATGAGATCTTTAGGGGGTTTTATCTTCGATAAAAATGAAATTATTTATTTTTCTATTCACTGTACATTTATATCTTATTCATACTTTATTGAAACTTTATCAATATTATTTACTTATGCGAGGAAAGGCGATAGATACATAATATTCGAGACGTCAATCGATCTAATCTTTTTGTTTTTATATAAAATAATTGATTTCTTTTTTATTTTAAATTTTAAAATTAAGTAATATATTATGGAACGTTTTAATATATTTAAATAAAAAGTTTTATTACTTCAGTGATACATTTATCAATGTATCACTATAGCAATATTGATTATTATATAATTTAATGTGTATTCATGTGTGTTGCTACAGAGGGAAATAAATTATCCATCTTTCTATCTAAATTGATAATAGTAGATAAATTGTAGCACGAATAGGTTAACTTAGTCGGGAAAGTACCAAATCCAATAAGTAAGTCAGCGTCAATTGGTAGCATTTTACTATGTTAATGCGTTTAATACGATGAGTCAGTACTCATCGTGTGGATTCAGTATCCCGATTTGTACCTCCTTTTCATAATTTTCTTCTTCTCCTTCCATAACTTTCATCTTCCTCTCCCATTTAATTTTAAACTTTTTACATTTCTATTATTTATATCATTATCCTGAGGTAGGCAATGCATCTTCAGTGCTTTAAATACTGCAAACTTTCACGATCAGTGGTGGTTGCTTACTACCAGGTGACACTCGTTTATCTATCGCTTCCTTAAAAAAAAAAATAGTTTTTTTTTTCATTGAATGTGATAACTCCAAAATTTCGACGGAAGAATCAATGTTCTTATATTGTTTTAGATTTTGCGAACCCAAAGCAACTCAACACGGAGTAGAATGGAGGGTACCCGATTTCACTGGTTGTGTTCATGATTCCCTGCGAGATATTTATGAGCAGGTAAATTATTTATAATAATTAAAAAAGTGGTATCCCAATAATTATGAAATTAGTTATGCCCTTGAATATTTATTTACGTTTCGGGTAATAAGTCAAACTGAAGTGTGATGTTCAAAACTAACGAAGGAGAGTTCACATAAATGATATAATATATTTTTTTAATTAAACTCTATAGGCTTGACTTTGACCACGGGCCTCTCCTTTTCTGGAGGAATGGACGTTAACCCACCACGCTTGTCTAATGCGAATTGGCGGGGCTACCAGACTCGGGATAAATATTTGTAATCCATACATATATTTATTCCGATGCGGGGATCGAACCCGCGACCATTAACTCTACGGGCAGAGGGCCCCGCCACTGAGCCAATTCGTCGTGACTTCGAATAAAATACAATAATTAGATTTTTTCACTGCTTTGCAATAACTTGAAAAAAATCTGAAATTGTGGCCCTGAAACTTTAATTATCTTCAGTTTAAGTTCAAGCTTAAAGTTTGTATTCTTTCAAGTATATAATAAAGTTACACTTATAAAAAACAAAGGAACATTTATCCCAAAACCTCCCAAAATCTCCCGATTAAGAAGAGCGATGCCGCCTGCACAGATAGGCGGTTCGTACAGACTGAATCTGTGTAGCCGAAGATTAGGTTAATTGACGCAACTTGAAAGAGACTTTTATCCAGCAGTAGGCTGCTGAATGCTGACAATGATTAAGATAGTAAAAAGATGATTTATGCTAAAGAAAAATCTCTTTCTATAAAGCTTATTATTAACATAAGTAATTCTGGTACAAACGTACGATTTGAAATGTTAAAAACATAATATATAATCACATCTTGAGAATAAACGTAACGAATAAATGAGAAAGAATAATAATAGGATCATTACAGTTTACGCGCATCTCGTATGGCTACTCATGGGGAAACATTTCAAATGTCGCACGACAGTACAGCTCAATACTGAGGACGCTGCCTGCGCATCCTGGCGAAGGCACCATTCCACTGCGTCACACATACGACATGCTACAGTATCTTCTTTCAGCTGCTGGTAATCCAAAAGATAGACTAGAAAGTACGGATCTCTTCTTGAATATATACGATACACTTTTAAAACATCCCGATTCCTTTCTAGATGAAGAGGTACGTATATAATTTTTCTATTGTATTAATGAATGTAAAAAAAGTTTATACTTGTCTTACTATCTTATGTATAATTTACTTATGCAAATAAAATTTATATTATTTTTTTAGTGTACTGTAAAATTTCCACCAGTTAAATTTTTCGTTATTAAAGAATAATTTGGTAGTTGAACCTTACATTTATCTAACAGTTATAGTTTAAAATAAATATTATAAACCGATAAATATATTCTATCTCTTAAAACCTTTTAACTAAAGCTTAATTAAAGCTGTCATTACCCTATTTCAAATAATCATACCAAGGGAACAAAAAACGGATTAAAATAAATTAAAATTGATTAATGGAGTCAGTCGTTACTTTGTGGAAATCCATTACTATGTGGACAGTTAGAACTTTTACTCAGCTAAGATCCGTGACAAGCAAATAAAAATAGAAAAATAATAATGTGTATTTTCTACTAGAAGAAGTGGATTTACAGAGAACTTGAACTAAATCTTACCGAAAAAACGGCCGTCAGTAACTCTCTACCTCCCAATCACTATCAATGACACTAAACACACAATACCACTTTTCCATATTACACACAACACGTGTTTCATCTCAACACGAGGCATGATCAGGTATAGTATGGAAGACATCGTTAAGTGACCAAAATTTTAATAAGATTTTTTCGTACGCACAATATAAAAAATATTTAAAACAATATGTTGGTGTAACTGACAGCGGTGAAAATGAGTTTCTGATAAATATTTTGCAGAAAATTTATGAACTTCAAAATGCTCTCATTGAAACGGCAGGCATGAAAGAAAACCTGGATGTTATTCATCAACAATTTACAGTTCAAACAAAGCCAGCAAGAGATAATGCAGCTCATTTTACCCTCTCACCTATTTTGGGTAATCAGGAATGGATACTTTCATCTGCTGGTGTGGAACTTATAGAAAGATCAGGCAATGTATCAATCATTGTGGTTCAATATAATGATTTAACTGTTAGATTACCTTCACTGCGAAGATCGATTGAATTCAAGTAAGTTTTATTTTTAACATACCATCTGTAATATTATTATTAATTACTGTATCAAATACGATCATTATAAATTTGCTTTACCTACTTTTAGAGCACACGTATTCATTATTTTCTCCCACAAAGTCAAAGACTATAGTGCTCTTTAAATTTTTAATCCACAACTTAATTGTCAAGAAATTACTAATAAAATAATTTATTAATTTATACACTATATTGTAAATTTTATTTTACACAAAGTGAATATTGTAAATTTTAATAAAGTAATTCAACTAAATTTATAAATAACCAACGTATACATACATTCATATACCATAACAAGAATAGTATAATATACAAAAAACAAATAAATAAATATGTAACAAAACACTATTGTTTAATTAAACGATTTTTTATACAGAGTATAAAAAATCGTTTAATTAAACAATAGCGTATATGAAAAAACTTAAATAAAACAGGAATATACAGAAAACTTATGTTTGTCTCAAGTGAAAACATATACGAAAAATGTGATTTTTTAATTTCGTTCTCATATTGTAAACTTAAGCTTTTTTTACATTTTCCCTTGGAAGTAAGTGTACAATGATTTAAACTTCATTTTATTTAGAATTAAAAGATAATACTTAAACCAAAGGAATATATAAACACTAGGTTTCGTGGTTTAAATTTTTTTTTATAGAAATATAGCTTTATCAATGTTGCAGTCATTCACCTTTTAGGGGTGGTCGTGAGATGGAGTATTTGTTAGCATCGGGCCAAACACAAATATCGGCAAGAGGAGTTGGTGTTGATCCATCTCTACCACACTGGGTAACTCTACTATTTACACACGCCAACAACTATAGTGCTATTGGTAAGTGTGACTTACTTTTAATAACTGAAAATAATATCAGCATGAAGTAGTAGCGATAGTTAAATATTTTACTGTGTTACCGCGTTCCGGAAGATGAATGCTAGGATCCGGAGGCCGAAGTGCTATCCTCTTCCTTTATTCTTCCTTATTCCCCTCCCATAAATCCTTCTTACCTCCCGATTATTTAAGGCAACGTATCTGCAGTGTTTTTAATTTTACTGTTTATGAGCAGCGGTGGTTACTTGCTAACAAGCGATCCGCTTATTCGTTTACTTGTCGTTTAAATAAAAAAAATTCAAAATTGTCACATTAATTCTTACCACATTTCTTTTCTGTTCTGTTACTTTATCTGCCTCTTTCATTACTTCCCTTTTCTGCTCTCGTTACGCAACCATTATTTTTTTTATAGAATATAAAGGCAAACGAGCAGGCGTGTCACCTGATGGAAAGCAATCAACGCCGCCCATAGACCTCCGCAGCGCCATAGGCAGTGCGGAAGCGTTGCCGACCTTAAGGAAAGTGTTATATTATGGGAGTGGGAATGGGAGGGGAGGGGTAAAAGGAGGGGGGAGGGTGTTGGGCCTCCGGAACTCGGCCGCTTACCGAACGAAACGCGCACTCAGACGCCAGTTTTCTGCGGGAGTGTGGTACTTCCCCGGACTAGCCGACCCATTCATGCTACAAGTAAATATTATGCCATTATTGACAGAGTATTCGTCTGCAGCGTGTCTTTACCACTCTTTACAACTTTAGCTTTTAACGCATTTAGTTAAAACCGTTAACGTATTTGAGAGGCCTCCGATGTTGCGGATATCTATGGGTGATGGTGATCATTTACTATCAGGTGACCTGTATACTTCCTTTTCTGTTCTGATCTGGTTGTTGTTTTTGTTTGTTTCTACAGCATCTAAATTAGCTTGTGGACAGCGCACGTCCTCTGAGCCCCGTACGTGGAACACCAATGTATGTGACGTTCGCGTGCCCGAACCCACACACGTGTCGTGCCGATGTCGTGGATTTGGCACTTACGCACTCTTTACAATTGCCAGATCAACACTTGTGAGTATACTAATAACTATACAGGTGTCCGAGAACTCAACGTCAATCAAAGAAAAATCAGAAAAAAATCTATCTGAAGATCTTAAAATTAAGAACCTACCAAGAGCTTGTGCGAATAAAAAATTTTTAACTGAGTAAAATGGGTTAGCAAGAAGCTGGTTACTTGAGGTTTTTATTTCTTTACCCACTTTTTTTAGTATGAAACTAAGAAGTATTGTACCATCTTACAATCCTGATTAAATGCGCCAACTTTTAATGGCACATGCCAAGGCACTCTAGTACTCTTTTTTAAAGGAGGGTCTTTCAAAGTCGACAAATTTTGAAAATTTTAAATTCATAGTTTAACAAATGGTCTTAATTCTAGGAAACTTGGGGTAATTGTGTCATTATTTTTTACTGTAATTCTAGAAATATTATTTAGAGTTACGGTTCCAAAGTTTAAATGAACAAAAATAATAAAAATTATCCACAATAACCGAAAAATGGTTACAGTTTGACCAAATTTCTAGGTTTTTCTTAAATGCCCATAATTTTCAAACTATATGGGATAGATTTTTTTCTGATTTTTCTTATGATGGTTACAATCAATCCTGTCACCCCGTTGCGGCTTGATGTTGAGTTCTGGGACACCCTGTATACTATATACATCCGGTGGTACAATAGAATAAGTTTTTCAACCTTAACTACTACTTTCAAACAAGGATGCTTCGATCTTATTCTGCCACCGGACACGTTAGAATGGTGTAGCAATAGCTTATTTGGTAAAGATCAGACTTTCGTGTCGAGGTCGTGAGTCTTCATCTTCCATTGGACTTTTGATACGAACCATTATTAGCTCAGTTGGAATGGTTAACAATAATTCTAGTAATATTCAAAACATTGCTAGTCTTCTTTAAAAAATGTTCAGGCAGTGGTTGAAGAAATATATATGTACATATAATTCGAACAGAAAGTAATAAGAAGTAAATTTTAAAATCGGGATTCTTAAATTTAGTGAGTGGGGAATATAATTGATAATTTGTTGTGATACAATTTTGAGTTATTATTCACATTTGTTTTAAAAATATATTTGTTTTTACAGCCCCATTAATTGTTGGCATGGCCTGCCTATTTCTAGAGAAATGGTCGTAAAACCTAGTCGTAAGCATAGTAGCTTATCCAAGGTGGATTGGTGGGACACCTAGATATTCAAATACGAAACTATCTGTAGACTATATATGTATATATTTATCCCGATACAGGAATCTAACCCGCGACCATTGACTTCATTAACGGTAGCTTTACCACTAAAACAATGAGGGTCACATTTGCTTTTTTAAATAGAATATGACATGATTGCTGCATTCGTTCAGACAGATGTAGAGAAGGATCTACGAGCCGTAGTAAAAATCACCGTCGGCTTGGGAGGAGCGATGTGCCTGGCTGCCGCAGCGCTACAGTTACTAGCTCTAGTGCCAGGGAAGAAGGCTCGGCTGCCGGTTATATTGAAGGCAGCAACTGCTGGAACTCATTCCGCTGCCGTTTTGACGCTTCTGGAATGTGATACTAGACAGGTAATACAGACTAAACTAGACAGGACTGTAATGTTATTATTTTCAATTATTATTCAATCTTGTTCTGTTTATCTGTCCGTGATCAATGTGTATTATCAGCAATAAATTGTATGACACCTTGCATCCTTCATTTCTTTCCATTGGGGTTGTATGAGCCAACTATGGGACCAAATCTAGTGGATATGTAACCAACTTCTACTTGAGTTATAAACCAATCTGTAATCCCCAATCCGACAACGTGGGGATTACTCTTACACTTTCTTCACTTCTGAAAGGCTTATATCCGGTAGTGGACTATTATAGTTTTATTAATAATGATTCATTATTAAGAGCCTGTGACAATCTTCTAATGGACATAGGCTTCCTTACAAGATGTCTTACTAGTTTTAAATCTTCTAATTCTTCGTTTCGGATCATATTCACTAGAAAAACTCTGAACTTACTCTTCATAGATCTTTTGAAAACTTCGAAGCAGAAGGACTTCGTCAGTTTCGGTACCGTAAGAAAATACAGGCAGGAATCATTGATGTCATAGGGTATCTTTTAAAGCAGTGGTCCTCAACCTCAGAGCCAAGGGCCGCTACCGAGCTGCGCTACAAATGGTACTGGACGTTCAAGAGACATTAAAACATTTTTTTTTTACTGTTGCGAATTTCTCTCGAGATTGTGCGACTGCCCATGGACGAGAGATAAACGTGAGCATTGTAGACTTGATGGATAGAAGATGTGTAAATAAAAACAATAAAATATGGAACAAGCAACGTTTACCCTTCGGCAGTTTGTGGTAAAATTGTCAAACGTTGAAAGATCGCCACCCGTCATGTCATGTATGCCACAGGGATGAGAACAGACTAACAGAGAGCCGTTTGACTACGACTAATGTGGGAGGAGAGGTGAATAAAACGGCCGGGATCGTAGCAGATGGACGTCTGTGGTCTCTGCCCACTCCAAAGTGTTAACAGGCGTGATCGTATTCATTCCTCAGAAATAAAATAGAGAGGACCATTGTTTTAAAGCATTGTTAAAACATTTTATATTCAAAGGAAGAGGCATGCCCGGACGCCATTGGATGGGTGTGTGCTGCATGCTGGTGTGCTGGATGTGCAGCGCTTTGTGCACAACCGTTGCTGTTGCAAGCAGAACTGGCCGGAAGAGCACAGCGGGCACCATCTGTGGGCTTACTTGCAGGTTTGTAATATTTTATATTTAGCGTACGTTATTTTAGAACAAATTTGACATGAAGTCAGGGTTCTTGAAGGGACAATTTGGTACAGAAAGACATATATATATATATATATATATATATATATATATATATATATATATATATATATATATATATATATATATATATATATATATATATATATATATATATATATATATATATATGTAGGGTTGAGGGGTGTATTGAGTTATCTTAATAACACCTTTTATATTATTTATACATGTTTCACAATATTTCACTTTCACATCGTAATTAACATCTTTATAAACACCTTTAGTTCTTACAACTTCGTTACATTCTCCACAACTACTCTTACCTCCTTTCAACTTTCTCCTTCTATCATATTGTCCTCTCACTTGCACTTTTTATACGATTGCATATAAGTTACAACTTATTTTTTTTATATAATTATATGTATTCCTTTGGATGGTCAAGAAAAGACGAAAGACACTTCTTAAATAGATATCCTCTTTCTTAGTACAGTTATGTAAATAAATTAGACTTTATTATTTAATTAACCAGAAACATATAATTTAGTCAATGTAAAACAAAAAAGAAAAAATAAAAATAATTCAAAATTCGAAACAGGACTCGGGCAGACCGGCCTTCACACCTGTATGTAACTTAACGTTGGTGGCAGCCATTGCCCTCCTCGACCGAGGACATAAGAGTTTGTTAACTTTATTCATAGGAGTATGCACACTATCCTGGTTGACTGCGCGTCTTTGGGGCGGGGCTCCCCTGCAACTCGGTTCTGCGGCTCAAATAGTGTGCGCGTCAGGCTGTGCGTTACTAGCTTTACTCTGTTTCGCTCTGGTCGTATGCGCAGCGTTGCAGTTGAAAACCATCACACATAAAGTTCCTACAGAGAGAAGAACTTACTTGAAGGATAGGTGAGTTTCAAAATAAAAATAGAAATTAGTGACATTCTTTTACAAAGCTTTATGCTAAAATGAAAACCTAAAATACTAATTTTTCACTTCTCACGGAAAATTTTCTATTAAAAGTTGGCACCTCCCCTCCCACTCCCATAATGATACTGAATGTGTTATAACCTCTGTATGTTCTGTGTACTATGACACCGTATTAACGCGGCGACCCGGGATCTTAACGAGGTTTCAACAAATGAAAAAGATTTTTTCCAAATATGTTGTTTTATTCGTCTTAAAAAACAATGATTTCTTTATGTTTCAAATCTAATAATAATCCTAAAAAACAATTATTTCTTTATCTTTCGAATTTTGCAAATAAAAACCAATGAATCAAAAATAAAATTATTACAACAGAGGGCGTGTCGTTCGTCACACCCTAGCGTTGCTCGTTACCACATCGGCAGCGCAAGCGGCTGGAGTTGCGTATGCCCAGTCTGGGAAACGGCATATAGCCCAGGTCGCAGCCCTTTCTTCGACTGCACTTGTTAATGTAAGTGAACAATTCGAATCATTCCGATACACTCTATGAAAAAAAAATATTTTGATAGTTGTAAAACCAGTGCAGAAATCAGTTGGCTTGTCCGTGGAGGTTCCACGCTCTCACAGAATATCGGCGTAAAATAATGGCATTTTTCTGTATTACCGTGTTTCGAACGGTGGGTGCTGGAATGAAACCTCCTCTCCCTTTTGGTTTACTTCCTTCTTACCTTCTATTATTCATATCTTCAAAACTGGCGATAACTTGCACTGGCGATATTCTTGATAACTTGCAGCAAGTGGCCTGCTTGATCGTTTCCAATAATATCATTGATTTTCTTCCTTAAATCCATAAACAAAATTTTATTATTATAATAAATGAAGCAGAATAACAATATATCTACACCAGTGAATAAATGAACTAAACTCTTTACCAAGTCTTTTAATATCTATTGTTCTTTTAGGGACTCGCTATGCTGATATGTTACGTTATACGCGATGACGAGTGCTTACGTTCTGCAAGAAGAATACTTTCATTGCCTTCACACGAAGACTGGCAAGACTCACCCGCTGGCGATACTTCTTTAAGCCGTAAGTTATTTCACTATTTTGATTAAATATTATGATATTTAATATTATTAGTGCATAGAAGGGTCGGTAAGGGAAGATCAAGAAGAAGATACCGTGATCAAATTGCCGAAGTTCTTAAAAAAAGTACCCATTCAGGTCAAAAGTACCCTTAACGTTCGAGCTTATACGAAGAGAGTGATGAGTGTGGATGAAAGAAAATATGCCGAAATCATAGCAGATAGAGATCTGTGGTCTCTGCCTACCCCTAAGGGAAACAAGTGTAATGATATAATGATATATTAAATATTATAGTCCAGTATGGTGTATTTTACTCGTAACTTCTTTCTACGCACCGCCAGTTAATGGACCCGGTCATCTTCAGCAGTATTTTTGAACCGTTAAGACAAGAACCTTCAAAAAACAAGCTACATACATTTCAACGCTCGGCAATCCATTTATAATACCTATAGTGTTGTTGCGTTGAGCATATAGACGGATGACGAGGTTCTCCGACAAGTCAAGCAAACGTGAACCTTTGCAGATCGTCTAATGTAGCTTACCTGGGCCATATCATGAGACACGACAGGTACAAGTTGCTGCAACTGATCATGATGGGAGAAATTGCAGGCAAAAGACAAATTGGTCGAAAAAGAAAGTCTTGGCTACGTTATATCAGGGAGTGAATCGGGATAGTTAGAGTACTCCAGAACTGCTACACCTCGCGAAGGAGGAGGAGAGTTGTGCTGTATTGGGTGCCAACCTTCGCAAGTCTTGCAGATCGCTAGTGTTGCAGATGTCGATAGGTGGCAGCTAGGTGGTAGGAGATATTATTAAGTTACACGTGGATATAAATTAATTAAAAGCTGGATAATAATCTATCCATCAGCCATACGATTTTGCCACATCATATTAGTTTGTATTTGTTTTTATGGGATAGGAAGGCAAACGCGCAGGCGTGTCACCTGATGGAAAGCAGTCAACGCCACCTATATATACATCCATCCGCATATATACATCCGCAGTACTTAAGAATTGCAGAAGCATTTCCGACCTAATGTATGTGATCTTAACCCTTTTCGTTTGATGGCTGCCGAATTTATAAGTTTAAGACATATCTTTTAATAAGTTTACACCTTTATTGTTGTCTTGAGCAGAGTCTTGAAATTAAATTCATTTCAATTCCAATACTCAATGATGGAAATAAAATCCACACATCACCAAAACTTTATTTTTTTAATTTTAAAATGTTTTAGTGTATATCAAACAAGGCGGAGAAGTGGAAAGTCGAGGTGGTGTAGGTATTTTAGAATCTTCATCTTCCCCGGTGTCACCTGTATCTTCATATTGGCGCGCTCCAAGACTTGAAAGTCCCGTTGGTCTTCACAGGTAATATATTTTATGTAGATATTATATCTATATAACACTTTAAACTTTATTGATATATCTATTGAATACAAAATCTAAGTATATGTTATTTACTAAAACATATATAAACATCTATTCATTAATAAATTAATAATTGGTCAAGTCAACAAGTCAAGATATGTGACTTGTTATTAAAATAACTTATGCGGTGAAATAAATATCAATAATTAATAAAATATTGAGTTAAACTACATTTATATCTATAAATGTATTTGAGAGAGAAACAAACAAAAGAGTGTTCATTTAAATTGTTTAGCATATAAGTATGATTATTCTGACATAGAATTTTCCAAACATTTTTGTAAAACTCAGTATGAAAATCAAATTATTTTTTTATATTTTTTTTTTATATATATTCACGCCTATCCCCGCAAGGGTTGGCACCACAGAACTCTATCAGCTACGATCACAGAAACACCCTCCCCACCTCCTCCACAAATCACATCCTTTCATCTATTCTTCCTCTCACATTCATCGCAGCGAAACGGCTCTACATTAGTCGCTTCTCGCTCTCGTGGTGAACAGGACGTGGTCGCCGTCATTTTTCAATGTCAAATTATATGTTATTAATATAATATTAAAACTTTAAACGATATCCTTTTCTTATTATACACAGAAGCGAATACAAAAATATTAGTTTTTTATTGCAGAAGACAGTCTTCGCCGGACAGCCGCGCAGATATAGTGCGGTGCGTCGAATACAAGGATTCTCTAATGACCCCACTTCGCTATAAACCTCGACATATCACCACTACGCAAGCGGTTTGCGATCTTATTCCCCATTCTCCACCCCAACCGGAATACATGGCGCGCGTCTGTTTGGAACTCGGAGTTATAAACTCCCCTCCACCGGCGGACGCTTCCGTTCCATTTCTAACATGTTCGGTAGATTTTGAGCCTTACACAGAAAAACGATTTGAAACCCCAAAAGAATCTTGCTCGCTATGCGTACAATCTAATCCAGATATTTCTCAAATACCATCTCCACCTATGAAGAGTTGTTTAAAAAAGTCCCACGCAAACAACGAATTTACATCTAGTACATCATTGCCGTCCATGGAGATTGTAACAGATGAGCCAAAAGAAAAATCTGACATCGAAACAATTAACAGGGAATGGAACAAAGCTTATGATTCCCCCGAAACAAATAGAATGCTGAACAAAATATCAAACGATTTAGACTTTTTACTTAACAGAAAACAACAAGTAAACAAAAGCATACTAAATGAAAAAATAGAGGAGGCTCCAACTTAGACACGTGTTAGGTAAAGTTTTACTGAAGTGATAGCTCTTGAAGCAAAAAAAAAAATGGAAACAGGGGTTCAGCAAGCCACATGTTATTAATGTAAATAATGTACATAAATTGTAACATTTTATACAATCTGTACTTAGCGAGTTTATAAGTGGAGTTCACAATTTATTAACAATTATATGTATTAATGTTACAAGCGAATAAATGATCGTATCTTACAGTATTACTATATTTCAGTAAAGTATTACTATACAGAGATTATTACGCAGACTGATTGGTACAATATAAAAGGTCGTATGTTGTTACAAAATCATATTATTTTATAACGTATTAAAAATTTGGTAAACGGATACTTATTTCGTTCATCAGTTCATGCAACATTTTATCGTCTCTAAGTTGTAAATGTATTTATTCATATATGAAAGTCATGTTAAATGTCAAAATTAAAATATTTGAAAAACACATTTATTTTGTACTTTCGAAAAGTTGTCAAAAGTCCTAGTCATTTTTTTAGCAATACAAAATATTATATAAATCGATTTAAAAATATATGTTTTTTATTATTTAGGTATTTAATGTGAGAAAAATGTATTTCAATTATTCATGTTTATTTTATGTTATTAAATATAAATTTATTTAAATTTAAAAAGTCATATTATCACATGTGTACTAAGAACAAACAAATAACTTTTGAATTCAGTATTATAATATTTTTTTATGCTTATTATAGATTATTATTGTATCCACGATAAATGGACAGGAAATTCTTTTATTAAAATTTTATAAAAGGTTGTTTGTGATTGGGTTTCAATTTAAACAAAAGTATTTCCTAATTAACTAATTATAAATATTATAAATTGTGGCTAATTAAAAAATATTATAAATTGTGGCTATTAGAAAACTATAATTTAAATATTATAGTTAGTCACAGAAATTGACAGTATTATAATTTTTGTAAATAATATTTTAAATAAATGTGATTCTAAACATCAACATTATAAACAGAAGTAGATGTGTTTAAGAAGTATTTTGCTTAAATTTGATTATACATGAAGGATACAGGACATTTTGAATCTGAATTATAATTATGATTTTGAGTAAAGAGGTACGCTAGTTTTTGAATTATTTATGTAAGTGGTCATGCGAGGTCCGGATTTTAATGTAAATGGATATTTGAAATCTATTTTCATTAAAGAGTACTTAGAAAACTTTTTGGAAATCAATGTGTAAAGTTAGAAAATGTTTTTGAAGTTCCTTTTTTATTATTGTTTATTTTTTCTTTTTCCAATAATCATTCATCATTTCCTCTCTATTTATAACTGTTACTCTACTCTGTTTATAACTGCCAATTATTGTAAATAAAGAAACATGTCGAAACTATATGAATTATTCTGTGTGAATTTTAAATTTGAACGAAGTTTTAAGTTAAATTAAATACATATATTTATTGATTTTACAATAAATTTTTTACCATTTTTACTTCGTTTTATTTGGACTCAAAATTAACATTTTTTTTAAAATCCTGATACTTATTACGTTGCGATTGCAGTTTGAAGTTTTTTATACCATAATAAGATGTACAAGCATGATCTAGGGGTATGAGTCTTGTATAATATATCTTAAGATTTTAATTTACTTTCGCTTTACATTTGTGTTAAATGATTTACTTAAATACAAATAAATATAAAAAAAAATTATAATAAATTTTAAGAAATAATTTAAAATATCGAATAAATTGATGCAACATTAATTTCTTTAACATCATGTTTGGTTAAATCTAACTCAAAAGGAATTTCATATAATTTTATCTCCTTTGATTATACGTCGGTATTAAGTTGGCCTTTCTCCGGAAAGAAATTTGATCAATCTTCCCTTATTTGTTTCGGATACGAATAAACCCAGTCAATGTGTATTTTATTACACATTCATCTTTGTTACCTTTTAGCGCAACTCCTAAATAGAATTTTCTTTAAATTGGTTCGATTTGCTACAATCTTTGTTGTCACTTCATTCATTATTAGATCTATTCGACGTTTTACTTATTTAAACTGGTGACTTTTTAGTGTTTCTGTTTCAAACTGAATAGTCCATTTTAATAATCACTTAATTGAAACATAAATGAAAATAATTTACAGAAATTAATTTCTAATCAAATCTAAGGATTCATCGTACTTAATTTATTCGAACAATGCCATTAAAAATATTATATATATATATATATATATATATATATATATATATATATATATATATATATATATATATATACATACATATATATATATAATATTAAGTTGCTTAAGATCTTATATAACTTCGTGAAACGCCTTATAGACATTTATAGCAACTGACGCCGTCCTTATACAATGCGATTACGTGAGCGTTGTATAATTTCGCGAAAACTATTCGTATGAATCCACACCATGAAACATGTTGATATAAAACAAGGCAATCTAACAGGATTTACACAATTGTATTCGAATGTCGGATTACATCACTTATCCACATTACAATTTCTCATTCCATCGACTTAAATAAATGTTATTTGTCAAACATAAGTCTAATAAGTAACATAAAAAAAAATTTAATTCAATTCCTACTGTTACATCCTTCTAAATATCTTATATATCATTTTGGGTTGCTGTGCCAACAAAGTTAGTTAAATATCTTATATAAGAGAAATTTTTATATAAGAAAAATTATTTCTCCCATATAAAACTAAAATTAATTAATTAAAATTGAATTAATAAACTTATACTTGGAAAAAATATGTCAACATCAAGTGTCATACACTACAAGTTTAAAAAAAAAAATTAAACATGAGTGGATGAAAAATAAACGAACGAAACTCCATTCTCCAGTATCTTGTTCAATACGACCTAATTAGCTCCGTGGCAAAGCTGCCGCCTTCGGAGTCCATGGTCGTGGGTTAGATTTTCATATCGATACAAATATATCTATAACCTACAGGTATTTATTTTGAGTTTGGATTCCCTGTTAATCCGCCTTAGACAAGCGGCTTATCCATTAGCGGCTAACCCCGTGCCCTGCAATGAAACATATATAGATCGTAAAAATAAAATCTATAATATATTTATGATCTTACAAACAAAACACTCAAATTAGCATCTTAATGGGATTTAAATGCGTGTAATACAACAGAGTGGTGCACAAGAAATTACTGTTACTAAAGGACTGAATTTATTTTCTGTTCAAAGTTTTACTGCGGGAGTTGATGAAGCAATTTGTTCGAGTCTTTGCCGCCAGGCTCTTGTTTAAATTATCCAAGGAAAGTTTCTATAATGATACGAAACTTTTATTATACAAGTACGCAAAATTCCAATTTTTATTTGAACAATTTGTAGCCTGATTCTATTCAAGGCTGTTTTTTTGCATTGTTATTCCCATATATTATAGATATTATATATATTAGAAAATGACTCTATAATCAGTTCTGAAAAACTGGTAGAAACTAAATGTCTATAGTCAAAGATCGAGCTAGGTTGTACGTCTTAAAGAGGCATAAATAATAAGTAAATAAAGCAATACAGCAGTGGGCTATAGCAGTTTGATAGCGTAGTTCTGTGTTATAATAATTATAACACAGAACTACGAAGAAATAGTTGTAGAACCACGCTGCAGACGAAGATTGTCAAGAATGGCATATTATTTGTGTGTAGCTTGAATGGGCCGGCTCGCAGAAAACACGATGAGTAAACTTTAAATCAAATATTTAGAAATACTTTCTTCATTCATTTTGTCAATCTTTATTAAAACTTAAAGTTGGTAAAGACAGTGAGAGCAAAATAGTAAGCAGGTCTTCTCGTATCTCTCTGTTATGGAAGGGCGCAAAAAAAAAAATATTATTTTATAGAGCCCACATTTTTTTCACAGTTAGGCACGTGGACTCCTTGAAAAATGGAGGACGCGTTATTCGGGTAAAATGGACTTCTAAAGCAATATTTTCGTCACCATGCCGATAAGGCTGTTTTTAAAAAATTAAAAAATATTGTACAATATATCATATGTAAGTCATAAATACTTAATAGTAAACTATTTCTTTTAATCTTTCTCACTCCCTCTTAGATACTTCCAAGGATACTTGCTAATGGCTTTTATATCAGAAATCGTGTAAATCATTTATTTTGCCTTATATTTCTTTATGACAGACCTTTGTTTTTTCGTTGTATACTCTCCCAGTAGATGAAATGCTCGCAGAATATTTGTACATATTTGCAACATTTATAATTAATTAGTACATTCACTTGGTTTCTAAAAATTTTGAGTTATCACTGTTGCTGAATCATTTTACGGTAAGAACGATGATAGAGTAATTATTAAAAAAAAATAAACGAAGACACAAGTAATAACTAACCCAAACGAAGTTTTCCGCCAAGTTACATCAGTGACGTGAATGTTTATTATCAATTACATATATTGTTTAAATCTGGTGGTTTATTACTAAATATTCATTGATAGACGTTGAAGTGAGGTGAAATGAAGCAGATGAGTGTATTATATATTTTTAAGTTAACTATAAAAGTCCACGCAAGTTTTGGTAGAACGGTCAACATTCTACGGTATCGTGAAAAGCTGAATTTACATTTCAAGATGCTGATATTATTTTACGTGACTATTCTTTTTTGATTGCTATGAAAGAAGAATAATAAGTAACTAAAACACGTTCTTATTGTTTTTACCTTTTGATGCGAAAATACATAAATGAGGTTACAGAGACATAAATAAAAAAGAGACACAGAATAGAACATTTTATATAGCAAAAATTAAATAGGCACATTAACCTGTTAAATGGGGAATTCCCTTTTTAATTACGCGGCATATTACGCGTGCTCTTTCACTACAACGTGTCAGTACGTCATGCCTGGAGGATGTGATTTCATATTTTTATTTATGCTTATAATACAGGTTTATGCAAAAATATACAGTTATACCTCTACATAAGGCGCTTAAAAATATTATCATTATTTTAGGGACAATATTTTAAAAAATAAGGCAATTTCTATATAAGCCCCAACACTATTTACTTTAAATTTGATAAATTCCTCATCTAAAAATTTCTTAAGACTTCTCCGCCCGTTCCAGGGCGCAACATATATTTCTAGAACGTATTTATATCTCCTACCCGTACCCGATATTCTTTACGTTTGGCGTATTTAGTCGTCCCGCTCGATTAACAGGTTAAATACCTGACATAAACAATCCACTAAACTCGTATATTTATTTAGCTTTCATCAAGAAGTTTTGTAGTTGTTCATACATATAATCTAAACCTTTTGTTGACTGTCTTTAATAATTAATACAATCAATTACTTTTTTTAACTATGCACCTCACACAAAGCATTTTATTAGTGGTAGAGCGACGCTGCAAACGAATACTTTGTCAAGAATAGCATCTTATTTGTCTGTAGCATGAATGGGCCGGCTCGCCCGGGGAAGTACCACACTCCCGCAGAAAACCGGCGTCTGAGTGGCAGCTTAGCTACCGCATTTCGTACGGTGAACTTCCTGAGTACCGGAGGCCCAACACCCTCCCCCTCCTCCTCCTCTTACTCCGACTCCCACTCCCATAATGTCACTTTCCTTAAAGGTCGGTAACGCTTCCGCGCTGCCAATGGCGCTACGAATGTCTGTTGGTGGCGTTGATTGCTTTCCATCAGGTGACACGCCTGCTCATTTGCCTTCCTTACCTATAAAAAAAGAAAATAGTCTGTACTTTAGAAAAAATTCCAAAATAGCGCGTCGCAGCTATTAAGATTGCGAGTAGATGATTGTGGAAATTGTTATGAAGATAGATGTTGCTACTGTGGTAGATTCATGTATAAATTGCTTGCATTTATGCCCACAGCACTAATTGGCTGGCGCATACAAATATTGTCTTTGGCGGGCGGTACGCTGGATCTGTTTTCAATGTTCATTAAAATAAATTTAGACGACGGTAATAGTAGGTATATAGATGGTAATAGGGGTATTTTAAGAGACTTTTCGATGAGTATACGCCCTAGGATAATTCCATCTAGCCAATCTTATCCTACATCGGCAGGCTTTTATTTCAAAGTAATAATGGGAAAATATGAAAGCTGTTCTCCCAAAATTAAACAAGTTGGTACGAGAATAGTTATCGATTCCTGTGACGTCAGTTATACTTTGTACACTGCTTATAATAAATACACTTGTGTGTATTTATTATAAGCAGTGTACAAAGTAGGTATATCTATTTTACGAACTTGCAACTTGCTGTATAACGTGGATATGCCCTTTTTTGTCAATAATCAATACTTTTATTAATGGAGTCAGGCGTTACTTTGCGGAAATCTATCACTATATGGACAGTCAAAAGTTTTACTTAGCTAAGTTTTAAAGTTTATTTTTCCGACTTTTCGGTTGTCTTCCGTAGAGTCTACTATACCTGAAGATGGCTCGTGTTGGGGCGAAACACGTGTCGTTTACAAGATGGAAAAGTGATAATGTGTGTTTGGTGTTGTGTATAGTGGTTGGTGGGTGGAGAATTGATGGCCGATTTTCGGTAAGTTTTTGGTTTAAGTTCCAAATAAATCCACTTAACCCAACGGAAAAACACACATTGTTAATTTTCTGTTATTGTTTTGCTCGTCGCGGATCTTAGCTAAGTAAAACTTTTGACTGTCCATATATCAATACTTTTAATTACAAATTGTTTTGCTTGAAAATAAATCATTCTATTCTATTTAGGTGATACTTCATTTGATATTTAAAGTTAGTATTAGTAAAACCTTATAAAATTTATTTTGATTTAATTTCTATACTAAAATGAATTTTCTTATTGATTTGAATTCTGTTGAATGTCATAGTTAAAAAAGGATTTTTTTTATCTTTTTTCCGGAAACATGTCCATGTTAACATATATGTTTGAGATCATTAATTTTAAATCAATATATCTACTCCTATTACTGATTATTGGATATAAAAAGAATGTGTATTTTTATAAATAAGATTGGACTTATTTGTTTATTAAATACTTTGTTTGAATATATTACCGTCTTATTAGCTCGCATTCTGATTGATCCAAACTATAATACGGTGAGTTTTGTACATCAAGTGTAGAAATTTATGAAAGAAGGCTTACTGTGATTTAAACCAATATAAACTAGGAAAAAGACGATTAATTAAACATTTCATCGCCTTGATTATGAGGTATTAATTAGAATTTGCTGTGTACAAATTTATTTAATGGCACAAATAAGTCGTATATAAATATATTTCATATTTTGAGAAAACTATTGTTATTTTTCCTACTGGCGTATTAATATCACAATAAAATACATCGTTATCGGTTGTATTATGTTTCCCCGCAGGGAAATAAACTTACTTTACGAGCGGTGTTGTAAAAAAGACATAAAGACTTATTCAAAACATGAAGAAAACTTAACTATTAATGTTGATTTTGTTTACGTAACCTTAGATTACGCGCGCATCAAAAAAATCTACCAATAATACAATATACATCTTTTAAATAGGGAATATAATAAAGAAAGCAATCATTCTGCTCATAGACATCTGTAACACTTTGCAGAAGCGTGTCAAAAAGTTTAAGCTTATTTTTTTGAAGAATCTTCCTCATAACTAATAACATTATTTTTTTATGTGACAGGAAGGCAAACGAGCAGGCGTGTCACCTGATGGAAAGCAATCAACGCCGCCCATAGACATCCGCAGCGCCATAAGCGTTTAAAGAACCTTAAGCGACCTTTAAGGAATGTGTCAGTGTATGGGAGTGGAAGTGAGAAGGGGAGTGGGAGGGGGGAGTGTGTTGGGCCTCCGGAACTTAACCGCTCACCGTACGACGCGCGGCAGGTAAACTACCACTCAGACACCGGTTTAATTTTTTTTTTGTTTTGTTTATTTATACATTATAAAAAAATTAAGGTTTTAATTTTAGCTATTGTAAAAAAATGTGCCATTAATAAAGTTTTTTTCTATTCTATTCTAGCTGCATGTAAATTGCAAGAATAAAAGTAGGTTCATCCTTTATATTTCTCACAGCTTAGATTTGTTAATGTGTCTCTAAAACAAATTGGTTTGTTGTTTTCTACCACCATTCGTTATACTTTGATCATACGGGGGCTCCGTTTTAACTTTGTAAACTTTCGCGAGATTTGGTCGACCGATTAATCCGTTAGACCTCGGGTCCAGCTTTTGTAAATAAATGACCCGCATTAGTTGAAGCAGAAACTTGATATCTCGTCATGCCCAAGTTTTATTTCAAAGGACATGTGTCACGTCGCCGCTTCCCCTTTATTTCCACACATATTATTTCCTTGCAGTCCATATACATCCAACTGCTTGGCACAGGGCTCTTCACTTCTACAGGAATAGACATTAACCCATCACTCCTATTCAAGGCAGATTAGGGGAGCTTTTTTCACATTCCTCTTTTTATTTTGTATATACTGATTGTTTTTGTAAAACAATTTAAAATCGATATATTTTTTAATCCTTCCCTACATGTATTTTTTGTTGAAAATATTTCCTATATAATCATAGAATTATGTAGCCACGAACTAAACATCCATTATAATTTATATTATGGGACTATAATTTTATTAAAGGCCTTTAATGTCAAGCAATCTGCTTGGATTTACTATTTTGCGCTATACATGGTGTAATAAAAATATAGCCTATAGCTTTTAGTTAATATCAAAGGACCGGGATTTATACCCAGAATTCTGAAGTAAGATAAACTGATTTAAACTAGTTTACTTTATATATCATAAAAAGGTATTCAAATTTATCTCGCACTAGGTATTTATTGAATAAATTGTAAAGTAAAATGCATATTCCAAAGTCGATACGAATATAGCCGATAAGATTGCTAAGGCAGAGGTTACACTTATGTATAAGCGATTTAAATTGCGACCGAGTGAGCGAAACTAGAAAAGCTTGTGACTACATTATAATACGACTTTATAGGTGTACAAATGACTTCGAATAGTGTCCACGTGGCTACACTTTGAACAGTGAAAAACGGCGTTTTCACTAGAAATATGTTCGCATGATCATCTCATATGATCATCTTCATATTGAATTATGATTTAATTGCAAAACATTCACAAGTATATAATATGGAATTAATCATACGAGCGAAATATTCTTGAAAAATTCGCTACAATTTCGCTGATTTTTTAATGACAAGCTTACGTCGGTTTTGTGCTATTGTTTTAGTTGCAATTAAAAAAAATTGAAAAGATATTTGAACTTTATTGATTCTGATTTAAGCTATGTTTTTAACTACAAAAACACCTTTACTCACTTCTTACTTTTGAAGCCCTCTAACGGATAAACTTTTAACGTATCCGTTGAAATATTTCATATTTACCTCGAAAAATACCTCTTCTTGTACATTAACTAAGAGTTGTTGTAAGAACAGTTTTTGTGTTGTTTCTTTAAAAATTTCTCAAATGGACTTACGAATTTTGATTATAAGGCCTACGATTTGTATGTTTTAACCGCTTATGTGTATTGAGTTTCGTTATAACCTAATAGGGTACATTAGGCCGTGACCTGAGGCTTCAAATATTTATTTATTTCAAAATTCTACGTTTGGTTTTAATAGTGGCATGACTAATATTAGTAAAATGCACCCTATACCGTGTACGGTGAAAATAAGAATTGTGTCTAAATATGCCTTTGTACGCACACAAGGAATGTCAACAACACGACAGCGAGCAAAAGTTTTGTGAACCGATGCTGGCTTGAGCGCGCGTGTTTTCCATCTTTTGTTTTAACTTGTTGAGTGTTTTTATCAATAAAATGATTTAATACATATTTTATGTACTATGTTAAACATGTTTTTT
This sequence comes from Baronia brevicornis, assembly GCA_031353405.1. Lineage (NCBI taxonomy): Eukaryota > Metazoa > Arthropoda > Insecta > Lepidoptera > Papilionidae > Baronia > Baronia brevicornis. The sequence goes on from JASFAT010001530.1 coordinate 35,915, forward strand.
ATGGTAGAAGTAAATTAAGACAAGTGGGTAAGCTAATAGTAGGTATTTACCATCGCCCATGATCAAAATTCACTAACTCCATATGGACAGTCAAAAGTTTTACTTAGCTAAGATCCGCGACAAAAAATTGCCTTGTCGCGGATCTTAGCTAAGTAAAACTTTTGACTGTCCATATAGTGATGGATTTCCGCAAAGTAAGGCCTGACTCCATTAATAATCTTCACTAACTCCATTAATAACAAATTCAAATTCTTAATTTTTTGTCATCAATTTAATTTCTTTTGTGAAATGCTAGTCCGCTATCATATAAGTAACTACCACCATTACGAAATGGTAGTAGAAGCTGATTAAAAATGATTGATTAATAATCCATTGAACGGAGAGAAAAAGCAACGAATAAAACTTCACATATATCATTTTTTATGTCTTTTGTGCCTTCTTTTTACAGCGTGATTATAAACTAAAGATTATAGATAATTTTTCAAATAACCAGGTAAACGTTTGGTTATGTATAATTAAATAAAATGTAGTAACAAGTGTAAGAGAAAAAAATAATAATATAAAATGCAAAATAATTGCGGGCAGACCGGCTTTCGCAAGCAGCAGGTGTTTACAAGTTGACGAATGTAACATCCATTGCACTCTTCAACCATTTTAAAGTAATCTTAAATCAATCCACAGCTAAAGTTCGGATCATATAAAGTGATAGTAATGAAATCAAATGACAGATACACCGTTAAGGAGGTGGAAAACAAGAAACCCATTAACAGAAGAACTTCTGCAGACCCGATGACGCTTTGGTTAGCACTATAGGAACAACTTCATCTGGGATAGATTAATAAACTAGAGTAGTTTATAATTAAAGATTATCTGTATATTAGTAAAATATGATGGTTAATTTTGGCTATCTACGAAATGTCAGAAAACATGAAAAGTCGGAGAGTGAAGTAAGAAGTAACGGCTCATGAAGCAAAATAAATTAAACGGAATGTTCCTTGAAATATCTTTGTTGCCATGTAAAAAACGTACAATTTTATAATTTATTTAAACTTAATAAATAATCTATTATTCTTCTAATTTCCCCAGGCCAGCCAGTCGGATTTGTGACTGTTGAGGAATTCTGCACTAACAATAAAACTGGTCATTATTGGTTTGTGTCAATTTATGCCTGACTTTTATTTTTCATTTAGCTCTCAGGTCGTTCTGAGATTTCTTGCTATTCGATCGTTCTGAGATGTCTTTGAAAAGAATAATGTTTTGCAAAAAATAAGTTCAAGTGGATTATATACCCAAAATTAGCTTAAAAGCTCTACCGAGTAGTCATAAATTTATCATATATTTATTTTTGAAAATCTGAAGTATTTATTTGTATCACGCACTCGTCAGGACTTGGCCAACGGCCAAATCAGATTCAGCGTGTCCAAGCCGGGATGTATCGCATCACTCACGTTGTCAGTTAGCGAGCTTTATTACGTTTACATAGACTAATTAGTTTCAGGAACGGAAATTTAGTCTTAAAAAAAATAGTTTTAAAGATTTTATAATGTAACTAATTAATATTCGAATAGAAGAAAAAGTGGAGTTTAGTTTCCGATACCGAAATTGATCTTTATACCATTGACTTCAAAGGTGGTATCTATGCAATTAAGCGATTTTGTAGATCCTACGTGTTTTTATTCTAGATGTCCTATCAATTTTCCGAGGACAACTGTCATAGGTTATGTATATTCCCCTGATCGCGAAGCTTCGTGCCCAAGTGTAGGACAAATATGAATTCTAACAAGTAATTAGAAATAATACATAGTGAACTCTAGTATATTTTTAAATTGAAAAAAAATATCACATAATAAAAAATATCACATAAATACACACCATAAGGATTAATTGGCTCAGTGGAACACACACACACACACACACACACACACACATCAATATCAATATTAGCCCGCGGCAGTCCACTGCTAGACTAAGGCCTCACTCAAGGCGCGCCACCTAGCCCGATCTTCGGCTACACATATCCAGTCTCTGCCAGCCGCCTTGTGCAAATCGTCACTTCATCTAGCAGGGTCGACCGTACGTTTGCCGAGTCACGGTCTCCACTTCAACACTCGTCTAATCCAACCATTGTCGGTTCTCCGATAAACGTATCCAGCCCATTGCCACTTCAGTCTGCTAACTTAAAAGACTGTATCGGTGACTCTGGTTCTCTGGCGAATTTCTTCATTTCCAATTCTGTCTACCAGAAAAACTCCGAGCAAAGCCCTCTCCATAGCCTTCTGAGCGACTTTGAGCTTGTCAAGGAAACGGATCGTCAGTGTCCACTTTTTGGTACCGTAAGAGACAGGAAGTACAGGCACGACGCATTGGTTGAAAACTTTTGTCTTCAGGCTTTGTGGTATGTGCTGACGGCCGTTTTTCGATAAGATTTAGTTTAAGTTCCCCATAAATCCACTTCTTCCAGTAGAAAAAGACAAATTACTAATTTTCCGCTTTTAATGCTTGTCGCGGATCTTAGCTAAGTAATAATTCTAACTATCAACATAGTAATGGATTTCCGCAAAGTGACGCCTGACTCCATTAATCATCAATAGACATTGTATTAATTGTTAGTATAATACATAATACAAAAAGTGAGTAAAAACTTCTTTTACCAGAACAACAGAAGCATTAGTATTAGCTGTAGAACAATTTACAATATTATTTAAATACATAGGTATATGTATGTCTACAAATATATTACATTACACGTGCTCATTATTAAATTATGGAAGAATAGATAACAACCCACCGAGTTTGTTTAAGACGAAATGGCGGGGTACCCAGTCTCGAATAAAAATATATGTATCTTTTCTACGCTAAACAATGTTCAAAAGAAGATTACATCAAAAAAATGGCATGACATTAATAACTTATTTTTTATCGTAATAGTGCTAACATTTTCGTCAAAACTGTTGAGTTCTGTATACAAACTTATATTGCCGTAGTAAGGTTAAGCTTAACCAAAGGGACCTTAGGTTAGCCTTCGACCTTTCAAAACATGTTATCCAAACTTGTTGGTTTGAAACTTGAAGCAAACAATTCGTGATCTTTCACCCGAAGACGATCATGTCCTAAAACTTTTGTCAAACATTGTTTTAGTGGTTCCTGAGAAATTCTTTCAATAAATAACTTTTATGGCGTTCCATATATTTTACGTTCAATAGGGTGTAATAAAACTTTAGGCAGATTTCTAAATTTTGTATATGTTTACTCTCATCATTACAACAACAACAACAATCTATAATAGTCCCTTTTTCGGTAGTTCGTTAGAAGAAAAGTCGAGTCCTATATATTTAAGAAAGATTCCATATAGAAATAAATATATGTTATCCAAAAACCAGTTTTATGGTATTAGAATCAGTAAAACTGTTGCCTTATTATTTAAACGAAATGGAGGAAGAAGTGCAAAACGCATACTTGATAAATATTAAAATATTTAAATATCAATATAGATTAAAACATTCAAATTTTGTATAACAATTCATTTGAATGTTTTAATCTATATCACGGCTCACTGACGTTCGGATAAACCCTGCGAGGTTTTCCTGATGTATGCCTTAATATTGTTTATTTTAGAATTAAGCGCATTGTAAAATAAATGTAGAAAATTCGACCAATCTGGGAGTTTGATTTCTCGCTATGCCTGGCCTATAACGTAACTACTGTGAATTTTATTATACCGACATAGTAGATAATTACATCTTAAAGTTTTAAGTTACTAGCATTTAATGAGTGTTTATTGTTTATTGTTGCCTGTTGAAAATAACCAAATTGTAAAAACAACTGGAAGAGTATTTATAAAAAAAGTAAAAGTAGCTATAAAAGTAAAGGCATCTATAAAAGTAAAAGCAGCTATAAAATAAAATCAGCTATAAAAGTAAAAGTAGCTATAAAAGTAGAGGCAGCTATAAAAATAAAAGCAGCTATAAAAGTAAAAGCAGTTATAAAAGTAAAAGCAGCTATAAAAGTATAAAGCCGGTAGTGGGAGATAAAAATATATTGAAAAATATTTTTTCGATAATATCATATAATATAATACTATTTATTTAATTCATAAAAATTATTTTTTTATAATAAAAAATTCAAGTTATCCAGGATGAGAAGTATTATATTATAAAACAAAAAAAAAACGATTGCTCGCCAAGATTGCATTAGGCGAAAGTTATAATTTTTGAACTCTTGCGGCTACGTAGAAGAATAAGAATTTTTTTGTCGGCCTCTTGCGAGAGTATGAAAATTTTAATATTATAATTTATAGAAGAACTTACACTCACGACCTGAACTTCTAATAAATTTGTTCATACATTTTATGAATAACTTAACTGCATTTTATTCAGTATATTTTATTTTAAGAGTTACATTCCTCTATTTTAACAGACGTAAGAAGCACTTATGCGGATAGTGAAACCGATTGAAAATCTTATTACACGAATAGCTTAATACTAAAGTTCTATTTGACTTAATGGCGAAGTTGTCGCCTTCTGAATCCACGGTTGTGCGTTCGATTCCTGCATCGAGGTCAATGATCGATCAACATCGTGAATATTCCCAATCTGGCATCTGGAATTCGGGTGTTACGACAATACGCCTTGAACAAGCGTGACGGGTTTCTATCCATGCTTCCAAAAATGAGCAGTCCTGTGTCCATTAGTGGGACATGCATATATGGGCCGAGGAAAACAGTTTGATGATTATATATATATTATCATGTCGTAAAATGCGATACGTATGGTAAAATGCAATACATAATGTTATTATTTTATGGTTAAACACAAGAAAATAATTTCTAAAGTTGTACGATCGGAAAATATTTACAATTATTTTAGTTTAAAAGAAACCATATATAGGTATTGAATATTCAATATGACGACGTTCATACGGATAAGTTTTTCGACATTACTTTCGTGTCCTATTTTATAATGTGTACATATAAAAAAATTTTAGCGAACATTGTTATTTCTTATTTTTACAGTTTTACTTAAAGCGAAGTTCTTAAATTTATGTTTATTTTGAAATGTGGACATTGTCATTGCATCTAATTCACGCGCTTCAATTAGATCAGAGAGCTAAGGAGTGAATTCTGTTTGTAATATCTCTTATATGTAATTTGAATCGAAGGAATCCGCTGAACAATATATATAGCTCTTCAAGTTAACAAACTGAAATGGTAACAGGGTTATCACGTTTGTTTTTGTTTGTTTGTGTAATATCGATAATATTTGGAGCTCACGAATTGAGACTACGACTTGGTAAATATAGTATGGAAACAGCTACCTTCGGCGGTCTGTCCGAACCGATACGATATTGGCGCCTTCAAAAAACAAGCCTACACATACCTAAAAGGCCGGCAACTCTTCCATGACTCCTGCGGTGTCGCGGTTGTCTATGGGCGGCGTTGATTACTTTCCATCAGGCGACTCGCTTGCTCGTTTGCCCGCCTATTCCATAGTCTTTTCTTCTTTTTGTCTTCTCTATTGTCTTTAGATTACCATGATGATGGGCCAGTATATTTGAACTCTTATATTGACTTTTCTATTCTAAAAATGAACGTTCCCTCTGATATGTTTTTCATTTTGTTAAGCGTCTCGACCCGATGCCAGGATGAGTATACATAACCCTTTTCAATCCCGATCTGTTAAAGGCTGCGCGCTTGAATTGGTTTTAAATGAGGCAGCCACTTTTCATGTTTGTTTGGGACAACCATTAGAGTGAGGACATTTCGAATTAAATCAAAATATACTCTTTATTTCTAGTACATAAAAAGTACAGACTAATATTTTTCATTTGTATGGTAGAATATTAATCAATTTACAATAAAGCTTCTACTAACGTTTTTATTGAGGCTCATCGGAAGAAGGTCTTACAAGCAATGTAGTACTTTCTATTTTATAACAAATAATAAGCAATATTAATTTATATTACTTCTTTTCGACGACTTTTCTTCTATTCATCATTTTCAAATTAGAACCTAATAAAAAAATATAATTTCGACGAGATCCCGATTTTTAAGTTAGTTTGATCAATGTAACATCTTAAACACTGCATAAAGCAATAGATTTCGATAAATCAAGTTAATAAAAATAGATTTATTCACACATATAACAAAAAAGGTTTATTTATTCAATCCTTTTTAGGATTTTTATGGCACCAAATTTAAATCTTTCAAATCTCGCTCAGTTCTTCATTATTTAGATTAAATTTTAAGGGGATAGGAAGCAAATAACCAAGACTGGATTCAAGCAGATAGCAGATAGGGCACCAAATCGAAATATTTCAAATCTCGCTCAGTTCTACCTTAATTTGATTAAGTTTTAAGGGGATAGGAAATCAAACAAGCGAGACTGTGTGTGAACTGATAGAAAACTCATCGCCACCCATAGACATCAGCAACACCATTGAAGAAGCATTTGAGAAAAGTATGAGCTTGTTTTAGTATCCCAATGTCGATAGCTGGTTCGAGAAAGTGGTGGTATTTGAAAACAAATTTCAAGAGTAATGCGTGGATTACAACTATTCGAAATGATAGAAACGAAACATTTCCTCGCGGTATGGTATTCAGTGGCAGGAATTGTTGCGAACAATTCCCAACAGTACCCTCATGTTAAAAAAATGTTGAATGTTAAAAAAAATATGCAGCCAGACTTATAGCTTATTAAGTTGGAGGCGATAATTCGGTGTAATATACTACTTTACTCTACTGAGCAAACCGAAGTTTTAATTATAGCACTCTTGCTTAATAAAAACTTCCAAAGCGGTAGCTTATTAATGTCAGGTGAGAATTTAATTAACACAGTTAAAAGCCTTCGTTATAACGCATAGGAAGTGGAAGCCTGTTGCGTGCAACAAGGGACTTGGCAGGTGAACCCACTAATTACATTACTTGTTTAGTAGTACAATGTATCAAGCAAGAGGAAATAGTGTTTTGTACTCGCTGAAACCTCGCCCATAACTAAGAGTTGCTTGGAGCTAAAAGCGATTTGACTTAAACTATCTATGTAATGCTCGGTAACTTTAAAATATAAATAATTTTTAATGGCTCAGTAGCGAAGTTACAGCCCTCAGAGTGAATGGTCAGTTTTCAATTTCATGGGTTTAATTTCCACATAGGGTTAAATATATTTATGGCATACAACTATTTATTCCGAGTTTGGAAAACCCTGTAATCCGCCTTATACAAGCCTTGTGGGTTAACGTCTATTCCTCTTGATATCGAAAGGCCCCATGATTAACAGTAACATATATATGCAGTATAAAAATATTTTTTATTTATCTTTATAAGTTATTGTTGTATATTGTCACTAAGACGAATTTAATATACCTAATTTGTCGAAAAATGACGGCGACCTGGTTCGCCACCCGTCACGTCCTGATTCTCACGAGGGCGAAAAGCGACCAATGTCGAGCCGTTTCGCTGCAATGAATGGCAGCGGATGTAGCTCTGTGGTCTCTGCCAACCCCTGCGGGGGATAGGCGTGAATATATAAAAAAAAAATAAGTTATTGTGGTGTATACACGTGATTTACTTAAAATCTAAAAGCTATAATTAAGCCTTTTTAATCCGTTATCGGTACCTGAGTGCCGAATGATAATTTATTTTGTTATTTTAACAAATTTTAGTTTTTACTCGGGATATGAACGTTAATTCAGAAGTAAGGTAGTTTAGGTTCTGACGCAATCCCAAGCGAATCCACAGTTGCTATGTACAAAACCCATGAGAAAAATTGTGCTGACACTATTCTATACCGGGAATCAGAAAGCTAAACAATGGATGTCCATTCCTGCAAATTATATATATATATATATATATATATATATATATATATATATATATATATATATATATATATATATATATATATATATATATATATATATATATATATATATATATATATATATATATATATATATATATATATATATATATATATATATATATATAGTTAATCAAATATTTGTTCCAAGCTATCATTAGCATGCAAGAAAATATACCATTATACAAAGTCATTTATACCTACAAATATCAATGCAATATTTTTTTTAGCTAATCTGAAACTAATATCTTAAAGAAATGTACCATCATAAAAAATTATTATGATTCTAAATGACACTACCGTTTAAGAAGCTGCTAGCACTAATAAAATATCGTTTGTAATTTTGCAACACAATATAATTATGATGTTCCGAAGACGGCACGAACGATACGGTAATTACGTTGTCAAGCTAATTCGTAATTATAAGTAACGACGTCATTAATACTTACACGGTCGTTGAGCGAGGGATTATCATGACGTTAATATGGCCTCAATTTATTTTGTGCCAAACAAATGTTAACGGCTTCTATATGCAATTATTATTTCTTATCACGCTTTTATTAACTTCCTTTCTTGTCTATTTGATTGTTTGTTTGGCACTTTTAACAACCCATATATGCTCTGTTAGGCAAGTACTTTTCATTTCTGGAAAAATAATCAATAATCCACCACGTTTATTAGAGGTGGATTGTCCAACCTAGACTCGAAAAATAAATACCTGTAAGCTGTATATACATACATATGTATATTTATCCCGCTTCCGTGGGAATATTATTAGGACATTAATTGAACCCGCTTCCGTGGAATATTAAACCAGTAATTTCACCACTAAGCCAATTCATCTACAACAGTTACTCTCAAAGTAGTCGATAGCGAAGCCGGTCGATATTGCGATTGAAACTCACCACCAACTGCAATGTTTTCGGTTCTCTTGCCCAAAACAGTTTAGGAATCCCTGATCTACAGGTTGTGAATTAAGCTTAGAATTTTTTAAAAATAAAATATTTATAAACTTCTACTGTGTATTCTGAAAACATGATTTATATGCTTAGATTTATTATATTATATGATGTGTGACATGCCTCCCGCAGCAGCCAACAAGAGATGGAACAAAGTTCTACGCAGGGCGGATAGGAGAAATTAGAGGCGTGAAATCAAGGATCAGGACAGGTGGTGCGCTTAAAAATCTATCCGTTACTAGTTTAATAATGGAATATTTTTTTCGTAAATCAATAAGTGCCCTTTAGCATAAATATTGTAAGTAAAACATATATAGGTATTAACCTCCATATTCAAAATATTAAGCGATAATAATTAAAAGGGAAAACAAGTAATAAAATTTTCACGCTGCTATCAGAGTCGGAAAATAGCTTTTATTGCATATTTTAATTTCAGTAATTTGTGAAATTTTTAATGCATTCCAGCAGTGAATAACGTGGAAATTCCTTTTTCAACTTTTTATTATTATAATTTGTGGAACAATTTTAATTGGAATTGTTTTATGAGAGAAATGCCGTGTGGTTTCCGACATGGAAAATAGTCATACTATTTCTTTCTATAGGTTTTAAATAAGACGATTATGAGAGCAAATACTATTAGAAGTGGAAAAGCATCTACTTGGCTAATAAAAACTAATCTACTATCCTCAATTTACTTCGTTTTCTTTCGCAATTTTGAAAGAGGCCAACGTCTATTTACATTATTATAATTGAAGAAGAAATACTTGGGGAAGGCCTATATCCAGCAGCGGACTACTGCAGGCTGTTAATGATGATGATTTAAGGTACTCTTGACCTGATCTTTCTTTAAAATTTCGATAATCTGGTCAAGTTAAATTTCCTTGGTTTTAGTTTATCAACCATTTCATCCATATCTACAACGTTTTCTTATTTTCTGGAATTTATTTTCTTTTTACTTAATTTTCTTTTTTTTTGATGAATAGGTTCCTATTTATATATTATAGAAGGAAGTAATTAAAGGAAGAGAAGAAAATAAGGGAAAGAGTAAGAAATCGAGCCTTAGGTTCCCTATACTCACCACTCGTAGAGTGGTAATAAAAAATGCTATCCATTGACGTCGATATTTGTCGTCGGGAGAATGCGATATCACCCTTGTTGAGATGGTCCACTCGTGCTGCCATGGTTCTACTACCATCGAATACCGTGTTTTAAAAAGTCTTCGGTTATTATGGATTACTTTTCAGATTTAAAAAATCTAATTCAGTCAAATGGACGAATCGGAACGAAAGTAATATTTTATAGTGAATCAACATTGAATATTTTAAGCTCAGACGGAAAATGAATGGTTCCAGCGAAATAAGATGCTGAAATTAGGTACAAATATTTTGATTTAAACTTTTTTATTCTTTTTTATCTTTCTATCTTTTTAAATATTATTATATATCTTATAAATTTACTTATCTTTGAATTAATTTTATCAATTGCATTGCAATTCTTACCTTATTAATTTTACGTGCCTAATACAAGCGTTGTGTATATTTCTTATTTACATATGTACTTACCACATTTTTTATTAATAAATATAAATAAAATGTATAGGTCCCAAATAATATATAAAACTGATAACTGACTTCTACTGGTAATTGTTTGACAAATTCTTGCTATAATTGTTTAATCAACAAGATAATCCCGCCCTTCTTAGCAATTTCATCGCTCCATTAATTATTTATTCAAGGGATAATAATCCGTCAAAGCTGTATCAATGTCATCTGGCACTCCTTGCGGAAGTCAATTATGCTGTTTATAACTCAGTGTATATCAGAGTATAGAGAATATAGAGTAGATATGATAACCGTTTCATTGATTACCAGGCTTTTATAGTTTTACTGTATTTTATTTTCTTACTGGTGTATGGTTCTCAGTATAGAATAGAACAACTCAATTTCTTCTAGGTGTTTTATTGGGCGATTCTGGCAGCAAATACTTGTAGATAAGCTGCAGCGTGATCTAATCTGTTTATCTCTTATCCATTGCTAAGTTTTTTTTTACGGAAACGATCCCTAATTTTGAGGGAAGCCATTTGATGGAGAGGAAGGAAATTTAATAGTGAACTTGTGTGTAATGATTATGAATACTTATGAATATTATATAAAAAAAGGCCGGCAACGCTTCTGTGACTCCAGCGGTGTCGCCGTTGTCCATATGCGGCGTTGATTGCTTTCCGGCAGGCTGTACGCCTTGTAGTTTGCTCTTCTATCCCACAAAAATGAATACATTCATAAGTATTCATAATCGTTACACGTAAAAAAGGTTTTTTAATTTTTATATGATGATGATGAAAGACGACTGGCAAAAAAAAATTTACCTTGCGAATGTGGATGGAAGGGCAGGAAGAGGAACACCACAAAAAACATACCTTGACCAAATTGCTGAACTTTTTAGGAAGGGCCAGGTCAAGAGTACCCTCAACCGGCGGGCTTGCATGAACAGAATAATGAGTGTGGAGGAAGAGAGGGAAGTATGCCGGGGTCGTAGCAGATGGAGATCTGTGGTCTCTGCCTACCCCTATGGGAGACAGGCGTGACGATATGTATGTATGTATGTAATTTGTCTATTAGATACAGAGGTTATTGGAACAATTTAAATGCAAAGTAAACAATTATTTCAACTCTTTAAAAAAATAAACACAACCAGACAATGACAAAGGTAACTTTTACGATCGAGGAAAAAGTTAAATGAATTGTTAGAATGAAACAGACAAGAGTGACATTTACAATGCGTAACTGAAACGATCATTTCAATAAGTCGGCGCCACGCTGGCTGGTTTATTATAGGGTAATCAACTTCATTCAATTCAATATAAATGAACGAGTTTTATGTAAATAATAAATGCAATTAATCACCAGGAAAACCCCCAATAATGCAATGGTGAAGTTTTTGCTTTGTAAACTATAGGTTTCGAGTTTGCATTCGGCATACATGATCTAGCATATGTATATACATAGATATACATATGCTAGATCATGTAATCACACGTATGCAAAATTATCAAGATATATTGGTACGACACATTTGACTGTCCCGTTGCCATCGTGACTGGTCAGCATAGTGATTGGAAATTTTCCTAGTTAGGGAGAAGCTTACATCTAATAGTGATCTATTAGAGGCTGTTGTTGATGATGATGTTAAATATGAAAATGATTGCGTCTTCTTAAGTATCTCTTTTCTATTTTTTTCTATTTTCATAGTAGTAGAGCCACGCTGCAGTCGAATATTTTATCAAGCATGGCATAATATTTGTCTGTAGCATGAATGGGCCGGCTCGCACGGGTAAGTATCACACTCCCGCAGAAAACCGGTGACTGAGTGATAGCTTAGCTACTGTACGGTGAGCTGCTGAGTTCGGGAGGGCCAACATCCTCCCCCTCCCACTCCCACAATGAAACTTTCCTTAAAGTTCGGCAACGCTGTGCCGCTGTGGATGTCTATGGGCGGCGTTGATTGCTTTCCATCAGGTGACACGCTTGTTCGTTTGCCTTCCTATCCAATAAAAACAAATTCTTTCTTTTGACGTCAATCTCAAACTAAAATCCACGTGTATGAGATTGTTTGCAAAGATAAACATGGAAGTGCCTAATCTGATACTGAAATTTTACGAGAAGGTGAAAGGCAGGAGGAAATATAAGAAGTTATGATTAAGTTTACCTTTAAAATGTTTGAGGTTTCCGATCGTAAATTGAAAAACTTCATAGGGAAAAAAGTCGCAGGAAAAGCTAAAGAAATTGTTTTTGCGAAATTAACAACTCAGTAGCAAAGTGCCGTGCGCTTAACCCATGTTAGTAGGTTCAATTCCGTCATCGGGATATGGTACTCTTGTTGCCGATACGAAGTAAAAATATTATGTATCATGATGATCTTATTGGTCCTTGGACTAGTTATTACCCGACCCATATTAACCCACCCTGGGTTAATATCCATCACTTCGAATTCAAGAAGTTATATATATGGGCTGTCAATAAGTTTGTCAAATATTATCTTTGTATGTTTAGAAAAAATTGTCTAAAATTTATTAGACATATTATAGAATATAATATATTATAGAATATCACAATACAGATCCGAAGTAGTAGATACAAGATAAAAAACTGTAAGTGATTCATATAAAGAATTTTTATTGAACAATTTGTGCCTGTCTATTTCCCGTGCGTATCCTTTAGATTAATAAGGTACCAGGTGTAACTTATTTATTTTGTCGGAGCAGCTCTAATATATTGACCTTCATATATTATTTTGCTCTAAAATGAAATCTACTGCAAATTGTGTTACGTACCTTGAAATGGATATACCGTTTGTCAAAAGGGCACTTACCAAGTATTATGGTGGCACAAAAGTAATTTTTGGAAACTATATTTCATCATCATCATTATCCCATCCCACCGTAGTCCACTGCTGGAAATAGGCCTCATCCAAGGTGCGCCACTATGCCTGATCTTCGACTCCACGCATCCAGCCTACGCCAGCCGCCTTGTGCAGATTGTTATTCGATTCATCAGGGGGTGTTTCACCCTTTATTAAACGCGGTTTTCACTCTAGCACTCGTCTACTTCGAGGTTTCTCCGATGAACGTATCTTGTCAATTTCCACTTCATGAGATTGAACGGCTTTGCAGGCCTTTGAGAAACAAAGTTCTTTTATGAAGGTTTAAAAGTCGAATTGATTTACAACTATCGGAAATTTGCAATCATAGTAACCACGGAAATTTCGAGAATAGATTCAGCCACATTGGATTGTGAAGCAGATGGACCGTCAGTGTCCACACGTTAGCAACGTAAGAGAGTACAGGCATTGGATGAAGACTTGTCACTACATATCAATAAAAGGTTTTTTCGATTCTTAGGTTACCAAATGTATCCAATCGTTTGCCACTTTAAAAATATCAAAGAAAAATCTTGTCGTACAAATTGTATCAAATAAAATTGCCACGTAGACTTACTATAAATACCAGATGATCCGCCCTCTCATAGACGCGCCCATCCCTTTGTGAACTAGCTTTTGTGAATCGTTTTTAGTAATAACTGTGAAATACTTCTTGTAACTAAAGATATATTATAAGATATTGTCGCTATTTTTCTTAAATGCTTTTCACGGACTTACTTAAAATGGACCATCACAGTTCTTTTAGAGAAAACGTCTAGACGAAAAGTGATTAAGACGCAGAACAAGACTTAATCGAGACATTGTTTTCGATTCTTAGTCTCATTATACGCTTTTTTCTTGGAGAATTTGTCATTTGCAAGTTAAATGGCGAATGAAACTAAATAATAATAATAAACAGTATAAACATTATTTTCTAAACAAATTGAGTTTTTTTACAATATTTAGACTACCGATGGTCATTGACTCTGATCTGATTCTTCTGAGTTGATAGACTAACGATCAAGCAGATCACCTGATCGGAAATAACGAGCGTCTCCTATAGATCTCCGCAATATCTAAGGTACTATAGATGTGATGCATACCTGCAATGATATATTGGGGGAAATTAGTTAAAGAAAGGTAAAAAGGAAGGGGAAGGAAAAAGGAATTGGGCTTCCGAATCCCATCAATCACCGTTCGAAACACGGTTATAAGGTAAAATGCTACAACTTGACGCTGATATACTTTGAAGGTTACTTCCCTCTACCACTGCGTAATAAAACAAAGTAAAGTAACTCCTAAATATATCTTTACAAATTTAACTTTTAGGCGATATTCTGACATTGACTTTACCGCACTGCAGTGTCTATCAGAAATTCAACGCTTATACCGAGCTTCTGCAGAACAAATTTGTGGATCGTCATACTAATATGATTTATTTTGAACGTGATATGAAACATACAAAATGAATGAGCTCTCATTGTTAAAATATATTAAAGAATAAAAATTGTTTCCTTTGACCTACCATGAACAACATCAGAACTTTTTGGGCATAGGTACACCTAAATTTTTATTTACACGGTACATACGTTCCAGAACCGCGTAAAAAAGACATGAAGTACAAAGAAAAAAGGGGATTAATTCCATATCCTTCAACCCTATAAAAATTGGATATGGTTCATAGAAAAAAAACCCTATTATGAGAGTCTTCATAAAAGACAAAATAAATTTTGTATATACATTAATGTTTATTTTTAGTACAATATACATTTATGTTATATATTTGAAACGAAACAAAAGATTAAACTATATATGTAAGCTGCTATAAAAATAAATTAGAAAAGGGATAAAATAGCCCTTAAATGGAATAAATTACAGATTGATTTTTTTTTAAACTATGACGGGTAGTAAAAATATTTTTCTTTCAAATTTCAATTTAATGGCTTACTATTTCATTCAATGTAACACGAGTAGTGCTAAATTGAATGAAATACTAAGTTATTAAATCGATTTTTTTTAAAACTGTGTTAATTCCCTTATTTATAACCGTTATGAAGTTATGATCATCTTTGAATTTAACATGAGCAAATAACTGACGAAATTCTAAACAGACTTTATTGATAACACAATCCCTTTCGATGTAAACTTAAGCCATCAATTTACCCGCTAGTCAAATTTATTAGCTTTAAGTTGTGAAGCGAGATCCGTACCTAATAAAAGCATTTTCTATAAGTTTGAGTGAGCTTGACTACTTAGTGTACAACTTAAATGCTACCTTCAAAATAGATTAATCATAAAATAATGTAATGTTTCTAGGTATATAATACGGATTTAACGTATTTAACAAGAGTATTTTGAATTTTTTATAAATATTGATAGAAATTATAATTTTAAGTCTGTCGTACACCCGCGGTGTATTTATCATAAACCAATATAAGAACGGTTGATATATTATATTAGTGGTCGTTCAGGGGTCGAAATTAGACTGTAATTCATTATTTTTTTTTATTTATTTTTTATCTTGTTGTGACAAAAGTAGAAAAAGGGATGCTTAGATGGTTTGGGCATATAGAGAGGATGGATGAAAGACGACTGGCAAAAGAAATTTACAATGCGAATGTGGACGGAAGGGCCGGAAAAAGAAGACCACGAAAAAAGTACCTTGAACAAATTGCTGAACTTTTTAAGAAAGGCCAGGTCAAGAGTACCCTCAACCGGCGGGCTTACATAAGGAGAATAATGAGTGTGGGGGAAGCAAGGGAAGTATGCCGAGATCGTAACAGACGGAGATCTGTGGTCTCTGTCTACCCCTACGGGAGACAGGCGTGACGATATGTATGTATTTATTTTTTATCTTTCTGCCCATGCGTCCTTATGACCTTTAATTATATTAAATTTCACACTTTTCTATTCGCGCAATCTGCTTAATAAGGCGTGGAAATTCTTTCCCATTAAAAAAAGTTATATACTGCATAGGAAATAAGAAAATATTTAAACAATAACAGCTGCAATTTTTCGAGTGCACCATAGAGCTGGGCTCACCATGGTAGATTGCATTGATTTTATTTTAAAATCTTTTCATATAATTTTATCATCATCATCAATACCAACTTGCTGTTGTCGCAACAACAGTCTGCGGCAAACCGCAGATATTTGTGTAACTTATAAAATGAATAATGTGGACTTCGCGCTTTATATAAAATGGATTATAAATTGGAAAGGACGATTAAAACTTTTACGATTCTCAGATATGATCTCTTTTTCGGAGTTCATAAGAACGGCTCTAATTATTCCACATCAATTAAATTGGAATCCCTTGCTGCGGTCAACTCTTGATTAAATTTCCGGTGCGCTTAATTACCAGGAAGTTAGGGGTTTGTCATTAAATGTGGAATTACATTAAAGTGCCGACAGTTTGAAAGCAAAAGTACAAAGACAGTTTGGAAGTTTAGTATTCGAAGATAGGATTTAAAGTAAAAGGTATTTAACCAATAATAGAGACTGCTCATTGCTGTCGTATTTCAAAAACAACGACTGCTTGTTTAAATGGTTAGAGTTCTTTAATTCTGAGCCAAGAGTTCAGGGTATAAATCCCGTTCGAAACAACAATTTGTTTTAAATTCATATGCTTATTTTTTTTCTCAACCCATATATGTCCCACTGCTGGACACGGGCCTCTCCATTTCTGGAGAAACGGACGTTAACCCGCCACGCTTGTCCAGAGCGGATTGGCGGGGTTACCAGGCTCGGAATAAATATCTGTAGGCCATACATACATTTATTCCGATGCGAGAATCGAATCCGCGCCCATTGACTCCGTGAGCACTACCCCGCCCGCCCTGCCACTGAGCCAATCGGTCGTTATATGCTTATACTTCTACATAATCTTTGTTTATCTTGTTTTTAGATGGAATAATATGTGTGTGGCCATTGTGCTTCCAAGGTACTGCATTCGAAATTCCTCCGTTTGTCAAAACAAAGGGAGGAATTTCGAATGCAGTACCTTTATTCATTAAAATGGTATTTTTCAATAAAAATACCATTTTAATGAATAAAGGAGGATTTGGATAAGAACGCGCTCTTGTGTTTGCGCACTTGTGTAGAACACGGATTGTGCACAATATATGTATATTTTAGTATCTGAAGCTTTTAAAATATACACATATTTTGCACAATCGGTATATCCGAGATTTCTCAAAAAATAAAAGGTCACCCTAGTCCAGGGGTAGCCAACTTCATTAAACCTAATATCTACTCTTTATTAACTAGAATCTTTACAATCTACCGATTACGTAATCAGTTCTTATTCCAAAACTTAATATCGAATAGTATTTTACATACAAGATTGTTCTTATTATATTATAATATTATTAAAATTTTTACAGCCGACTGAAGGAATTGTAGGAAAAAGAATATACGTTTATTTCAATTATGAATTTAAATTGATACATGAAATACAAGTATATAATAATTTCCCTCGCATTTTTTCTCTCGTGGATATAATTGAAATGGCACATAGAGTGTGCGCACGGATTTAATTAATGAGAAGAGCTTAATTAGCAATTTTCAACGATCAGCGGGTTAGTTTTCGCTTGCGAGTTTCAAATTCGCACAAATATTTTCAGAAAGCTCACGTCATTTGCATTTGCTATAATATGAAATTTATTCCCTTATTTTAGTAGTTACTAATTTATTTATAACTGTGTCAAAAATTACTTTTACAAAAAAAATAAGAACTGGTAATATAATTCACATAAACACAACTTTTTTGATCAATTTACTGAAAATGTTAACGTTATAGGGTCAAGTAGTCGTTAGATACTACACTTATATGTCTATCCTCCAATATTCAAGCTTGCGTCTTCACCTTTATAGGCATGTGTCGCGACAGTGTTGTCTCTGTCTGCGAGCGGCATTGATTGCTTTACATAAGGTGAGGTGTCTGCTAATTTGTCTTCATAATGCATAAAAAAGAACTGTCTTGTGGTAGAGATCAAGGTTGAAGGGAGAAGAACAGTGCGGTAGAACATCGTTACGTTGAATCGATCAAATAAATGGACTTAACGGTCCTAAGTTGCTACCTAATGCGATGAGAAACTGAGCCCTAATACTTCCCCCTACCTACTTAAAAAATGTAAACATTATATTTAAAAAATATATACATAAAAATAAAAGGTACATGCAGAATTTTGTCATTTCTCCTCCATCCAGAGGAACTTTCTTACGATATGGTAGAAGCATACTTGCTAATAGACTACCATTTAATAAAAAAAAATCAATTTCTTGTGGTGATAAAATAAAAAATTTGAACTTACCCTAAAAGTAATTGCCACTCTATTTTCCGGTTAACTGTTGCTCAAAATATGTTTAATATACAAAGAGCATGAATAAACACCTGATATTAATTATTGCCTACCAAGCAAATTGTTACTCAAAGAGAAACTTTCAATTAAGGCTAGACATAATTTCTTGTGCAAAACATCGGATAACATCTATTTGTTAACATTGTATTAACGAAGTTGTTTTTGAAGACAGTCAGCAAAAGCGAGCAAGCGTTTATAGCTTTTAATTTTTAGCACGGCTCGCCCGGGGAAGTACCACACTCCCGGCGGAAAACTGGCGTCTAAGTGGTAAGCTTAGCTATCGCGGTTCATCCGGTAAGCGGTTGAGTTCCGGAGGCCGTAACCCCTTTCCCCTCCCCCCTCTCATAATAACACTTTCCTTAAAGGCCCGGCAACGCTTCTGCACTGCCTATGGCACTGCGGGTGTTTATGGGCGGCGTTGATTGCTTTCTATCAGGTGAAACGCCTGCTCGTTTGCCTTCCTATCTCATGAAAAAAACTGGTATGCAATGGTGCTTTACTAATAATAAAATGTATATAAGTGAGTAAAATCAAATTTTAAACAGCTTTTATTATGACATTTTGGTGAGCAAAAACTTTTCATAGTTATTGTGGTAATTTCTTTTTATATGAAAAATGACGGACCCAAATTACGATTAAGACTACATCTAAACATAACGTAAAGTTATTCAAGGACGCCAAACCTGCGTACTTCTAAAATGTTAGCAAGGGAAATGGTCACCCCTGATCTGAAATCCTGACAATACGGAACATTCAGACCTGTTACTTGCACCCTCTTGACGATGTAGAGAATCCCTATTGGTTTCATTTAGGAAATACGAAGAGGTAAACTTCTATTTACTATGTTTAAAAATAATCTCGCAATAATCTCTCCCTCAAAATTTAATGCTGTTTCCGTAAATTCAGGTCTGGGGGAAAGATTGGGGAACGAAGATTGATTTTTTATTCTCGGGTAGATGTTGCTGATCATCAGGTGATATAAGCTCCTGTAGTCGATTCATACAAGACGCACAAAAGTAAGAATAATGGGTGGACCTATTCTATGCCGGGAGTCACCTAGTTTGAGTTGTATTTGAGAATTATATTTTGTTCTACTATTAGTGCCTCTAGCTAGCAAAGGTTATTGCTAATTCAATTCACAACTATGTATCCCTTCAGCCAGGCGAAACACTTCGACAGCACTTATCTATATCCTCTTCCTTATAATGCGTAGCCAAGATTTTATCTTGATCAACCCGTCTTTTGCTCGCAACTTTTCCCATCACGATTATATCAATAAAGTAAAAAATTTAAAATACTCAGCATATGTTTTCCTAACGTTACCTTAATAAGGCTACCAGAAAATTTGTCAGAGCGCGTATCCTAACGGAGCATATTATTATGAATTGCGGGCAATGTTTTTTGATTATAGCCTGAAGGAGAGGAGTTCATTCATTTCATTAAAATATGTTATCCAAATATTGTATAGTAATTGGCTTTTTCTACTGCTTAAATCGGCAATATAGTCATTGAAACCAAGTATTAATTTAATATAAATACTTAATTTCAATGTGTATATAACGGAACAAATTATGCAATATAGCTATTTCAACGAAATTGAAAAGTTACATTCGCCACTACCACACTCCCACATTGAGACAAATATATGTATGGAATTAATACAAGTATTATTCTTAGTTTAGATGCCTCACCTATAGTCATAGAATATGAGTGGTAGGTTAGTGGCCATGTGAAAAAAAAAATTCTTTTGCCAGTTGTCTTTCATCCATCTTCTCTATGTACCCAAACCCATCCCTTTCTCAACCTTTGTTACGACACCTTCTTTTACTCCACATCACTCTCTTATATCTTCATTTCTTATTCTATCATTCAAAGTTACACCACACATACTTCTTAATGCTCTCATTTCCACCGCATTCAGTCTGCTTTCATGATTTTTCTGTCAAATTCAACTTTCACTACCATACATCAGAGTCGAAATAAGTATTCCATACTGAACCGCCAGTCTGGCCGTTTTAGACATATTCTGACTTTTCATAAAGGAGTGCAGGGCTCTGTTAACCTGATTACCAGCTTTCACTCGACTTTCAATTATGCTTTGTCAACTATATTTTTTTATAAGTCTTTATCAATACTTTGTATAATCATAACAAAACTTCCCGTCGTTCCGGAAAGTCGCTTTGGCCTAATTTTATACTCTGAATTGTTATGCGCGTCCCGTAGTATAATTGTTTTATCCTTGAGGATGAGAGCAATATCCAAACAAACACAAATTTACAATGAAATTCAAAGCATTATTCGTAATTGCACTTCTTTGTTATTTAGACAATAAAAGGGTTTATAACTTAATTTCAATGTGTGCCTTGTTTATGTAAATATAATTGTTTTATGGTAAAATAAATGATAATTCAAACTTCTTTTATAGAGGTAGAGCCACGCTGCAGACGAATACTATGTCAAGAATGGCATAATATTTGTCTGTAGCATGATGGGCTGGCTCGCCCGGGGAAGCACCACACTCACGCAGAAAACCGGCGTCTGAGTGGTAGCTTACATACCGCGCTTCGTACGGTGAGCGGCCGAGTTCCGGAGAACCACCACCCTCCCCCTCCATCTACCCCTCCCCATCCCATTCACACTGTCTATCATCATCAGCAGCCTGCGGCAG
This sequence comes from Baronia brevicornis, assembly GCA_031353405.1. Classification (NCBI taxonomy): domain Eukaryota; kingdom Metazoa; phylum Arthropoda; class Insecta; order Lepidoptera; family Papilionidae; genus Baronia; species Baronia brevicornis. Next base: position 57,174 of record JASFAT010001530.1, read on the forward strand.
TCCACTGCTGGACATAGGCCTCCCCCATGGAGCGCCACCTAGCCCGATCTTCGGCTACACGCATCCAGTTTCTGCCAGCCGCCCTGCGCAGATCGTCGCACCATCTAGCCGGGGGGCGTCCCACACTACGTTTACTGAGACGCGGTCTCCACTCCAGCACTCGTCTGCTCCAACGATCGTCGGATCTCCGACAGACGTGACCAGCCCATTGCCACTTAAGTTTGCTAATTCGAAAGGCTATGTCGGTGACTTTAGTTCTCTGTCTATGGCGGTGCGGGATTCAATGAGCGGCATTGATTGCTTTCCATCAGGCGACACGCCTGCTCGTTTGCCTTTCTATCCCATAAAAAAAACTTCCGTAATAATTTTATTAAGTTTATCAAGAACATTTTATTTTATTAGATTGAGTGGTAAAAGGGTCAAAGACAAAGACACGAAAGTGCAGATTTGACAAGGGGAATACCACTCTCTCACAAAATAACCACGTACCACATTTTTTAACTTTCTTTTTCCTCTCATTACTTCCCTTTTCCTTCTCAGTAAATCCTCCCATTTACATTTTTAACCTAAGGTTGGCAATGGATCAATGGTGCTGTGGTATTGTAGATATTTGGCAATAATATTGCAGTCTTCCTCTAGAGGCTTCTAATTTTCTTTATTTTATTTAAGGACCACCCACAGGAATTATATAAGGTATTTTACCTTACTATGTATAAACATTACTCTGTAATACAATGTTACCTTGTAACGGATACAAAATTTTCATACGTAGATATATGGAAAGCAGAATTGACAATATTCTACAATAGAGGATAGCGTAATTAGAAGATATATTTGCTAGAATTATACCACATTAGCGTAATGAATTTGTTTTTTATTTCTTTTTTTATTGGATAGGAGGGTAAATGATGGAAAGGATAGACATCTGCTACACTATAGGTATTACGGAAGCGTTGTCTGTCATCAAAGTATATCTGTAGGTTTGTTTTTTCAGTTGAAAGTTCCAATATCTGAATTATTATTGTATACAACGAACGGAATGCGGTATTGGAACGAAACAAGGATTTTATACGTAACAAATAAGTTAAAATCAAATAAGTGTAAAAATATTTAATATAGCTATAAAAGTTCATTGGCTTCTGTTTAAATATAGAGACAGATTTTCAAACATAGCTTGTTTTATTTAATGTGTTCGTGTAAATCACAACAACACCCAACTTCAGAGTAACAAAGAAGCAAGTTTTAAACAACCTAACTTAGGGCAAATGCAAGCTTGGCATTATGAATAATTTGTACAGAATGAAGCTATTAAAGCACTATTTATACGTGAATAAAATGTACGAACATTTTCAGTAGAGCTCCTCGTGTCGGGATCAACATAAACTTCTTGTTATGAACAGAAAATAAACTACTTTATACCTTTTTACCGTAGTTGTTTTTTTTTAAACTTAAAAAAAGGAATGGTACTCTTTATCGAAGAGTCATCCATTTGGCGCGTAGCCCAAGATTTGCTTTGTTCAATTGTGGGTGGTAATGCTAGTAAAGAGTGCCAACTTCTCAATCATGTAATCCTTGTAAAATACGGTTTTGCCTTCTGTGTCAACAAATGATATGTTCATATTAAAAATAATATAATTAATCATTAACATTTATTTATTTTGTAATCTGACAGTTTTTTTAGGCAATAAAAGGTAAATATAGTAAACTAATTACTTTAATGTGACTTTTCCCGCCAACTGACATCAGTGACGTTGTATTTCATTGTCATAATCTTATATTATTATTAGTTATATTGTTGTGGTGGTGTATTATACAATATATTTCGATTAAGGTGTATAAGTGAAGTGACATGAAATAAATACGTGTATCGTGACTTTTGAAGTTGTCTGAAAGTCCATAGAAGGTTGTGGTAGAATAGCCACCATTTTGTCAAAAAGTAACGTGATAAGCTAACTGGTTATAGTTCAAGAGATTTGATGTGATCGTTTTTTATTTGACACTGGCATAATATTATAACTAATTGCCAGCAAAGAAAAGTAAATTACTTTAGTACATTTTGACCCAAATAGGATACACGGAATATAAAATAAAATATAATATAACACAGATTATCATAGCGACGTAGAAGAATAAGAATTGAATAACAATGTACATATGTCATACACATGTATGTCGTGTGTGTATGTATACGTATGTGCGTGCATAAGTGTCCGTGTGTGTGTGTGTGTGTGTGTGTGAGTAACTCTTTGTATGTGTTTTTTATGATATTCCCATAGTCTCCGTAATCGGTAGACAAAGAAGTGACTAAACCTTAAGAGTTTTGTAAACTAACAAGTTATATGTATTTATTTACGTTTACATACATAATATATTTTATTTTTTATAACATTTAGCCAACGATGACGTACTCATAACCGTTTCGGCTATGGCAATATATTCTGCGGAAAATCCAAAAGTGTCAACTGCACAGAATATTTTTAAGTGCCATTTTTGTGAGCGCCCAAGCGTAACAAAAGAAACAAAATGCCCTACATTCAGATTTTTCCTTTTATCATATATATATAAATAAAATATCATATATATAATATAATATGGCAAAGATACAGCTTTCGGTGTCAATGGACCCGATTTTGATTATGTCGCTAAGATAAATATATAAATATGATTAACAATTATACATTTCGAGTCTAGGAGCCCCATCAATCCGCTTTGGATAAACGTTCATTCCTCCAGAAATGGAAAGGCCCGCGCCCAATAGTAGGACGTATAAAAAATGTGTGAAAAAAAAATATTCAAATAGCAAAAAGCGAGTCTTGTAGGTATATAATAAATAAACTGTAAAAATATTACAGTATTTGCAGAATAAACGCTTAAATCCCAGCTGAAAGAAATATCTTTTAACTTGAAAAATAATTTAAAATCAGAACTTTGTAATAAATACAAGCTTAACGTTATTTCAACAAAGTTAAATACACACTAATGGACGACAATCAAGCAAATAAATGTCGGAGATTGTATAAATGGTAGCTGGCTGGCTGTTAAGTTCAGTTTAGCGAAAAACAAATATTATTTTGCATTACTGAATTTTCAAAAGCTCCGTTTTTCCTTTTTTACAGTTCAAGGACTGAGGGAAATACAAATAAAAACATTTATTTGTCTATATTTGTCTGCTGAATGTAAATATATATTCAATTTATACGTCTATAAAATCGGTATGTTGTAAACACTGAAGGTCAGTGACATTCTACATACGCTCAAGATCGCTTAGAGGACTATGGGAGAGGCTATGATTGTAGTTGCTCTGGTGGATATAGTTCTGAATTAAGAAATCCGCCGGAGAACCACTTACCAAGACAGTTCTCCGAGTTATCTAACTGAGCAAGAAATAAGTAAGTTTTTTTTATGGGATAGGAGGGCAAAAAAGTCATGTTTGTTGGAAAAACGCAACGAAAATTTTAACTTCTTACATTTTTGATTGATTATTTTATGAGTATTTTGTAACTTAAAAAAATATTTACGTATACTATATTATTTTTACGTATACACTATGACTTTTCATTACCTGTTATAAAACGATATCAATTTCGGGATCCCGAGATTATCTGTAGGTAATACCGCAATTTCTCACGCGGTTCACCTGGTGGTAAGTTATTACCACCGACTATGGATATAGGCAACGCCAGAGGCAGCTCAGATGCATTTGCGGCCTTTAATTAAATATAAAGTATTTTTTTATGGGATAGGAAACCAAACAAGCAGATGTGTCATCCAATGGAAAGCTATCAACGCCGCCCATAGACATTTACAGCGCCATAGGCATTCCAGAATCGTTGATGGCCTTTAAAGAAAATTTAGGCTTGTTTTTTTTAGGATTCCAATGTCTTACCGGTTCAGAAACACCGCTAGAAGCAACTGGTTCCACAGGGTAGTGTTGCGTGGAAAGAAGTTTCTTGAAAATCGCACCGTATTAGATCTCCATTCATCCATAGTTGTATGGTAGTGAAATTCAGCAGCCGGTATTATTTCGAACTATTCCTCGGAGCACTTCCCATTAATTCTAATATCGATACAAGTATGTATAGTAAGACTAAAAAGCATTAATATAGGCTTACAAATCAAATATGGAAATATAGCGGTGGCCCAATAAAATGTCATTTACAGGTTATGCACTACATAATGTGTTACTGCGGTTTTTATTGCTTGCATGACTCACGGAATTTTAAATGGAATTTACTTTTAAATGGGCAGAAGCATCTCAATTAGCAACAAAAAACGCTTCGCGATCGCCAAGCATGGCGATCATGGCAACACTCCTCAATTTTGAAGGAGGCAAAGGTCCAATCGGACTTTTCCTGACAACTTACATCAGTGACGTTGTTCTTATTTCATTTCCATTATCTTGTATTATTATCAGTTATATTGTTTAATAGTGGTAGCGTATTATGCAATATAGTTCGATTAAGGCGTATAAATGAAGTGATATGAAATAAATGCCTGTATCGTTACTTTTTAAGTCGATGCAAAAAGTCCATAGAAGGTTTTGATAAAATATCAAGACCACCACGTGATAAACTGACTTGTTACATTTCAAGAGATTGGATATTATTGTATTTTACTTGACACTGGCATAATAGTTATAACTAATTGCCATCAAAGAAAAGCAAAATAGGGTCCAAAACTGATGACATTGTAATGATGATTATAATGAATATGATTTAAAATATTTAAAAAATGTAATGGAATGTAAAGTACCACTTGATATTGTCTTGTTTGTTAATTTTTCGTTAGTTTTGATCTGCTACTCTAAACCGTAGCTGTTTTACAACTAGTGATAAGAATTAGTAAATAATGAAGACAAGCATAGAGATCATGGCAACACTCCTCAATTTTGAAGGAGGCAAATGTCCAATCGTATACTGATGACATTGATATGATGATTATGACGATGTGATTCAAAAATATGATGTAAAAATGTAATGTAGAAAGCAGTAATTATTAAAAAAATATATATTTTTCAAACAGAATTATTGCCAATATAATTAAGTTTATAAATATATATTACATTTGATAATATGAATAATTTTCAATTTCTTTATAAATTAGCGCACAGAAGTAATGACGTTAAAAGTTAATTTGTTTTCAGAAAGGTAGTGAAAGCGCAGCTGCCAACCGCTCCAGTTATTTTGTTTATACAGATTATTAATCAAAAGGACAATTACGAAACGCCGCAGCGAGTGCTGTGAAGAAGCCAGCTATCGGTGCGCCGCAAATTTATTGCGTAATAAACGTACTCCAGTATTGTTGTTTATATAGATATGGTTATTTATATTTACAGCCTATATTATGTGTACAAATATATTTGTATATGTCTACGAATGTCTTCGAACGAGATATATTTTATGAACTTCAAAGTTGAAAGAAAAAATTATCGAATCCTACTTCCTTCCTACTAATATTATAAATGCGAAAGTTTGTGAGTATGTATGTTTGTTACTCTTTCACGAATAAACTACTGGACGGATTTGGATGAAACTTTACAGTAATATAGGTTATATATCGGAATAACATATAGGTTACAATTTGTAACGATTTTATGTAATTTTAGTCGTAATATTATTTTATTATTAAATTAAATATATATTTTTTTACTATTAATTAAAAAAATATATATTTATTTAAAATAATCTGTCACGAAACTTAATGTGGCAGATTAAATTCCACGCGAGTGAAGCCGCGGGCAAAAGCTAGTAATGTATGTAATTGTAACAGGAGTTACAATTACATACATAATTCGAGTTCATTCGTACAACATAAATACATGCATACAAAACGCCACATTGTCAAATTAATTTAATTGATGTGAGTGGTACAATAAAATATAATAATATGGAAAAGAAAAATTTTTATGGAAAGAAGGCAAGTAAATTTACAAACGGTGAATATATGTAAGCATCTGCAACTCCGCGCCGATGATATGGGCTATTCATATTGCACTTGAAATAAAGAGCACTTTGTACACGTTCCACTGCCATTTTAATAACGGAGATGGTGCTTCAGAAAAAGAGAGAGTATCTATTTCCGTCGCACATTTTAATATTGGAATATCCTGAGGTTTCATAAAATGTAGTAGTATACGTTTAAAAATGTACCTAAATTATTTCTTCTTTCTTTATTTCAAGTAAGCTTTTCCTTACTAAATATTCTATTTTAATACAAGATAAGTAAATGTTTTAATAACCATCATATACTCGTACTAAACAAAATAAAATAAACATCAAAAATATACAACTCGGAACGGATGAAGGACAGAAGTTTGAATCCTGATCAAGTCGTAATTTTAAAAATTTTTCCTGTTTCAAAATTTAGCTAACCTACCATAAAAACAGTATGTCATGTTTTTTATTTATTATTTAAATTTTACAATTATAATTTTAAATAGCACACTTAAAAAGTAGCTTACAATATAAGAGAATCAAATTTGATTCTTAATTCTGAAACATTTAAAAACCTTTGAATATTTAAAAATGTTTTGTTCTATGCAAAGATCAGCAGACATAAACAGAAGAATCCTTACAGCGAATAGATGCTTCTTTGGACTGCTACGATACTTTCGCTCAAAAATACTCTCGAGAAGTATTAAACTGTTGCTGTATAAGACCTTGCTGAGACCCATATTAATATACGGCTCGGAGTGTTGGGTGCTGATTAAAGAACACGAAAAATCTCTACTCACTCACCAGCTATATGAGCTGTACAATGAGCCGTCATCAGATCCATTAAGATTGGACGCCTTCGTTGGGCTGGGAACGTGGTACAGATGGACGAGACTAGAGTACCCAAACGCTTACTCGACGGCAAACCAGACGGTCGTAAAAGCCGCGGAAGGCCTAAGCTCAGATGGCTAGATGGAGTTGATGATAACTTAAAGGGAATCGGCGTGAGGGGCTGGAGGGAAAAAGCTAAACGAAGATCCGCCTGGAAAAATTTACTGAACCAGGCTAAGGCCCACCCGTGGCTGTAATGCCTTGATGATGATGACTATGCAAAGAAAAATAATTTCGTGTGGTTTCTTAATATAATATTTTATTACGACTCTAACGTTTGGTGTATAATCGTAGTCCAAGGATGCACTTGAAATACATTTCCAATGAAATACATTTTTATTGGTTACATTCTCTTTGAAATCAGCAGTAAAACAGTTTTATTATCAAAGCTTTAAAACAAGCGATGTAAACTTTGTTTACGTTACACGATAGTGAGACACATGGTTTGCACTGTTTTTAAATCAGTGAAATCGGACTTACTGTTAATTTGTCCTAGCTTTTTTATATAATTCGAGTTAGAATGAAAACAATAATCGACAAAATGCAATAACCATATGATTGTATTATCATATACATTTTAACTATCGTAAAAACATTACCCACAGTCACAGTTCACTGCTGAGCAGTGGCTTCCCTCACTCTCCCTTTATTATTTTCGTACAAATAGTGGTACAAAGACATAATGCCGGAAGGCATATCTGTTAGTCAACCTTTAGATTGATGGGAAAAAATATTGTGTAGATACAAAGACAAAGTATAATTAATATTTAAATTAAATATGGGAATATACACGCCCATGTTACACCTTATATTTTATAATAATATATACTTTATATGATACATATATATATACATACGTGTATTGTATATTTAAATACATACGTTTACACTTTATACTTACGTTTACATACATACAGCCAAACGTAAACAAAGGTCATGAAAAATGCGATTACCTTGTAAATATTTGAGTAATCCCTTTAAAATAAATACCAAATTAAAGTTTATTTCATTACAAAATTTACGCAGAAGTAAAACCTTTCTAAATTAATTTTATGTGATTGTATTAAAAACCATAAATAAAAAATTAAAAAAACTCTAATAAAAGAATAACTTTGCGGCCCAGTATATATACGAAATATATATACAAAACTGAGAAGTGTTGCCATAATCCCCGCGGTTAGTAGGCAAATTTGTTTGCAGATTGGTTTTATTACTTTAGTAGACGCTATTGTTCATATACTGATGTTTGCTCCCATAATTGCCTTGTGGGAGACCCGGGAGACGGGAAGAAATGGTGAGGTATTAGGTGGTGGTACCTATTTTATGCCAAGAACGAGACAACAAGAACTTTTTTCATGTATATTTATTTGTTTAATCAAACACCTGCATTTACAAAATTTTACAATTATTTTTGTGCGTTTCGTGTATTTCTATGATAAAAATAATACAAATATTGTGCAAAAATAACAATATAAATATTATTTTATAAGTGAAATACGTATATTTAATTGGATTATTTAAAGGAATATAAAATATATTTTTTTTGTATTCGATGAATTTAATATGACAAAAGATTATAAGAGGTGATGATCATTTCATGACAACTTATTTTTTTACATGGCTAAATTGAAAGCAGTCTTATGTTTTTATATTTGAATATCTTGTTAATTATCAAGTGTATTGCAAATAAATCAATTATTATTATCGAATGATATTAAATAATATCAAGATTAATAATTAAATATAATTCTCTCATTAAAACTTCCACCACTATCAGTTACGAAGTCCGTAATTAAATTACGTTGTGCCGATTTGGTAAAAGGATCGAGTTCCTTAAAGGGGGATAAATTTCATTGAATTAAATCGTCAATTACGGGCAATTTATTGCCCGTAATTGACGATTTAATTCAAAGTTCTTGGAAAGTTATTTTTGTTTTAATTAAATTGCAATATATTAAAATATGAAAATTAATGTCTTATAACATATAATTGATTAACAATCTAATTAGCTCAGTGGCAAAGTTACCGCTTTTGAATTCAATCGCTGTGGGTACAATGAACACATTGGAAAAAACATATATGTATGTTTTTCTTTTATGGGGTAAGAGGGCAAAACAGACAGACAGACCACCGAAGTTTCGGGAAGTTTCGAGAGAAGCGCACCGTAGTAAATCGTCACTCATCCAGATGATAAGGATGAAACTTTTCTTTACGGCGACTTGTTCGGTTATGGAATTGGGTGGCGGAAATTATTCGAAACAATTCTTGGGAGCATTCTCCGTGATAAAAACGGCAAAAAACGCTGAGAGATGAAACAACCCTCAGCAGCGCTAGAGAATCAAGCTTATCGGTGAGATCTCGCACAACTTTGTATGCGGTTAAGTGGAATGTTTTAGTTTTTACTGGGTGACGTTTTATTTCTGTGAAATACTGTTGCTGGTCCTAAAGACTGTACAATTTCGTCCGAAATATTCGCAGGAGAAGGCCCGCAAGTTTTCGAGCGAACATATCTTAATTCACTCCGAAAGTGGTAATTTTGCTCTTAAATCAATTAAGTCATCACAAAGATATAAAAATATTAATTAATATTAATTTTTTTACAGCCCATATAATATATCTCAATCTGCGAAAGGGACTTTCCCATTTCTAGAGGAATAGACAATAAAACACTATGATAGTTCGAGGCGGATTCGTCTGGCACCCTGATAAATAATATATATACAGACAAATATATAGTCCATACATATATTTATTCCGATGCGGGAATCGAACCCGGGATCATTGACTCCGAGGTGATTACTCCGCAGCTGAGCCTTTTAGGTCGTCTCATTTACATCAAATTTTCCTTAAATATAATGTTGGGTCAGTTATGTTCTTTTCATAATTTAAGAGACAGTTAAAGAGCAAAAATATTTACATTAGATTAATGAAGATAGTTATATTTTAATGTCACGTCGTTTAATGGAAGATCCTGAAATATATAATTATTATAGTATTTCTTAGTTACTTATCTGTAAGGTAATTAGGCATTTTATAACACATTAAGAATACTAAAGTTTATCAAAGAAAACGTCCCTCTCAGCTTTTTCTTAATGCCGTTTCATTTAAGCTGCGATTGCGGTAGAGGAATAATTTTTTTTCATCAACTATGTAATTTGAATAATTTTACAATAGCTGTAAGGTCGTTTAGAAAATTTTCTTTGGCTTTTGCGAGAAAATTAGAATCTTAAAGTATTTCATTAATATTATCTATTTTATAAATCTATGAGATAAAGTAGATTAATACCATGAAGTTTTTTTTATGGGAAAGGAAATTATTACTAATATTAAAAGGCAAAAAAAATAGGGAGTGCGAAAGCGTTGCTGACATTTAAAGAAAGTATCAGTATATTAGTGAGAGGGGGAGGGGGGGAGAAGGAGGGTGTTGGGGTTCCGGAACTTAGCCGCTCACCGCACGAAGTGCGGTAGCTAAGCTACCATTCACACGCCAGTTTTCTGCGGGAGTGTGATACCTCCCTGGGCGAGCCGGCCCATTCATGCTACAGACAAATATTACTCCATTCTTGACAAAGTATTCATCTGCAGCGTGGCTCTACCACTATTAAGGTATTAGATATGCAGGAAAAAAATACATAGAAGAGATAATATAAAGCATTTTATTATCAACCTACCATTGACCGTTGTAAGATAAAGTCCTCTCCCCAGAGATCCAATTCCGTCAGCGGCCCTATATAGATCGCATCTAATCGGGGGATATCCCGAACTATATTTGCCAAGACGCAGTCGCTACTCTAGTACTCGTCTCCAGCAATGGTTGTTGTTTCTCCGACAAACGTACACCCCATTACACCTTTGGTTTTTTTAATTCAAAGAGCTATATCAGTGACTTAGATTCTCAATCCAATAAAATCCTCTACGTTGCCCTTCGAACAAACGACTATGAAGCCAATAAAACCATATATACATATCTGTTATACTTCGATAAAAAACGTATTACGAATACTAAACTAAGAATATACAAATGACATAAATGAAATATGTTTCACGACTCATTCCATCGTTAATATTATTAATGGAGTCAGGCGTTACTTTGCGGAAATCCATCACTATATGGACAGTCAAAAGTTTTACTTAGCTAAGATCCGCGACAAGCAAAACAATAACAGAAAATTAATAATGTGTGTTTTTTCCGTTGGGTTTAGTGGATTATTTGGAACTTTAAACCAAAAACTTACCGAAAATCGGCCATCAACTCTCCACCCACCAACCACTATACACAACGCCAAACACACACTATCACTTTTCCATCTTGTACACGACACGTGTTTCGCCCCAACACGAGGCATCTTCAGGTATAGTAGACTCTACGGAAGACAACCGAAAAGTTTCTTTCTTTCCAACGGAAAAAAACACACATTATTAATTTTCTGTTATTGTTTTGCTTGTCGCGGATCTTAGCTAAGTAAAACTTTTGACTGTCCATATCCATCGTTAATATTACTAACAATTTTGAGGGTTATCATATTTTAAATGTTTGTGTTGTTTTTGGTAAAGGAGTAATCATAAAATACCTATTCTCTTCAAAATTCTATTGAGGCTGTAATCGCGATCGTACCGATTAATATCCTTTATGTCTTCTCCATTCTTACCTCGACCACAGCAATCAATCTCCTACGTGTCTTCTCCATTCTATTCCTTCTTTATCTAAACCGCACCGATTAATCTCCTTCGTGTCTTCTCCATTCTACGTGATATTGGCGAAATCATCCAAGCTATTTTGGCATTATTGAAAGGCTACTTTAATTCAAATGAATACATAGTTAACAATGTGACTTACAAGTACAGTAATATCCCGACTTACGCTACCTCGACATACGCAAATTCGGAGGTAAACGATTTTTTAATTTTCACATTTATTTTCTAAATTATTGTTTTATTTAGTTTCCGGTCCCAATTAAACATACTTTGTATTAGAGCTTACAATATCGGGATTCCGGGATCCAGAATACCGGAATCCCGGACGATTTTTGTCCGTTATTAAAAACCGGTATTTATGTAAAAATACCGGTATTTTGGTATTACATCAGTTGATAAAAATTGAATTTATGCACAATATAAATCTAATTAAAATAATATTAATTAATTACAAGAATTTTTTTGAAGATAAACAAACAATTTCATTGTATTAAAATCTATATCTGGCACATTTATTAAATGTAAAATGTAACATAAAATTTAATATGTACTTTTTTTACTTGCACGTTTTTTTGTATCTATCTACTCCTACTCTTTATGTAATAAAATAAATAATATCTACTCATTTTAGAACAATATTTATTGGATTTCATATATTATTTGTTAACAAGTCAATATAACAACTGAGATAAGTAAAAATATAACTAGTAAATGTTTTATCAATAATACCAGTTTCAATACCGGTATCCCGATATTTCTAATTTTAAATATCAAATACCGGTATTCAGATTTTAGTTCGGTATTGTAAGCCCTACTTTGTATGTCTTTGTATGCAAAATTGTACCCCGACTTACGCGAATTCTACTTACACGGATAGCCCTCGGTCCCACCTATCGCGTAAAGCATTACAGTAATCCCCCGGGTATTACTGTAATGCTTTGTAATACATTACAAAATCATTTTCCCTAATCCCTGTGGTCCGGAATAAAAATTCGTCGCCTGTTAGCATCTCTAGAGCGTGATGTCTATAATATATTAATGAAAATGATGTGGAAGACAATAATTTCCCAAATATCAATGAAGATAACCTAGTTGTATTACAAAGTTAAGGCAAATAGATTAGACATATTTTTTTTCAGGCCTCTTCTAAAGTTACGGACTGTAAACAATATTCCTTGTAATTAGTTTTTATAAATCTTTTTGTTATTGCGAAGTGATATCTAATCTCTCTACACGCACGCACGCGTCTGCTCCGACGATTGTCGGATCTCCAACAAACGTGACCAGCCTATTGCCACTTTAGTTTGCTAATTTGAAAGGCTATGTCGGTGACTTTAGTTCTGTGGCAGATTTATTCATTTCGAATCATCTATCTACCAGAGAAACTCCGAGCATAGCTTTCTCCATAGCTCTGAGCGACTCTGAGTTTGTGAAGCAGACGGACTGTTAGCGTCCATGTTTCGGCGCTGTAAAAAAGTACAGGTAGGACACACTGGTCGAGGTTTTGTCTTTAGGCTCTGAGGCATCACACAGTAAAATATATTAAATAAAAATTTTAATATCGTGACCATTTTATAAACAGTGTAATATAGACAAACATCATTTGAAAATTTCTTTTCATCAACTCAAATGAAAAAAGTCTCATCGGGGCTCGTTGTTAAATAAAAGTAATAAAAAATAATCGTCTTTCAAATCTTTCTATGAATATTTTTAAATACGAATGCTATCCGCATTATTTATTCATTCAATTTTCATTTCATTACTTTTTATTCCCTTGCGAGCAACAATTCGTTATCGAGTTCGAAATTGTCGATGCAAAATGGACGTTATGCTTGATACAATTCCACATATACGTAAAGTTTTTTTTTTAAATGTGGAATGGCGTTGTTAGGCCTATGGCCTTTACAACTTTGTCGGAAGGACTTGCAATTTGAACCTATGGCCTTTACAGCTTTAACGAAAACACTCCGCCAATGGACAATGCGCAACAAAGCGAGCCAAGTTGCGCATTGTCCATTGCCGGTATTATCATCTTGAATTTCTACTAGGTAATCTTTAATAACAAAGTTTTGAAATATTTTTGACAGAAATTCGCCTGCAGCATCACTCTACTTACTCTTATCAGCTCTAGTTGTATTTATTTCTCTACTATAAAAGTATAACGGTCCGAAAGGGAAAAAGACATTCTTCATTTGTAAAGAACTTTCTATACCGACTGCAGCTACAACATTCAAACATTGCGGTGATTGATCGAATACTAGTAATATATTTGTATTGAATGCTCTGTATTACTAACTGTATCGTAGTGGAAATATATTATTGATTACGGCTATTATTTTTCAACCTTTTTTTGTCAATAGATATTTAATAAATATTAAGGTATTTTTCATAAAACTATTGTGTAATCGTTGGAAATCCGACAATCGTTGGAGCAAACGCGTGCTGGAGTGGAGACCGCGTCTCGGTAAACGTAATGTGGGACGCCCGTCGGCTAGATGGTGCGACGATCTGCGCAGGGCGGCTAGCAGAAACTGGGAGCGTGTAGCCGAATATCGAGCTAGGTAGCGCCCCATGGGGGAGGCCTATGTCCAGCAGTGGACTGCCGCAGGCTGTTGATTGATTGAACAATGAAAAATTAATTTAATAAATGTTTAAAATCATAAAATAAATGTATAACCACAGTACGTAATAAATAGTTTTATTTTATCACTTATAACTATATATTATATACTATTTATAAACAATCAGCAGCCTACACACAAGCTGTGGAAACTAGTTTGTTGATAAGTTATAGAAAATATATCTACATATATGTATGTATGTACTCTCGTATTTACAAACAATTCTTGGTTGAGTGAAGTTGTAACCCTATGTTAAGTGTGCTATTTCTCAGCACGTTCATCATAAGAGTCGTTTATTAATAAGAACAAATGTCCCTGTGCGTTGATGCTTACAATGATATCTCATAGGGTTTTTTTTAATGTGGATATTAATCTGCTCATATTTTTTAATCAAGGTATACTGGTTGAGTTTTTATTGCATATATGAAGCATTTAACAACAAACTCAAATCTGTCCGTATGACAAAAATTGTTTTGTATATGAAATTGATACTACATTATAATATTATAGTAATATAGTATCAGTTTTTAATTGATACTATATTATAATATTATATCAATTATAAAATATTATAATATAGTATCAATTTCATATACAAAACGAATATACTAAACGGTCATAAGGTCGATACTAATGTACGTCTGCGAGCCCTGGATGCTGACTTTAAAGGCAGAAACTAAGCTCCTGGTTATGGAGCGCAAAATCCTCAGAAAATATTTTACTTGGACCAGTGAAGAGGGTAGACGGGCCTTGGAGAGTCCTGAAGAACCAAGAGATTGAAAACCTAGTGGCTTAACCCAATATCATAGGCCACGTTATGCGCATGGGAGAGGATCGATCCGTAAAACGTGCCCACCTGGGGCGGCTCGAGGGTGATCGTTCGGTCAGTCGTCCTAGGTACCGTTAGAGTGATGCCATGGAAAAAGACTAAAAGGAGCTCCAAGTCGAAGACTGGCAGACGATGATACAAGATCGATCCAAGTGGCAACTCTTGTTCGTAAGGTCAAGACTCATTTTGGATCATCGCGCCCGCCTAAGTATCAATTTCAATTATCATTATGTTTTGAGTCAATAATAGAATGCCTTCGATATATGGATGCATAATGTCTTTTATCCAATGAATGCAGACGCGATGATTAAAATTGAATATGTGAACCAAATGATTCGAGGCCTGAATTTTAATGTTGGGATTGTCGTTTGGAAAAAGTATTGAAATTTTCATGGCATGTTAATTACATGAAAGTGTCAAGCATTTAATATTGTTGTAAAAACCTTAAATATAAGACTACCTTTATAATATTATGTATATTTCCATAATGTTAAATGTCAGTATTTTATTAAATAGTTTCATCTAGCTTGGTCGCGGTTCGGGATTAACATCGGGATAAATATAAGTATGGCGTTTAGATATTTATTCTGAGTCTGGTTACCCCGCCAATCTGCACTGAACAAGCGAGGTGGATTAAGCCCGTTCCTCTAGATATAGGGAGGACTGTGCTCGGCAGTAGAATACATGTATATGGGCTGTGAAAAAAATCGAATTTGACTCCGTATATTTATTCCAAATATTGCGACGACTTTTTTACCGTTTTTTACCGTTACTAGTGACCCACTTGGAGTTTGGGCTCATTTGATTGGATTTGGAAGTTTGGACTGCACTTGGTAAAAAAAAAAACAAAGAAAATAGAAACTAGAAAATAGAAACTAGAAAATTGTTTTAATTTTGGTGTGTTTAAAAAACGACCTATTGGCTCAGTGGCGGGGCTCTCTGCCCGTGGAGTTAATGGTCGCGGGCTCGATCCCCGCATCGAAATAAATATATGTATGGATTACAAGTATATATTTACGAGACTGGTAACCCCACCACTTCACATTGGACAAGTGTGGTGGGTTAGCGTCCTTTCCTCAAGAAATGGAGAGGCCCGTGGTAGACATTAGGACATATATGAGCTGTTAAAAAAAATCGTTTCCACATCAGAACATTCTCATCGCGAAATTCTTGTTATGCCTCTTGCGGAAATGCGCACGACGCGTTATGGTAATCACAGAAAGACCACATAGCGAAATTCGTGTCATGGCTGTCATGTTATACGACCACAACGCATTGTGCCAACGAAGAAAAGCCATGACGCGCCTGGAACCATATTAGATTATAACGCATAGTGCTTAGTGATATAGGTTCTACTAGTTTCTAAACCATGTGCATATTTTACAATGACCAAAACGCGTTGTGAGCTATTTTTTCGCTCAATAAGCATTTGCGATGTTTGGGCGTAACATTATATATCAATTAAGAACAAGACACTTAGGATTTTTGACGTATAAATGATACGAAATAAATGCGTGTATCCTCTACCTGCGTGTAGGCACCATTTTATTACGACGTATGTTGCCTATATTTCAACAGATTTGATGTTATCATATTTTATTGACACTGGTATAATATAATAGTTAAAACTAATTACAATAAATAATTGCCATAATTTAATTTTAGTTATTGTAAAAAAAAAGGTTTCATAAATAAAATTTTTCTATTTCTATTTCCATCAAAGAAAAGAAAAGAAACGACACTTAATCCAATGTTTTCTATAATTATTTCGAAAAAATAATTCCATTGCTTAAGCGAAGATTTTGATATTAGACTGCTTTGTAAGTATACTGAAATTATAACAGACATGTAAATACACTTTGATTCGCAATTAATGCTTCTAGAGTAACTCAGAAAGGATAACGGTAGGTGAATCCGCTCAGATATCATCATCGATATAGTAAAGTATCGTGCAAACTATAAAATCTTATGACCTTAGTCTTATCTGATCGGCCCCTTTGTACTTTCATTTCAAGTCAAATCCAATAACCTTAAATCTAATATTGGAATTCGGACAGACCAATCTATCACACAATACAACATAAATAAATAAAAAATTAGAAGAAAATAACATTAGACTTTGAATTATTTCATTTCGCTTCGATATTCAAGTGAAATAAATCTTATTAACTAAACAATATTTGTTTTATTTACATAACATAACATTTTTTTAATGACTAATTTAATATATAAGAGATTTCACGAAACATTTAACAAAGAAAGATTGAAAATTTTAAAGTTATTTTTAATTTGATCAGTCCGCAGTCAATGGTGGTCACAGGAAAAAGATACATATCATCATCAAGGTATTACAGCCACGGCTCACCTTAGCCTAGCTCGGTAGATTTTTCCAATCGGATCTTAGTTTGGCTTTTTCTCTCCAGCTCCTCACACCAATTGTCATTACGTCGTCCCCGACTGCATCTAGCCATCTGAGCTTAGGCCTTCCGCAGATTCTACGACCATCTGGTTTACCGTCTAATAGACGTTTGGATACTCTAGCCTCGTCCATCCGTATTACATATCTACAGGAAAAAGATCACCCCGTAGTTATAACTTAGCAGTGTAGTGTTGTGTATTGTACTATCCTTGTCTCGAGCGCAGTGTCACTATGATATAGCAGGGCGACAAATCAGTTGATCGTGATCACCATTCAAGTAAACACGTCTTGATATGTTATCAATGCATTATTTTATACGAGGACACTACAATCTTTGTTTATATAAAGACTTACTTGGTTTAATGCTTGCTTTTGTCATGTTAATATAAAAACTCATTTTAATGTAGAAATTACACAATAACTATATTATTAAATGGGCTTGCTTATGTTATTGATATTTTTGTAGAGTTATGATAGAGGCATTTTTTAGCAAAAAAACAAAATTATGTTCAAATATCTATTGTTTTGGCAGATTTTTATCAACAACATAAATGGCATGTTTCGTTCAGAAAAACGCTACCCTCTTGTAGAAGAATGACTACAATGCTCATTGTTTAGTGCATACTACCTTTAATGCATAGAGAGCCTATGAACCCTACCTCTCTATCTCTCTTTCTCTCCCTACGCCCTGATATTATCCTAAATCCTTACTGAAGCATGCGTTTACTGCCTATTTGATCTATAACCTAATTCTGCTGCCTGACACCCTATACTTTATTTATATAATTTATATGTTAATTTAAATCTAGGAAAGCAAATTATCAATTGGAATACCTGATGGTGAGTAATCACTGCGGCCCATGGACAGAAGCATGATTATTTTTGCCCGACGACTATTTAAGCACTAAAAAGAAATCCCGACCGCAAGGTAATAACATCTCGACATCACTACTTCAGCGGGTGGAGCTAGATTCCAAGTGTGCCCAAAGTGGCGATCAACATATAGACGAAATAATTAAAAAGAAATGAAACATTCACTTTTCTTCCTAGTAAAATATAGTGAATTTTATGATATACATAAAATTTTTTTAGTTTTTTTTATTTTTAGTAGTTTTTTTATCATTTATATTTAAAAAACAAATTATGTCTACGGACACACTATATCATATTATATACTAGCTGGTGAACCCAGTGTCGCCCTGATTACTTTCTTTGGACAAGGAATATTCGCGGGCAAAACAGCTCACCAAAGTTTCATCACAATCGGATAAATGATTAAGAAACGCATAGAGGATAAACATATAAAGAAACATTCATTTTTATCTATATAGAAGACGATTACATATGAAGTTGGAAACCGAGTCGAGTCGAGGAAGAAAGGAATAACACTCGAGACTTCTCTTTGTTCATGCAAAATGTATAATTTAAACATGAAACGTGTTTACAGCATTATACATGTTCCGTTTGCTAGTGCGGCATGTCGTGCTAATATTACTTTTATATAGTAGGTACATTACAATGAAGAATATCGTCGGGAAAGAGAATAAATTAGTTCCCGCAGAAAACCGGCGTCTAAGTGGTAGCTTAGCTACCGCGCTTCGTACGGTGAACGGCCTGAGTTCCGGAGGCCCAACACCCTCCCCCTCCCACTCCCACTCTCACTCCCCCTCCGATTCCCACTCCCACTCCCATAATTTCACTTTCCTTTAAGGTTGACAACACTTCCGCACTACCTATGGTGTTGCGGATGTCAATAGGCGGCGTTGGTTGCTTTCTTTCAGGTGACACGCCTGCTCGTTTGCCTTCTTATGCCATAAAAAAAAATAGTTTTGTTACAGGTTAATACTTTTGAAGTGTTCAGAATGTGTTCTTTTATTGAATTAATAGGCAAACAAGCAAACAGCTCATGTGATGATAAGCAACCAGCGCTAACGAAGGACGTCCGTAACACTAAAGGCAATACAGATGCATTGTTTATGCTAAGGTAAAGATATGTCAATGAGAGGGGTAGAAGGAAGGGAAAAATTGGGTCTCCTGGCCCTTGTACTCACCGTGCGAAACGCAATAATCGCACTTAATACCAGTACATTTGAAGGTGCGATACTTTCTCGCGCAAGCCCAGTAATGTGGCATTTATCAATTTTTAGTCAAACCTATTCCAGCTACTAAAACTTTTATTTTTGATAAAATACTCTTATTTCACTACAATAAAACTATCGTTTGTCGTGTTTACTCCGATCGCCATCTTTTATCGACTTACATTTATAGGACTTTCTCTCTGGTTACATTTAATCAATTTACATCCATCCTTAAGCAGCAACGGATATGCGATAATTCAACCTACATGGCTCAGTGACAAAATTATTGTGTTTGTTTCAGTTGTTGTTTGACTAACTGTTTATGATATTTATCTGTATTGCATACAGGTATTTATTCCCAGTTTAGGTGTCGTGTTAATCCACCTTGAACAAGCGTGATGGGTAATTGTTCATTACGTCCAGAAATTGGGAGGCCAACACGTCATCTTACGGCAGCGCAGTTCCGATCATCGGCCTACCCTAAGACACGTGATCTAGTTAGATCTTTGGCTTCACACATCCAGTTTCTTACAACCACTCCGCTTAGATCGTCGACTTATTAAGGATATCATATATTATTAAGGTAACTATCCTTCCTATTAATGTATCTAATTTCATATCAACGGTATTTTGTCAGAAATAACTTCAACGTAAAAGCCTAAAATCCTTTTATACAACCTTTTTTTTGCTATTCACCAACAGCATTCAGGGAACGTTTAAAATTTTAGCATTAATTAAATATTCGAGGCTTACGCACAGGGATTAAAACCTGAAACGCAAAGTTACCTACTAATAACAAAAAAGAGATTTAACATCGTTTGGTTTAATTATACGGATAAAAAAGAATAATTAAACACCTCAATTACAACCGGTATAAAGTCATTATGTTGATAAACAGATGAAACTATAACGGTCATTGCTGCCATAACTTTTCCATACTCGATGAATGCATCTTGGTTATAAGTCTGTTGTCGTGAAGTAATTTGATTAATTTCTTCATAGAGAAACGAACAATCGACTTGTATTAACGTTTTTCTATGAGGTTCCTTTGAACTGAAAATATTAAAAGGTCGCCGTAAAGAAAAGTTTCATCCCCACCATCTGGATGAGTGGCGATTCACTATGGTGCGCTTCTCTCCAAACATTTTTCGACGCACCACCACTCTGTGGAACCAGCTACCACCACTTTGGCGGAACGACATTGGTACCTTCAAAAAACAAGCCTACACATACCTGCCGGCAACGCTTCCGTGACTCCTGCGGCGTCGCGGTTTTCTCTGGGCGGTGTTGATTGCTTTCCATTAGGCGATAGGCTTGCTCGTTTACCTTCCTATCTTTTAAAAAAACTGATTCGATATTCCTGAACCAACAATGGAACTATTATAAAACAATTTTACTTTTTCTTCAAAGGTCAGCAACGTTTCGCGAAGCCTATGGTGTTGTAGATAATTTTGAAAGGCGTTAAATGCTTTCCATTCAGTGACACTCTTACCGTGTAGACGTAAAAATAACATCACACACATTATTTTCAACGGTGATATATATATATATATATATATATATATATATATATATATATATATATATATATATATATATATATATATATATATATATATATATATATATATATATATATATATATATATATATATATATATATATATATATATCTCACGATATGCCATCATCTCTTTTGGTTGGGCCCATGATCTATCCATTAATTGTGAAACTTTTTTATTTGTAATATTAATAATTATAAAAATGTTATATACATATAGGATTTTTATAATCATTAATATTTAAAATAAAAAAGTTTCACAATAAAAACAACACCAATTATTTGAAGTCTACGAAGTTTCAGAAATTTCAATTCTAATTTTATCGCCAAACTCTGTACAACCGATTTAGATCCAAAGTCGTAAAATAAGTTTATTGGAACTTGCTTGCTCTAACTTCACATCCCTGAGATACTATACTAATATGGCGCTTAAAACATATTTAGTTGTTGAACGACAGTTTAAAGTTTGAATCAGGTTTAGCGGTTACAGCAAACTAAATTATTTTAATAAAAGAACATATAAACCTGAATTTGTTTTTAATATCAATATATATAACTACTCCATATGAATATTTTATGAGGTGTTATCATACTATTTCGTAAAAACCCAATATCTATGTTAATTTTTTTTAAAAGTTTAATTGGCTATCGTGGAAATTATCCATCTCAACAATGGATTTCTACAAAGTCACACCAAACTCCATTTATAACCGAAGATTTTTAATGAAGAAATCCACCAGAGGACCAGAGTCACTAAAATATTTATTTGAGCTAACAAACTAAAGTGACAATGAGCTGAAGATGTCTGTCGGAAAAACTATAAAAATTGGAATATTTGAGTGCTGGAGTGGAGACCGACGGCGTGTGCGGGCCGCTGGCAGAGACTAGATATCTATAGCCAAACATTTTATAGGCTGCTGATGATGATGGTGATGGTAAACGCCAGACTCCATTCAAAACCGACTTATTTATGTCTTATTGAGAGTTGAAATAGATTGACTTTTAATTATTTTATGGTATAGGAAAGCAAACAACGCCACCCAAGCACGTTCGCAACACCATAGGTATTAAATAAACGTTGCCGGCTTTTAAGGTACATATGTGTAGGCTTGTTTTTGAATGTATCAATGACGTAGCGGTTCGAAAATACCGTTGAAGGTTGTTCCACAGAGTGAGATAGACAGAGTGAGGTGCGTAGATAGTAGATTATTTTAAAAGATATATAAATTGTTTTAACATATTGAAGTTACTCATTGTGGCGCTCAGTACATTACGAGTACAAATTCTTTGATCCATTTCTTTTAATAAACGAAAATCGCCGAGCTCATAAAATCACGTCTGACCTTAGCGGCTGCCACAGACAAAGTAAGCGATGAATACAGCTGAAAATTTTATCATACTTCAGAGGCATGTATACCAACATAATAAAAAACAATGTTGACAATTGGACTCTCCAAATCTGAGAAATTTAAAAATTCCCGTTATGTTCTGAACACACCTCGTATATTAAGAGTACATTACTGGGAGTGAGAAGTGTGAGAATATTCAATTTGCATGCAGGAATGTGAAATCTTTCGCTAATAGTACTATATGGATATTGGAGCGTTCAGCTTCAGAGCTTTTAGAGATAATAAATTACTTAATCAGATTGCAACTTGGGATACAATTCGAACTAAAGGAAGCAGGAAAGTTTGTGAGTGAGTAAAATAATTTGGATGTAGATTTGTGTTTTGTATACAGAATAAATGACTTTCTTAGGCAAAGGAAATCTTCTTTACTGGGAGAAGTATACGAGCACCTTACGTGCAAAGCCCTTCAAGTATTATACATTAAACAAATAAAATGTTATTAACAAAGGTTTTGTTTATAATGGGGGAAGACAAACGAGCAAGCAAGCAACCGGCAGAACTGCACTAAAAACATTAAAGTAACTAAATAAAACTTACATTATTTTAAAGTCATAGTCTCGAACTACAAAAATACAAACCAAGTGTGGGCGAACATTAGATGTATCTGTAGGCCATACAAATATTTATTTATAAGCAGGAATCGACCTCATTACCCTTCGCTCATAAAGCGTACATGTGTGTGAAGATTAAAGCTTAAATTCATATAATATTATAATATATCAGTAGTATAAGGACCAAAATGGTTATGTATACTTTTGTACCTACAAAAATTTAAACCTAAAACAAACATAAAAATATTTTCCTTTTAGTGATGTCATTTTTTGTGAAAAATAAGGATTGTTTTTAAAGCTATTCTTTTAATCAAAATATGGGATAGAAAGGCAAACGAGCAGGCGTGTCACCAGATGAAAAACAATCAACGCCGCCCATAAACATCTGCATTGTCATAGGTAACGCAGACGCGGTGCCGGCTTTTAAGAAGAGTGTAGGCAAAAACAAATATAAATCAAAACACCCAGAAAAAAAATTGTGTTTGACCCCAAATTACTAGTAAAGTTTCGCTACTAGACGCATTTTTATTCAAAAAAAAATATTTTTGAATTTAAATGAACATAACCTAGTTTGAATATATACCCCTGATCTGATATATTGCAAAAGTTGTTGGCATTTAGTCACATTAAAGTCATATTTGAATAGTTACCGGTATAATTACAAAAGTTTAGTTCAAGTCACGACACGTAAATTATTCTCGTTGAAGGGTTAGGCTAATACATTTTAACAAATTACTCCCGGTTGAGTAATTGATTTTGATGTCAGAGGTATTTAGTCGCGTAATTCGTGAGAATCAACCCGCTTAATGCTACTAAATCTGCATGAATATAAAATTTCCTCGATAAATGTTCGACCGTAAAATAAAGTAGGTATATTTTTATAAAATTTAGTAGTACGACCTGTACAAAACTTCAGACGCGCCTTTAAATTATAATGGGCCGTGATAATTGCTTTCCATCAGGTGATATGCTTTCTCGTTTGCCTCCCTACCCCGTATAAAATAATTATATATTTATTTGATTACCTTTATATTATTTAATCTTCTTTACTAAAGTCAAATGTTATTTTTATAAATCAATCGTACCCGAAGTAAAAAAAATCATACAAATCTTTATTTTTCAAAAAAGATTCAAAAGAAATCCTTTTTGATGCCAATATTAAACTTAAACAGCTAACACCGCACTGGAAATAAAGTTTCGCATTGAGAGAGACGGAGAAACGGTGCAAGGAACTTGTCCTTTTTTGCGCACTTTTAAAATAATTTCTTTAATATGGTAAATGTATTTAAATAATATTATTATTTTATGTATTTAATAGATTCAGTCCGTAGCCTTCAGATAAATAATTTAAAATGAAAGTGGATTATGGAAGGAAAATGTAAATGGTTGAATTTATTTAAAGATAACGATTGAATATCTATCGCGATTTTTTCATAAAAAATAAATTGTCTGATAGATATCAGAGAGTTAGAATAAGTAATTATATTATTATTGTTTCAATTTACAAGATTTATTATTTAACTAAATTTACTATGCACATACATACATACATTCATATGTATAAAAAAGCACGTAATATAAAAAACAATTGAAAATAATATGGAGATGAAATATACATATATGTATAATAGTAAAAATACTGTAATTTATATTACCTATGGTATGTATATGACACCAAACAATTTATTAATGGAGTCAGGCGTTACATTGCGAAAATCTATCACTTTGTGGACAGTCAAAAGTTTTACTTAGCTAAGATCCGCGACAAGAAAAGCAATAGCAGAAAATTAATGTGTGTTTGTCACTTTTCGGTTGTCTTCCGTAGAGTCTACTATACCTGAAGATTCCTCGTGTTGGGGCGAAACACGTGTATAGTGTTTGGTGTTGGTGTGGTTGGTGGGTGGAGAATTGATGGCCGATTTTCGGCAAGTTTTTGGTTTAAGTTCCGAATAAATTAACTTCATACAGCAGAAAAGCACACATTATTAATTTACTGTTATTGTTTTGCTTGTCGCGGATCTTAGCTAAGTAAAACTTTTGACTGTCCACATACCAAACAATTTTTTTTTTAATTTTATTTTACTTAAAATGCGCAAACGTTATAGGGTCATGAACATTTCCATAAGGTCCATTTGCGAATAAATAACTATAACAAAAGAGAGGTAAATTCATATCTTTGTTGAAAATAATGAGTTATTCCAAGCCATCTGGGAAATTTGTCGTGATACCATAAGCCTTCTGCCTTTTGTCTGTTATAAATGGCACAATGCCGCTGCGAGGTACTTTCGTTAACAAAATAACATTTTGAACAAGAGCTCTCAAGTACTGCCGCCTTTAAATGAACCTCAAATATGTTTTTGTCCCTCAATTTAAATTAAGTTCATTCATCACTTTTTTCTCTTCCATTTCTGTAATAACCTTTCATCAAAAATTACATTCACCGATCATGCGATTTTTGTCTCAAGGATTCTTGTAATACTTTCAATATTCAATATACCATTTCAAGTAACCCAAAAGTGATTGTGTCAGGAAAGTATGGTTCGCGTAAAAAGTGTAATGGGCGGTAAAATTCAAATGGATAACCCCAGACAATATTTAATTAAAAAATTTATTTAAATAGGAATAAATATTATAATTTAATTAAATTTAATATGAAGAAAATATTAATATTAATTTAAATAAAAAATAACAAAATGGAGGATTATTTTCTTCTTATCCGATATATATCTAAATCCGATATACATATCCAAAATCTAAAATCATTATTATTAAAATTTTTACATAAATACAAATTTTTTAAAACAATAAATTATGATGACCTTGTCAAGATCTATAAGCGATAAAATATTTTTGATATGATTATTTAATTACGATGACAATCCAAATTATTTTATTCTGATATATTTTAAAAAAAAAGTATGCTCTATTGCGTATACTAAACAATGACGAAGTTATTCGTGTAAGTAAAACCTTAAAATATGAAATTTCGTTATATATAAATTTCATGATATATTAAATTTCATAATATATTGGATGTCATAATACATTAAGTTTCATAATATATAGAGTTTCATAATATATCGCCTAACTTAGTAACATCTAACCACTTACGCGAACACGTTTCGCGATGAGACAGTTAATAACGCTTCATCAATTTCGACAGATTGCTTGCTACTGATTTGACATTCTAATTACGTAAAGTGACATGTGATTTACATGATACATTTATTTAGCGGTGTGTAAATTTTAATAAGCATCTTAACAAGCAGTATTTTTAAAAATCTCAAAATCAAATTGGTAAAATACTATTTTATTAATTTCACCGATTTAATCATAGTGGCAATAAAATTAATATTAGTTTTAAAGCTTTTATTTTAAAGTTATGTGAAATATACACTTTACGTTATTAAAAAATTGTAGTTTTATTAAAACGTAATCCGATCCTGTAATCTAGACAACTTAATTGTAATTTCTATTTATACTATAAAAAATATAAAATTATACTTATTAACAAACTAGCTTACATACAATAAGTTAATAAGAAAATAAATATTAGGATGAATAAATGATTATCTTTGTAATAAAAACATTAATGGATTGCTTGTAACAGGTCATCTTCGATTAAATAAAGAGAGATCTACGTAAAAAAACCCTGCTAAATAAAATATATCCGAATCTATAACTCTGTAAGCTGAAGTAGAAAGGGGAATAGTTCTTTAATAAAGTAGTACCAACGTCAGCGACTGAATGTTAAATCCCTTTTCAGAGAACTGTAAGTGCATTTAAGGCAGACTTACAAACTTAGCGATGACTTTCAGAACGTGAAAGCATTCTCTTAGGTGAAATGTACGTATAAAATATTGACATACAAAGTTTTATTATATTAGTAGACAGGTACAACTGTTCCCGCCAACTTACATCAGTGACGTGTTTTTATTTCATTTTCATAATCTTATATTCTTATCAGTTATATTGTTTAATTGTGGTGGTGTATTATGCAATATAGTTCGATTAAGGTGTATATGTGAAGTGATATGAAATAAATGCATGTGTCGTAACTTTTTAAGTTGACTGAAAAAGTCCATAGAAGGTTTTTGGTGAAATTGCCACCATTTTATCAAGACGTAATGCGATGAACTGACTTGTTACATTTCAAGAGATTAGATATTATTATATATTACTTGACATTGCCATAATAGTTGTAACTAATTGCCATCAAAGAAAAAGAAACAGAAGTAGACAGGTAATGGTAAGAAACAATAGAATTTTAAGGATTTCTTAATATTTTTTTTTTCAATTTATTTCTGGTAAAAAGTAGTGTCAGTGGCCGCGGGTTTAACTCCCGCAACAGGATGTATGGCCCACAGTATTTTATTCCGCTCCTACGAATGCTTTTTTTATCATTGCCTAGCCCCCATAGGGGGAGGGCCAGCGACGGACCCGCGGTAGGAATAGGTTTCAGCCATATCTAAACGACGCGAAGTAGATTAGGATGCCTCAAAAGCCGCTGGGAACAACGGCACCAAAGACTGCCATGAAAGTCGTTTCTTTAAGTTTAGGTTCAAAAAGTGGGGTTCATCCCCGAAACTCCTTCCCACCGCCCCGCAGATTTTAATTCCGAGTTTGTGTGTCCCGCCACTCCTTGTTTAAAAAGCGTGTTAGATTAATGTCCATTCCGTGTCCGTGGCTGTCCTTTGCTAGCAATAAGACGTTATGTGAGTTGTGAAAAAAGTAAATTTATAAATTTTTGAGGAATCAAATGCCGTGGTGAAGATACATTAAGAACAAAAGGTATAAAGGATCAATTTAATTTTGATAAAAAATATTTAGGGTCTCTGTTATTGTCTATATTATATTTTTTCCTATTTTATTAAACTAATTATAATAATGAATTATTATGAATAACTAAATCGATAAAAAAATTGCATTAAATTTGAATAAAATACATAACTATGGTAAAGGTAACGTGTGTGCATATTTTTTTAAGTAGTTTGTATACTAATATTTATTATTATGTAGGTTATATTTTACCGTACTCAATTTATTTTCATAGAGTTATATACGAGTATATAAATGGGAACTTTTAAAATACCTTCATTTAACAGCTTTTAACTTTTAAACCTATTTATCATTGTGTCCAATGGGTGTTTTATATAAGCTGCAAGTTTCCTAGTAGAATGAAAAAGTAATATAAAATTATCATTTTATTCTTTTGCCATATCCTTTACTAAAGACTAAGCAGGAAGACACCTTGTGGTTGGATCTTAATTAAAATAAATCTTACCAACTTTACAATGTACTCGTGTTGAACAGCCACAGAGTTGGTATAAAAGATTAAGTAAGGCATGCAGTCTACTCAGCAAAATAAATTAAAATTAATTACCCTCAGTGACATGTCGCCGAAACGATGTTAAATCTTCAGGCAAAATTATGTGATAACATTATACGTTTTAAAATAAAATTAACCAAATTATAAAACTGAATAATTATTCCTTATTATTTATGAGCTAAATTCAAACTATGGTATTTCTTTCAGGTGGTTGTTTTTATTAAGATTAAAAAAACATGCTTGCTCGTTCGCCTCATTTTCCCATAAAAAAAAGTCATATTTATTAACCCACCCAATACAACATGTATTGTGTATTTTTTTTAATATTATCAAACATATCCTTATTTTAATTATAAGTTGCGTCATTCATAGACGAACAGACGAATACGTTTATTTCATTCTTCAGGAATACATAATATATTTTTTACTTCTTCTTCGAGTGCCTGTCGGACTTGCGAAGGTTGGCAGCCAATTCAGCACAACTTTCCCCCCCCCCCTTCACGAGGTGCAGCAGTTCTGGAGCACTCGCTATCCCAGTCCACTTCCTGATATTACGTAGCCAAGACTTTATTTTTCGACCGACTGGTCTTTTGCTCGCGATTTTACCATCATGATCATTTGCAGCAATTTATACCTGCCATGCTCGTTATATGACCTAGGTAAGCAACTTTTCTACCTTTGACGATCTGCAAGAGTTCACGTTTTTGCTTGACTTGAACCTCGTCATTTGGTCACCCTTTGAGTCCAGCTAATAGCGAACATCTGTCTATATGCCCACATTTCGAACGCTTCTATACGTTTTCTGAGGTCTTCTTTAATATTATTTACCGTACATATTAAATTCACAGTACATATAATATTAAATAATATACATCCGATTTAAAACATATGTATACACACATATGTACATACACAACACATACATACATATACCGCCGAATGATAATGGGAGATGCATCAGTCAAAACTTCCATTCATGAGGAGAGAAACTGATTTTCTGTCATAGACTAGCAAAAAACATTTTTACGTCTATGGCGGCAGTTACTGCGCTCCAAGGCTGCTGGAAGACAGGCCTACGGCTATGCATTGCTCTCCTGCAAGCGCATTTCGCGCTATTTCAAATAGAATAGATTAAAATAGAGCAAAATGAAATAAGCTATAATTCTTTACCACGGTACAATGCAAATACAATTGTAAACAGAAAAATAAATATTTAATACTACTACAAGGTTGGCAACACTTCTGCAATGCCTATTTATACTCTATGAGCGACGTTAATTGCTTTCCATTATGCGACAAGCTATTTTCCAATATTAAAAAAAAAAACTGTTGTAACTAAAAACGAATTAGCTCTGGATAATATTATAGCAAAACCACAGCATTGATTTACAGTTTAACCATGTCAACCAGTCACAAACTTTTATTTCTTACTTACTTGAGAGGCATAATGGATGTAAACAATTATTTTTAAAAATTAACAAATAAAGTGAATATTAGAAAAATAAATAAGAATTTAGTAAATAGTAGTAGATAATTGTTGTATAGAAAAAAAGGATTATGGCTAAACATCATGGCTTGCTGATTTGTACTTCAAAAAAAAGTGCCTTGAGTTTTCAAAAAAAAAAACCGCTTGCCTGATTCCGCTCAAGTGTGCCCGTACAACTCAGCAAGCAACTTTATAGACTATCGAATAGATATAGACAGGATGGCGACATCGCTTACAGATAGTGAAAAACACTTACATCACATATCTCGTAAGATGGAAAAGCTATTTCTTTTATTTCTTTGAGAGACGTATTTCAATACCTTTATCAATCTTCGTAAAAGCTACCGACACAAACAGCGTCACTACAGCCAGTTTCTTTTTAAATTTTCCAAACAACCTGTATATCTGTTTTCGTGTGACTCACTCTAGAGACTATTACCAAATAAATAAAAAGAAGACGAATGGAATTTACCGAGATTCTTAGTAAACAGGTCTTTAATCAATCTTTATTTTACCTACGTCTGAAAAAAGTTGGTTTGATTTGGAATATGTGCCATTAAAGTGTTCAAGATAAACCACTAAATGGTTTGAAAAGGTTCGTTTCGTTTAAGATAACACAATGCTATTTTTATTTGAAGTCGCACTAAGGTACAAATAGACATTATTAAATAAAATAACTATGTACTTTTCACACAGCTTGTATATGATCCATTGATGAATATAATGACGTTCCTATTTCAAAAGGATTTGACATTAATCTACTATGCTTGACCCAAACTCGAAATAAATACTTAAAATATGTCAGGTATATAATATAATTTAATAATAATACTTAAAATATGAAAATATGTATTCCCAATGCGGTATATGCACCCGCCGCCATTGACTCCATAAATAGTATTTGGTCACTGTTAAATGTTATCCTATAAGATTTAAAATATAATGTTTCTAAAAAAAGAAGGGCAAGGGTTTACATGTGCGGGTTGGTATAACAACAAAAATATCAATCATGTCAGTAAAAAAATTGTGATAAATTTCACGTTAATATCAAAAAATATTAATGTCACCGAAGCCCGATCCAGCAAAAACTAGTATAATCACTAAACCAATTAGGTCGTCGATTTAGTATTAGCTAATTTTCTGTTTCTTTTTTTTTCAATTATTACATTGTTTCTGAGCTTTGTACAAGAATAATTATAATCTCTATTTGAGACAATTTTTTTTGTCCATACATTTTACATTTTTAAATTTCTGTTGGCAGCCCTAATTAAATATTAAAATTTTAATAATTGCTCAGGGCGCTATATCGGCGACTTTGCTTCTCCGGCGGATTTTTATAGTTCGTGACATAATATATCTGTCTGGTTTTTTCAAAAACACTCACAAAATTTATTGATTCTGTTGGGATAAGTCCCTATTCAAAAAAAATACCTTGATCCAGTGTCCCAAACACCCTTATCAAAAATGCATTAGCAACATGACAAAGGGAAGTACTTAAAAGGTCTCGGTAACATATTATACTTTATGTTGAAATATCATGTCCAAAGCTTACTCTTATACGCTAACCGTAAACATTGTCAGTGACACCTGACATACTACAAAAACCTTTCTTTCACTTTTATTTTGTAAAATTGCTTTGAAATTATCTTTTTTTATTCTTAAGTAGTTTTAATATATTTTTAATCTGTGTAGATATTTGTAATCTGTGGTTTTATGTATGTACTATAACGTGTGCATTTTAATACCAATATTAGGGTTGGTCCTTATTTGGGATTTGTTCCAATTTTTTTTCACGATAGTCCTAAATCGGTTCCAAATTTTAGCTCTTAATTTTAATATTAACCCGACTCCCCCCCCCCCCATGATGTGGTTCCTATCTACCCCTACAGGAAACAGGCGTGACAATACGTATGTATGAATGCACACATATTCATAACAAATAATTAATATATAATGTTTAATGGTTCCCTTTGTATATATTTCTTTTTTTTATTTATTTTTAGATAAATACAATTAAACAGCAGTAAGAGGAGTCGCATATGTAAATAAGGGGCGGAAGGCTAGTGACATGAGATACAAGCTTTCCCGCCACATAACAATTATTTTCATATTAACCCAAATGTGCTCTAAGTTGTCGAAATAAATAACAATTAACTAATATAATTTAATATACATTTAATTTGTATATAAATGTATATGTATACAATATGTTAGAAATCATTGAACAATAAATAAGTCAGTTCCTGGATACTCAATCTCCGCATATCACGGCAAACAATACGAGAGCAGTGTATGAAAACATACCCTAGAGATAAATTAATCTTCGTGAGCAACGCACGGCTTAATTAATGGATAGAGGAAAAAATGGAAGGAAGAGAGTGCATCGTTTTGAATCGAAAATACATTACGTTAAAATTGATAATACAACAACAACTTCAAATAAATGGTTGGTTACATTAAGACTGTATGATAATGGGATTAACCGTGAAGGTTTCTTTCCTATGTATTGGGTACGGTAAAGGTCCTTGCCTTATCCGCTGGCTTAATGATTTAAACTATGCCTTAGCTTCCAATATGAGAACTCAATACTGATTATGATTTTCTATGTGGACAGTCAAAAGTTTTACTTAGCTTAGATCCGCGACAAGCAAACAATAACAGAAAATTAATAATGTGTGTTTTCCTGCAGGATGAAGTGGATTTATTTGGAACTTAAACTAGAAACTTACCAAAAAACGTCCAGCAGCTGTCCAACCACCAACCACTTTACACAACACCAAACACACACTTCCACTCATTCACCTAGTAAACGACACGTTTTTCGCCCCAACACGAGGCATTTATTAATGAATTTCACTTTACATTTTATATTCAATCTCAATGACTTATGCTGGACATGTCTATCGAAAGATGTCGTCAGTCGAACTCATCTATTTGTTTTTTCAAAACATCTTATTTCTTTTTTATTTTAAATTATAAAATTACGAATGTAAAAAGAAGAAATATAATAAAAAACGTTCTATTATATTAAAATAAAAAAAAATAATATATTAGTGACACATTGGCAAATGTATCACTAATATATTAATTTTTTTTATTTTAAATTAATATTAAAATTACACTCTCCTGTACTACTAAAAATACACTCTCCTTAAACTTCTATTCTCTTTTCAGCTTACTGGCAATGTGATGCAAAAAAAAAATGATGTAATAGAGAATCAAAGGTGCTAGCGTGTCGCTTGATGGAAAGTAATCGACGCCTTCCATAGACATCTGCAACATTATAGCTTATACAGTTATTCTAAAATTTTCTTTTCTCTTTGTAAATACCTGGAAAGCTAAATAACATGATCTTTAAAATATTTTTTTAAAATGTCTCGATATATACTTTTTTTTTCGACTACACAAAGTCCTTTGAATGAAAACCGAAAAGCTTTCACGTTGTACACAGAGCTGCTGATCCGTTAAAGGTAAAGCTCATCCTACACTTTGCGGTTAGCTTTCTTTGTATTGTGGCACCTTTCTTTTATAACATTAGATAACGTTGGGCGCCAGTGCAACACCTACCTGGGTTTTGCAAAATAAAACCAGAGTGTTATAAGTATAAAGAAATGTTTATTACATAAAAATAAAAAAAAATAAAGAATCAAGTAGGTGAGACACAAATTTGTAGGTCGTGGGTAAACGGCCGATCTGATTTTGCCACGTAAGCGGACTAACACTCCCCTGAGCTAGCTTGCGCTCAAAAAAAAGAAAACCGCAAGTAGAACCCTGCAAGTTGACAGCGGTATGCCCTCAGCGATTGTAAAGGATGCGCCGAGACACCTAAATGTCGATCCCTGAGCTAGCTAGCACTCAAAGAAATAAACCGCAGGTAGAACCCTGCCATTACATTTGCACCGCAGGTAACATACTGGCGGAGGGCAGGTGGCACCCTGGATCGCAGGTGATACCCTCCGTTACATTGTGCACTGCAGTAGAATCATTACCGCAGGTGGAATCAACCCCGCAGGTAAAAGCTGGCAGGTAGAACCCCGCAGATAAAATGTGCAGGTGAAACCCTCCGTTACATTGTGCACCGCAGTAGAATCATTACCGCAGGTGGAATCAACCCCGTAGGTAAAAGCTGGCAGGTAGAACCCCGCAGATAAAATGTGCAGGTGAAACCCCTAAAACGGGGTTTGATTCCTGCACTTATTTTTAAAATAAATACTGAGCGAGGGCGCTCTTAAGAGACGTCATGGTTCCCGTTGATATTTCCATAACGGACGAACCCTCACTCAGGTGGTGTCGTTCCTCGGCACCCGTCAGTAACTTCCATAAAAAAAACCCGAGCGGCACACGAACAAGGCCGAAATAGCACGAAGGCGCGAGCGCCACACCTACACCTACTTGAGTTTACAAATTCCTTTTCAAATTCCTTCAATCTGTCACCGCGTTGCTTTAAACACTTAACGTATGACAAGCAAAAAATGTTCGATGGCAGATCGTGTTTTTGTTATAGTAATTTATTAATTCTAATATTAGAATAAGTATTTAAATTTGAATACGGAATAGTGTACTAATACTAATATTTTTAACTTATACCTAAACTAACTAAAAATAAATCATTAAAACATGTAACCTTCCGTTACAGTATATTATACATTGTTTCATTATTTGTTTTTATAAATTTAACTACTTATTGTTTCGGGAGCAATGCTTTTATAGTTCAGTCATCAAAATATTGCAGTATCATCATCATCAATAAACTGTGGCAGTCCTCTGCTGGACATAGGCCTCCTCCAAGAAGCGCCACCTAGTCCGATCTTAGGCTTCACGTATCCATTCTCCGACAGCCGCCCTGCACAGTTCGTCTCACAGTCTGCCCGGGTGGCATTCCACACTATGTTTGTTTAAAGGCTCTGTCTCCACTTCAGCACTTGTCTTCTCCAGCGGTTGTTGGATCTCCGACAAGCGTTATTAGTCCAATGCCACTTCAATTTTTTCATTTGGCCTTTGTCATCATTTTACTTTGTAAGGGAAGGTTACATGTTTTAATTATGTAATTTTAGTTAGTTTAAAAATAAGTTAAAATATTAGTATTAGCACACTAAACATTATTCAAATTAAAATACTTAATCTAATATAATAAATTATTATAACATAAACACGATCTGCAATCGAATGTTTTTGCTTGTCATACGTTAAGTGTTCAAAGCAACGCGGTGACAGATTGATGGAATTTGTAAACTAAAGTAGGTGTAGGTGCGGCGCTCGCGCCTTCGTGCTATTTCGACCTTATTCGTGTACCGCTCGGGTTTTTTTATGGAAGTTACTGACGGGTGCCGAGGATCGACACCACCTCAGTGATGGTTCGTCCGTTATGGTATTTCCATATCAACGGGAACCGTCACGTCTCTTAAGAGCGCCCTCGCTCAGTATTTATTTTAAAAACAAGTGCAAAAATCAAACCCCGTTTTAGGGTAAGTTTTGAATTCGGAATTGCAAAATAAAAAATTAAGCACATGTGCGTTTAATTTTTTATTTTGTAATTCCGTTCTGGTTTTTATCCACCACGACAATCTCGACATAACGTTTTCCACGAGTTGTCGCTGGTTAACCAGAATGGAATTTGATAGGCCAAGTCGTAATCGATGGGTATCTATCACTTCCAGGGTTTTATCTGCCAGCTTTTACCTGCGGGGTTGATTCCACCTGCGGTGTTCGGAAGGTGTCACCTGCGATCCAGGGTGCCACCTGCCCACCGCCAGTATGTTATCTGCGGTGCAAATGTAACAGTAGAGTTCTACCTGCGGTTTTCTTCTTTGAGCGCAAGCTAGCTCAGGGGATCGACAATTAGGAGTCTCAGCGCATCCTTTACAATCGCTGAGGGCATACCGCTGTCAACTTGCAGGGTTCTACCTGCGGTTTTCTTCTTTGAGCGCAAGCTAGGTCAGGGGAGTGTTAGTCCGCTTACGTGGTAAATTCAGATCGGCCGTTTACCCACGACCTACAAATTTGTGGCTCACCTACTTGATTCTTTTTGTAATAAATATTTTAAAATTGATAACACCCTGGTTTTATTTGCAAAACCCAACTGTTGCAACTTTCTACTTCCTCTCCCATTTTTCATAACGTAACACATCTGAAATGAAATGCTTATGGTGTTGTAGATGTCCATAGATGAAGGAAGTTAGTCATCATCCACCCGCTAACTGGTACCATTTACTTCTTCAATAAAATATTATAATTGTAAAAACTTACTGGACCCAACCAAAAGTGATTATGGCAGTTGGCGAAATAAAAAAGTGCAGAAATCGAGCATCTGGTGGCCCAACCCAATGTAATAGGAGTGACTAAGGCTAACCGACTTCGTTATCTGGGTCACGTTGGGAGGATGGGGGAGGATTGCGCAGTGAAGAGAGCGTATCTAGGTCGCCCAACTGGACGACTTCCTGTAGGGTGCCCCAGGTACCGCTGGAGAGACATGAGCGAGGATGACTTGCGCAACCTTCAAATCTTCAATTGCAGGAGGTGGCACAGGACAGGGCATGGTAGCGTGAGATTTGTTCGGAGGCCAAGATCCATTTTGGGTCTTTGCGCTAACAAAGTTAGTTAGAAAAACATAGCTTAGGATTGCAATAAAAATGGTAAACGTTTCTTTAGAATTCATCTACCAATGTTTGTAAGTTATCTCAATATACCTTTAAATTGATTAGCAGAACTTTAATTATTTAAGTGAATTGAAAGCTTCAGAGGCTAACCACATTTTCAGCTTCAAAGGTTCAGATACGTGTGAGACTTTCTATGAAACTTTGTATCAAAGTTTCATTGAAACTCAAATAGAACGTGAAAGCACTGTAGAGAGATGTAGTTAAAATGTTTTCATTTGATTGGGCCAAATATCTGTTACAGATAAAATACAAAGTACAGGTGTTTATTTAAATTCGAGTTACGATGAAATGGATTTTGGTAATGCTTAAGTTCATTTTTTTTAAATGTAGTGCTTTTATTTACTTTCTGCCTTTGCCAAATGATTTTAATAATATCTACCTTAGAAATAAAATTCTTTTTTCATTTTTTTTCTTACTGTATAAATACTTTTTGCAGTTCTTTTAGTTAATGAGGTGACGTCATACGCCCAAATCATCCATACTATGAGCATAAATGCGATATGGGACATTTTTTAATACCAAATAGGAATATTAATTTAAAAAAAAAAGTAATCTTATCCTTATTAGAAGAATTTTTCTTCACTTGAATAACTTTATTATCTTATCCATGATAATATTTGTGATTTACAAAATTATTTCACAACATTTTTCTACAACCATATATTCTAGCTAAATTAGTAACTACTTAGATTAGTAGTGGAAAAAAATGCTAGGGTTAACATCTCACTACAGCCGATTTGACCAGGGCAGTACCACATTTTTATATATATTCACTCCTATCCCCCGCAGGGGTTGGCAGAGACCACAGAGCTCCATCCGCTACCATTCATCGCAGCGAAACGGCTGTCCATTGATCGCTTCTCGCCCTCGTGAGAATCAGGACGTGATGGAATTTTCAACAAATTACCACATGCTCACACTATTTTATGTTATCATCTCCTTTTTTATGAGATGGGAAGGCAAACGAGCAAGCGCGTCAACTAATGGACGCTAACGCCTAACGAACGTTGCCTTTCTCCAACACCATGAAATTTATAGGCTTATTTTTCGAAGTTTCCAAGAGTGAATATCTAAGTACATCTAAAATACAGTAAATCTTAATTTACATATTTATTATTAATGAATCTTCCATTTGATTATTGATGTGAACCATATTTATTTAGCACAAACACTATAGCTTAAAAGGGTAACCAAGAATTCTATTAATATCACCTTTAATGCCTATCGCACTGCGGATGTCTATGAACAGCGTCAATTGCTTTCTATCAGGAAGACAAACGAGCAATACACGCACGCCTACTCGTTTGTCTTCGTATTCCATAAAAAAATAAAAACAATGCTTGTCTTCTTTTTTAAAAAATCATCTCATCTATGTCGCCTAATAACCCAAAAAGGGTTTTGAGTTTGCTCAAAACAACAACGCGATTAGTATTCTCAGAATACTTTTACTAAAATAATAAAAAATAATCCACGACCGCCAATCCCCGGTCTGCCGTGACAATGGATGCGTGGTTAGGGACGACCTTAGTCGAAAGCGTGCCGAACGTCCCGAAATCGGGCTCTCACTGGTAACTTACCTCAGCATGCGGGGCCTTGCTGGCGCTGATCTCCATCTTCCCTTGCGGCTCGTGAGATTTACGACATATATATATATATATATATATATATATATATATATATATATATATATATATATATATATATATATATATATATATATATATATATATATATATATATATATATATATATATTAAAAAACAAATTCAGGTTTATATGTTCTTTTATTATAATACTTTAGTTTACTGTAAGCGCTAAACCTGATTCAAACTTTAAACTGTCGTTCAACAACTAAATATGTTTTAAGCGCCATATTAGTATAGTATCTCAGGGATGTGAAGTTGAAGAAGAAGAAGACTTGTCGCCGATCTTAGCTAATTAAGACTTATGACTGTCCACATAGACTAACGGAGAACCGTTTCGATACGATGAATATGAAAGGAAGCATGAATGAAAAGATGGATGAGTGTGGAGGAAGCTAGGAAAGTGTGCCGGGATCGTCGGGGATCTGTGTCCCTGCCTAACCCTACGGGAAACAGGCGTGACGATATGTATGTATATACATATCGTCACGCCTATGTATGTATATACATACATACATATCGTCACGCCTGTTTCCTGTAGTGGTAGCCATTATTATTTTTTATACATACGTATAAAAAATAATTATGCCTCCATCAAAAACAATTAAATTGAGTTACTGAAGAAAATTAATCTGTGTGACAAAGGCGAACCGTTAATTAGGTCACGGTGGGACAAAAGAGGGACGCCGGTGATTGAAAACGAACACAAGAGTTTTAGACGATTCTTTTCACAAAACGATTTTATCAAACGGACGACGAGTTAATTGAACTTCCGGGTTTCACACAACAGGAAACAGAATTAACGCGTGTCAGGCGCTAATGCGTCGACTCACGCTTTTCAACGTGTGATGTGATCCAATTTGCAAATGCTATTTATATTTTAATATTATTCACGAGAGGAAATTGAACATCTTTAGGGGTATAAACAATTCGTTTAAAATATTAATAACACAACATAAAATAGAACCATATCATAATCAACAGCCTGCGGCAGTCCACTGTTGGACATAGGCCTCCCCTAAGAAGCACCACCTAGCCTCTTCGGCTTTACGCATCCCATTTCTGTCAGCCACCCTGCGCAGATCGTCGCACTATCTAGCCGGGGGGCGTCCCACACTACGTTTATCGAAACGCGAAGCTGCTCCAACGATTGTCGGATCTCCGACAAACGTAACCAACCCATTGCCACTTTAGTTTGCTACTTCGAAAGGCTATGTCGGTGACTTTAGTTCTCTGGTGGATTTGTTCATTCCGAATCGTATCTACCAGAGAAACTCCGAGCATAGCTCTCTCCATACCTCTCTGAGCGACTCTGAACTTGTGAAGAAGACGGAATGTGAGCGTCCACGTTTCGGCGCCCTAAGAGAGTACAGGTAGGACACACTGATCGAAGACCCACATACTGTAGTCTTTATTTCTGGGAATTTATTTATCTATTATTCTTATTATACAAACTGTGGTACACAGGTGGACTAAATTGTGGAAGACACACAAGTCAAACTTTGGATTAAATGGAAAAATATTAAAAAAGTGTAAAAACAAATAATAATAATTGGTTAGAATTTAGTAAAATTGTTTCAGTCAGTTGATATTTTCAATTTTAGGGGTCGCGGTTTTATTAACAGAGAGAGATTTCCACAATTAAAACTCATGTTCTTTGGAACTATTTCCACTTAATTATTACATACTATTAACAAACATATTTTGTTTAGTAGAGCAATGCTACAGACAAAATTTTGTTCAACATTGAAACAATCATTTTCAAAAAGTCCAGCTCAAAATAAAAAGTTTTGTACTACGCTAATATATTTAACTTTTAAATACAGAATTTTTATATTTATAGAATCTCGATGCTACATAAAAACAAAATATACATGAAGCTATTTTCGAGATAATCCTTATCTAAGTGGTCATAAAAATATGTCAGTTTTTAAAACTGTGGTTTTTTTTTAAATATTTAAACGAAATTTAATTATTTCTATAAAAATTTTCATAGTATGACACGATTAGAGTTTTCATAGACAAACATAAACTCTACATGTTTTGCACGAATACAAGTTTTATAAAATGCATACGTTTTCCACTTTTGACATCGCTGTAGTTTAAAATTAAATATTTTCCGTCTGGCTCATTACATACGCGTTCTCGAAAATTACAAACTGGTTTTTCCTTTCGTAACAAAATAACTGGTTTTCTGAACAAATTAACTCCCATTTTATTTCAAAAATGAGTTTTTAATGCACATGTTAAATTATGATAAATAAACTACATTTTGACATATGGCTCAATGGCGAAGCTACTGTTTTATTCATTTAATCTTAAAAAATCCTTCAGTTAATCATTTCTAATCTTTGTATCCATCCAATTCACCTTGGACAAGTGTGGTATTAATTTCTCCGGCAATAGGGACACCCCGTGATCAGCAATGGGAAATATATGGGTTGTAAGAAAATAAGATTTTAAAAAAATTTCCTTTGTGAAAAAATAAATATTAAAAACAATTATCAGAACATTTTACCCACGAGCCGCTGTTTTTGTGGGACATTCAGACTCATTGTGCCAGTGAATTCTCTCACTTATTAGAAAGTCTATTGTCTAATTCCTTTTTTTTCTCCAATACAAAATCTCTTTTAATATGATTAAAAAGAATTCGGATTCTGTGTTTTTGAGACAAAATAAATAGTATTATAGTATTTATTTTCTGAACTAAGGCTTCATGCCTTTGATACACAAAGGCATGACCCTTGGTTCAAAAAGCAAATACTATGACACTTGTAGTTGGAATTAAAAATTGAATTGGAATTAGAAATTCAAATATTTTGATTTGCGTACTCATAATCATATATCATAATATATATATCATAATCACTTCGTTTATTTGTACTTAATTTTAGTATTACTTTATATTAATATATTCTACGATATCATATTTTGCGCATCAAATAGTATTATGTTTCAATGATTATTATTTGAACTATTGAACCTTTTTTGAAATACAGTTAGTATTCATGAATTATCAGGCGTATTTTTTACATTAATAATTCAGTAGTCAAGGCGTACCATATTTTCAGTTGACCATCTGATTCGATCAAAATAATTTGCATTTTTAATTTAACATTAAAATACAACTGTAAGTTTTCAAAAATATAAATTTTGTGGATATTTAATAACATAGTATTTATTTGGCAATATTGGTTGTGAGGACACGAAATTAATTTTATAAACAGATTTATATTGATACAAATAAAAAATACAAAGGAACGTATCAGAGTATCGTGTGAAACAGTACGAAAATTAAATCTATGAACATAACATTTTATTACTATTATAGAAAGGATGGATTAAAGACGATGGGTAAATGAAATTTACGTGCATGTGGATGGAAGTGTCGGTAGGGTGACAATACCAGGGAAAAGATGCCTTGACCAAATTGACGAAGTTTTTAAGTAAGCCTAAGTTTTTAATAAACCTGGGGTTTTCTTAAAAACTTACCTTCAACCGGCGAGTACCCTTAACCGGCGATAACTTATATAAAGATATTGATGGCTGTGGAGGAAACAAAGAAAGTGTGCCGGGATCATAGCACATGGAGATTTATGGTCTCTGCCTATGGGAAACTGGCGTGATGATATGTATGTATGAACTTGAAATATCCTATCCTATCCCATCCTACCCTTAAGCACTTAATAATAAGGTAGAGCTTCTACTGGCCGTAGAATAATGCTCTTAAAAGATGATTAATAGAGTCGAGCGGTACTTTGCGGAAATCCATTACTATGTGGACAGTCAAGTCTTTACTTAAGTCTTAACGGTTGCTTCCGTAGAATCTACTATACCTGATGGTGCCTCGCGTTGATGCACGTGTCATGTAGAAAAGTGATAATGTGTGTTTGGTGTTGTTGATAGTTGTTGGGTGGTGAAGAGTTGCTAAAGGTTGTATTTTCGGTAAGATTTAATTTAAGTTCCCCATAAATCCACTTCTTCCAGTATAAAACACACATTATTATTTTTCTATTTTTGGTTGTTTCTTGCAGATCTTAGCTAAGTTCTGCCTGTCCACATAGCTCTTAAAATTTTTTTCTTAGCACTGTGGGCAAAGGAACATATAGGTCATCAGATGGTAAATAATCACGCCCGCCCATAGACATCTGCTACGCCGTAGCTGTCAGAAATGCATTATCAGCTGTTTGAAATTACAAACAGTTTATTAAAGTTTTTCATTATGCATCATGATGAAAGCATGATCAACTCAGATCACTAAATTATTTTTAATAGGTTTTTAAGAAATTTAATAAAGATTATTTTACAAATAACGATTATATAACTTATCTTTCAGACTTATCGCTCAGTTTGTTTCTTTTTTTAATAATTTACCATATACTCTAGAAAATCGAGCCATTTTATTTGACCTTAAGGTCGAATGGGTTCGTTGATTTTTTGTAGATTTGTTCATTGAAATGTTCAAATTTTATTGTAAATATTTTTTAAAAAATGTTTTTGTTTAATTTGTGTGTTACCATGCCAATACCATGCCATGCCACGTGCATAAAGTAATAGTACAGTAGTACAGTACAACAGTACGAAAGTAATAGTACAGTAATATACAGTTATATATTATACTTTAGTTAAAGTGGATAACCTGGATTTCCATTAGAAATAACTTTTTTATTGTTCAACATCGCTAGTCTGACGACATAGGATCAGTCGCGAAGCTATCACTTTCCGAATCAATGTTCGTAAATTAGATTCCCGAATCCAGATAAACATATATGAGGCATACAAGTATCTATTTATTTTAGAAACAGAATACTTAAACTTAATTGCTGTTCAAAGCAATTTCAACCAAATTCTAATTACAGACACAGTTTTAAACGCTTTCATAGCAAACTTTTCTTAAGCCTTAATTTAAATTACTCGTCGTAAGATCCCTCGTTAGAGCAATAATTGCTGAGAAAACTTCCTGTAACACTTTGTTCTTTGTACTTAAAATAAAATTTAAGAACAAAGTTGCACTTAAGAAAATTATGCAGTCAATGCCCTTAAAGTTTATTTTATTGCTTAAACTTTACCTAATTGACTCACTTGCACAATGTTCAGAATCAATAATTGCGGGTTTAATTGTGGGAATCGATCGTGAAACATGTATAGCCTACAGGAATTTATTCCGAGACTGGGTTCTTCATCAATACGCCTTAGACAAGCGTGGTGGGTTTAATGTCCATCCTCAGGCAGACCCGTCCCCAGGAGTGGCACATATGATAATAAATCACGACACGCCTAGTTTACGATCTGATCATAAATTCAAGTGACACTTCATAGCACAGATTTATGTGGGACACAAATAATCTTTGAAAATCTTTGAGTCAAAAACATATATTG
This sequence comes from Baronia brevicornis, assembly GCA_031353405.1. Classification (NCBI taxonomy): domain Eukaryota; kingdom Metazoa; phylum Arthropoda; class Insecta; order Lepidoptera; family Papilionidae; genus Baronia; species Baronia brevicornis. The sequence continues at coordinate 100,654 of JASFAT010001530.1, forward strand.
ACCCAAAGGTTGACTGACAGAGAATGCCTACCGGCATAAATAAATGTCATATTAAAAAACAAAACTATTAATGATAGTTTAAAAAAACATTATGTATTTGTTAATTACTTACGGTTAGCTTATATCCTACTAATATTATAATTATATAGACTACAATTTGTAATGATTTTATGTAATTTTGGTCGTAATATAACGATACATGTCAATTAAGTCGGAAAAAAATCTGGCCTCGGAGAGCTATCTTGGCTTACGCTGCCTAAACCATTGGAGTTACACAAAGAAGATGTACCGTAGGATTGTTTGTTTTGAATAGTTCTAAATAAAAGTCCGCAACAGCATATATCTAAAAAATCAACAGCATATTAACTAAAAAAAGTATATTTATTTAAAATGATCTCTCACGAAACTTAATGTGGCAGACCAAATTCCACGCGAGCGAAGCCGCGGGCAAAATCTAGTTTATATATACTTATATTTTTTATGGGCAAAACTATTAACTTTTATTAATTAATAAAAAAATTCTATCATTCTGATGATAATGTACCACCAATCTATATCAAATTATCTTTTTAACACTGTGCCCATCTTACGGCTGTCTGAAATAAATAACGATAAGACCACCATTCGAATATTACAATCAATAATTGTATAAATTTGTTTTACAGCAAAAATTAGTTTTCCAGGACTTTGTTTTTCTGTACGAAACACTTTCTGAATTAAAAATTGCACGTTCAATTCCCGCATCAGAATAATTACCTGTAGAACATACAAAATAGTTAAATATTCAAACAACATCATTAAGAGACTTAAATCCTGCACTCTTGACTAATGGAATTACTCAGAAGTCGCCGTAGCCGAAAACGCGTGAAGAATATCATCATATTGCAGGTGCACAGTATTATCAGGTAAAAATTATTTATTCAAAGCGACTGGCAAAACCTGGATTTGTAGAAAGAAGATCAATCCAGAACGTACGCTTTGAAAAGCCGTAGATTACCTAAATATGATGATGACAAAGGCTTACAATAATATTAACTTTGTTATCACTACATTTATTTTCAGCAATCCGTCTTTTAAAAATGTATACATGTGTAAGATGTGAACCAACCTTTATTTGTATTATTAACCACAAAATAATGACTGGTATACACGTTCTAGAGATAACTTTATTCGCCATCTCTCCTTAGTACTTACTTTTATATCAATCCTAGTTGGCAACCTTTTTGCGGGCACATAATGTTTTAGCCACAATGATTAATGAAACTCGAGGAAAAAATGCCAGCAGAGGGTGTAATTAATTATTGATCTTATACAAACGTTGTGTTAATATTACATCTTCTAGGAAAATGTATATAAATAGCTTCTTCTCCTCTTCAAATCTCTATGCAAAGACCATTATTTTCATATAACCAACAGCTGAAAAATAATAAAAGATAAAATAATAAGGAAGATGATGCAGTATATAAGAATTAGTTATTTACTCCAACATCATTGTTACTATGTGTAACAGTGCCATCTATTTTCTTTTCTTTATAATAAATACTAAATAAAAAATCAAAGCTGCTATAGTATCCGATGCCAGAATACTAATATTAATTAGAATACTACAGAATACTAATTAGGTTTTAGAACATATGTAACTAATAAAAAATTACAAAGAATATAAATAAAGTTCAATAACTTATACGAAGAAGAGAAAAGTGGATTTTTCTTTTTTAATTATTTCATCTAAATGTATAATAAATTTCGGGCACACCTTAAAATCTAGCCACAGTATTTGTGCCACTCGTCGAAGTAGTGGCGTCAAGATACCGTTCACCTCCCTCACAATATTTTCTTTCAGATTGTGATAGTTATCGGATTTGTTACGTAGACTTTAATTTTAAGGTACTCCTACAGGAAAAGCTCATAAGGGTGACCTGGTTGGCAAGGGGATATCACCAAAATGGCTTATTAATTTATTAGGGAAGAAATTGCGAAGTAGCGTGCATCTCTCCACGCTCACCCACCTGAGGGACGTCCGCTGCTACGAGAAATCCTCCTGTTGCCGCCTGGCTCCCGCGGGGAGGAGAATCAGCGATGAACCCAACGTTGGAATAGGTTCGACCATATCTCGACGACGCGGAGTCGTTAAAAAATGTCCAAAAACTACTGGGAACATCGGCACTTAGAACCGGGGGTCGTACGCGATGGGGTTGCTGCACTAGCAGTGTGGTTCATCCCCAAGGCTTGATCCCACACCCCTGCGTGGGGTGGATATCCCCGTTTCTTTCGTTCATTCGAAGAAGCTCCATGATCTCTCTTGCAGTATGAAGTGAAGCGGAACGTTCTTTCAATTTAAAAAAATAAATAATCAGTAAGCATGCGTTTACTAAATATTCGACCTATAACCTAATTCTGCTACCGGCCACCTCATAGGTATCCCGTATCCGAAAGTTCCATACGGGGTATAAGTGGCGTTGATAAAATAAATTTGCCTTCTGTCAAACAGAAGTCATTATACCATCATCGAACTCACTTCCTTACCGAATAAGACGCTGATCAAGGCGCACGCTTTCATTTTCCCGCCCTACGGGGGTTATATTAATAAAGGCCTTTTTAGTATTGTTAAAGTGCATTTAATCGCAATATAATTAGTATATAGTAGTGAGCGACGCTGGACTCAATGGCCGACTGACTTTTACTTTTTGACGAATGATGTGTCATTACCAGCTCACAAGACTTGGTATTCTCTTGACACTGTATCGCGAAAAGATAAACATCATCGTCAGTCTGCGATAGTCCACGACTGGACATAGGCCTTCCCCAAAACGCGACACCTAGTCCAACGCCTTCATGTCTACTCCTAGACGCAATTAGTTTTTTTCTATAGTATTAATGATATAGAATATACAAGTATATATAATTTAACTTGAAATTGAAACGTCAGTTTCAGCATATCATAAATTTATTTAGTTCTTGATCCGTTGGTACTAGCGTCGTACGGAAACCGGAATAAATGTAGATTGCAATTTACATGGACGCCTGCCTCGCAAAGGTTATTATTGTTGAGTTTTCAAATAACATTCAAAATAATATATTTGTTAAGGGACAATGAATGTATTGTGTACAATTATAATATACTAACGGAGAATCAGAGTCACCGACATAGCTCTTCAAGTTAGCAGACTGAAGTGGCAATGGGCTGGACACGTTTGTCGGAGAACCGACAATCGTTGGAGTAGACGAGTGCTGGAGTGGAGAACGCGACTCAGCAAACGTAATGTGGGTCGCCCTATGCTTGAAGGAGCGACGATCTGCGCAAGGCGGCTGGCAAAGACTGGATGCGTGTAGCCGAAGAACGGGGTAGGTGGCGCGCCTTGAGTGAGGCCTATGTCCAGCAATGGACTGCCGCGGGCTGATGGATATTGATAATGATAATATATAAAAAACTCTAAAAACTACTCACTGATATAGAATTCAAAAATCTTTTCTCTTTATCATATAATTAAAGAAGATTTAATGGTTATGGTAGTATTTATTTTATGCAATAAAATGGGAAAACAAGCATGCATGTCGCCTGATGGATTAGTTATTTATTACATTAGTATTACGTAAATTTTGAAGGCTTTTAAGTTATGTTTAAGGTTTTTTACTCAATCTGTTCCGAGACTGGGTGCGTCATTAATCTGCCTCGGACAATCGTGGTAGGTTATTGTCCATTCCTTCAGAAATGCGGAGACCTCGTGCCCAACAATGGATTTAAGTCATGATGAATTTTTGGAGATAATTAATATATGCATTTCTTATTTTTAAACTCAATCTTATATTTTTATTTTGATTGTACATATGTACCTTCATGCAACACAAAAACAACTTAAATATTATATGTATGTTTACTAGATCTATGATATAATAACCTTGTTCTATTTATGTATTCAGTTGTGACTTTCATAATAGACATATAACATTTATGATAGACGTAAAAAGACAACCCGCGTCTTGATTATTCCCGAAATTTTTTTCGTTGTTTGTAGCTTTTGGTTAAAGCTTCTTACAACATTTTTTATTGTTTTATTATATATATCTATATGTATATATATATATATATATATATATATATATATATATATATATATATATATATATATATATATATATATATCATATATATATATATGTCCTGTCGCCGGACTCGAAGATTTCTAGAAAAGTGTACATTGATCAACCATGATTATACAAAGGTTTTATTAGTGGTTGGTATTGGTGGTGCATGCCGACTCACGATAAATACTTGAGGCTATAGATATATTCTTACAATGCAGTAATTTAAACCGTGGCCATTGATTTCGAAAGCGGTAGTTTTCAACTGAGCCGTATGTTCGACGTCGTCACAAAATTGATATTAAGTTATTATATTTTCTATATTCTGCCTTTGTGCTTAATATAACAGTTCTTTATAATACGTTTAAATGTCATTCTTCTTTTTTGAACAAATTTACTTATACTTTATTTATGTCTTCGCTTCATGAGGGAGACCTATGTCCACCAATGGACTGCCGCAGGCTGTTCATTTTTTTTTATTTATTTCAACCAGTGTAATGTATTGAGAACAGTTGTCCAATCGATATGTTTAGAATAATTTACTCTTGAATTAATTAGGTATTTCCTTTATAAGTAAAGGTACAAGTTCCCTATACAGGTACGATGAGATATCTAAGCATCTTAATTTCTACAGACGATGATTAAAATTAATTTATAGCCTTTCCGTCGAAGCGCAAAAATATCGCTAAATATTGAATATATACTAACTTGTGACAGGTGGAAAGACAGATGGGAGAGGGAACGACAGTAAAATTACATAAAATTAAAACAATTTATGAGACACAATAGAACCATCTTCTTCGAAATATGAATAAATTATGTACTCGTACAAACGCGGCTTTTACAAGAAGATCAAATATTTCTTGCCTTGGCATTTATACGACATATATGAATGTGAAGATATCGTAGCATATTGTATTATGGTAACCTTTATAGTAAATATTACCCTAAACTAATTAAAAAATATTACCGTAAGCTAGGAAAAGCATCTGCAATGCTTTTGGTGTTGAAAATATCCATGGACGATAATGATTACTTACCATTAGACCACCTTTTTGATCGTTGGCTGACCTCTTAAAAAAAACTAAAAATGCATTAACATCGAATTTAATAAAACGTGGACATAATTTTGACATCGATATTAGACCAAACAAAAATTCTTTAAAACGATCATGACTTCTTTAAAAATATTTTTGTATCTGCAAGTAAAAATGAGAATACTTTGAGATTAGAGTAAAATATTAGTGAATTATTCATTAGGTAAATAAACTTGTTCACGTCGGCGTTCACGAAAAAAAATCCATTTTCGACACTAATGTGAGATATAAATGAAAATTATACGGAATCAAGATTTTCTTTAGATTCAGGATTCCTCAATTTATTACCAAGTCTCCCTATCGGTAAATATGAGAGAGACATACCAGGCGAATATGAGAGCCTATGAGAAAATATTAACAAAGGGATGGGCAACATTGTCTACTGTTCCAAAAACTCTGGGGTTACGTTTGAATTTTTCTTCCGGTGGCATCATCAACAGCCTGCGGCAGTCTACTATTATACATAAGCTTTCTAGCCTAATACCTCAAGCAACGCAACCTATCCTGATCTTCATCTTCACGCATCCAGTTTTTCCTGCCACCCTGCGTAGATCTTTGCACCGCTTAGCTGTGTGCGTCTAGGCTTGTGAGCTAGGCAGTTTGCCACACTACGTTTGCCGAGATGCGGTCTCTACTCCAGCACTCATTTACTATAGCGGTTGTCCATTCTCTGACTTGACCTGCCCAAATGGGAGTCGGAGAATGGACAATAAGTTAAAGTGAAAATTCACTTTAACTTACTAACTAATACTTAATTTGTAATGCAAATTATTACTCTCAAAAGCTATCTAGCTAATCTATTATTTAACTATTAATTTCTCTACCACTAAAGAAATTAATAACATTATTATTTTCTCTAGGGATAAAGCCACGCTGCAGACTAATACTTTGTCAAGAATGGCGTAATATTTGTCTGTAGCATGAATGAGCCGGCGCGCCCGGCGAAGTGCCACACTCTCGTAAAAAACCGGCGTCTGAGTGGTTGAGAGACCCAACACCCCTTACCCTGCTCCGCCCACTGCTATAATGACACTTCTTTAAGGTCGGCAATGCGGAAGTCACTGCCTATGGTGCTGTGGATGTCCATGGGCGGCGTTGATTGCTTTCCATCAGGTGACACGCCTGCTCGTTTGTTTATTCCATAAAAAAATTTCAATGTTTGTAATTAATCTTGTGTCGACGAAACAAATAATATATTTTCAAATACAACAAATATAAACATCGAGCAATTAGCCTGTTAACCCTTATCGAGTAACAGTAATCCAATTAGTCATAGCAATTGTACTAAGAGATTTGGGAGTCAGAGAAAATTGTTGGAAATATTTAACTGAAAAAAATTAACTAACTAAATTAATTAACTATTTAAAAACAAAAAATGTTTTGCTTCGTTACGTTTTACTTCGGTTTATGCATTTACTAGGCGGGTATTTAGTGCAGTCTATTGTTGGATATAGATAGATATTTCAGAGTTTCATTGCCCGTTCTTCACCGTCTAAAAAAATCGCATTACGATGATGGTAGAAGCTTAATTTTTGCCACACTGGCATTGGAGAAATGAAATGTAATTCCTTATCATAATTTGAATATATTTAGTAAATGAGAATGGAAATATCCAACATTTTTTATTATATTATATATTTTTTTTCCACAGCACATATATGTCCCATTGCTGAGCACGAGCCTCCCCATTTCTGGAGGAAGGACCATTAACCCACCAAACATGTCCAATGCGGATTGGCTTGATTACCAGACTCGGAATAAATATCTGTAGGCCATACATATATTTATTCCGATGCGGGGATCGAACCCACAACCATTGATTCCGTGGGCAGGGAGCCTCGCCGCTGAGCCACTTAGTCGTCACTTTGCGCAGAGACAATATGTTAATCCGAGGTGCGATTATTGCTAGTTGAAACTATTATATAATAAATTGAAGTAAATTATTAGCTAGTACTAATATAATAAAAGCTTTTTGGGACCTTGAAGATGAAAAAAGACTAGCGCCTTCTATTATTTTCTTCCTAATAAATCGGAATTGGCATTTGGCTCGCCTCGACGGGAACAAAATTTACACGCTCTGTTGAAAAGGTTGATTCCAATCCAAGAACTGATATATAAATCAGTTTATCCTATTCTGAGAAAAAAGAAATTGCGAGAACAAATGTTATAGTAGACACACGTTATATTATACATTTTCCTTAACAAAATTTAATTCAATACATAACATTTTTTGCCAGATTTTCGTCTGTCATACGCATTGACTGACTAAGTGAATTGTCTCGTAAGAACCAACTTCTAACCCTTTTTTATTATATTCTAAATGATGGAAAGGCAAACGAGCAAGCGTGTCGTCTGATGGAGAGTTGCCTATAAACATCCATAACACCATAGACATTACAGATGCGTTTCCAGTCTTGATATATGAGAGATAGTTTTTGAAGGTGCCAATGTCGTATCGGTTCAGAAACACCGCCGGAGGTAGCTGATTCCACAGAGTAGAAAGAAACGTTCCACGTTGAAAGAAATTCCTTGAAAAACACACCGTACTAGATCGCCACTCATTCAGATGGTGGGGATGAAATTTTCCTTGATGAAAGATGATTGATGAAGATGAAAGTTGTACTGTAGTAGAAATTAGGGACTGGAATTATTCGGAACAATTCCTCGGAGCACTCCCATTGTTATATCAACAGAAGATTCAGAGAGATGAGATTCCGCAGTTCTAAAGAATTCGCCGTTCGGTGAGATCTTAGTCATCGACAATCCGAACAGCCCAACGTTGTATGCGGCCTGACATATGCCTTATAAAGTTGAAGGCTTCTTAGAGACCAGTTTGGCCTTATCTTCCAAGTGGCCGCGGAATTGAAAGTAACTTGAGATGTCGACGCCAAGGAGTCTGGTATATGGCTTAGTACTAGGTCTTCAAAATGAGAAGATACGACAAAGGGAGTCTTTTTAGTGGTAAACTCGTGTCTTTAGTTTATTAAAGTATGAAATAGAGTTATTATCATACAAAATTCATAGCACAAAAAGCTTTACAGTTTTGAAACTGGTATAAAAATTTCCATATAGCCTAACTGTTACTTACGGAGAATTTGCCATAATGGACATATTTATTTATTGTAACGAAGCTCGCAGTCCTTGTCCAAAGCTAAATTAATTGTCTTCCTAACATTTTGTCTCATATATTTATTGTATTTCAGTTTTCAATTATATAAAAAAGCGTAAAGTAGCTTTTTAAAGTTCTGACAATGGTTACATATATTTGTTTTTTATTAAATACATAGATATATCTATATATGTATGTATTTAATTAACATTTTATTGTTTTTGTACCTCCTACGTAAAAATCTTTTCCATCAATATATGGACAGTCAAAAGTATTACTTAGCTAAGATAGATCGGGTATAGTATCGGATCAGGAAGACAACCGAAAAGTGAGTCTTCCGTAGAGTCTACTATACCTGAAGATGCCTCGTGTTGGGGCGAAACACGTGTCGTTTACAAGATGGAAAAGTGATAATGTGTGTTTGGTGTTGTGTGTAGTGGTTGGTGGGTAGAGAATTGATGGCCGATTTTCGGTAAGTTTTTGGTTTAAGTTCCAAATAAATCCACTTAACCCAACGGAAAAACACACATTGTTAATTTTCTGTTATTGTTTTGCTTGTCGCGGATCTTATCTGAGTAAAACTTTTGACTGTCCATATAGTGATGAATTTCCGCAAAGTAACGCCTGACTCCATTAATAATCTTTTCCATCAACCCAAAGGTTGACTGGCTGAGAATTCTTTGCTGCATGAAGTCCACATTAGTTATAGAATTTGTACAGCAAGAATAATAAACAAATAAATATTTGTAGCATGGATGGGTCGCTTTATTGGGGAAATACCTGATATTGAAAAAATACCCCGGGAAATTAACTTACACATATTATACTACTACTTATATTATAAGAATTGAAAATAGAAAAACCTTTATTCATGACACCTTTTTATACCATAGCTAAAATTAAAACTATACTAATATTATAATATACAAATAAACAAAACAAAAAAAATAATTTTAATCTAACAAGTGTCTTAAAATGGTATGCCAGGCGTTCTATTTGAGCACCTGGCGCTGGTTTTCAGCAAAAATCAATGTAGTCAGTAGCATTGCTGCTAGTCTTTGTTCGAAGAGCGTAGAAAGCTTGAGACCCAATCCCTTACCGTATTTTTAGCTGTAAGTACTTCAAATATTCATCTCCTTCTTCTCCTTGATCTTTCTAAAAGGCGGGTAATGCATTTACTGTGCTTCTACAATACCACTAGTATTGCAAATGTCTATGGTTGGTGTTGATTGCTTCCCAATAGACGACATATTTGACATATTTTCTTTAATTGTCCTAAACTCTCTTATTCTTTATATGACGTCATCCCTTCAAGTATTTCTCGTCCAGCTAATCTTAAATTCTTAATGGGTTTTGTTTTTACCCCTTTTATTAAGTTGTTATGTGATTTTATTGCTGCTAATAAAATTCGTTTGTAGTTACTGTAGTCTAATTCTTGTTATATCTGTTATATCATCTGTTTTGCTTATACATACGCATTAAGTAATTATTATTATTGTTCATGTCATTTTGCTCTTTTAATTTTAATGGCATTAAGATCATTTTCTTCTTCTCATTTATGTGTAGTTTAACTTTTTGTTGTTTCCTTTTTTATCTCTCTAATACGAGTTTTTTCTGTTTATATATTTCGTTATTTTTTAAGTTTTTATTTGATTGTGTGATTTCCATGATTGACTTGACACTGGCAGAATTCACTGATAGTTGCCATAAACAAAGAATTGAATTGAAATTGACATATTTGACTGTTGGGTGTCTATACCAAAAAATGACAGATTGTGAAGTATGATAATTTTATTTTTATTAAAAGAGATATTCTTTTCTTATTATTATCAAAAAAACGAAATTTCAATTTTTTGAATAAGCACAAAATACAAGCTAAAAACAAAAATTACATTCACCGTAGCTATAAAAGGCAAATTGATGGCGTGAATAGAAATGCGCTGCAAATTTTACGTAATTCCCGTTAACTTCACTGCATTCACACGTTTCAGGTAGTGTAAATAAAAAGTCTTTTATTTAGCTTTTTGCAGCGGTTTCTATACACAGGAGTTTTCTACTAAATGAAATGAACAAAACGAAGTATTTATATGCGTGTGACCAACCTGTGAATGTGACCAACATACGGTGATCCACTGTTGAAAATAGGCCTCTCCTAAATACGCTACTTAGTGATCTCCTGCTACAAGTATCTAGTCTCTGGCGTCCACCCAATGCTGGTTGTCGCCCTATCTACCCGAAGGCGTCCAGGCAACGTTTTCGGGACGCGATTTCCACACTAGCCCTCTTCTACTCCAAAGATTGTCAGTTCTCTGACAGTATTGAGCCCATCGCCAAGCAATATTTACTTTCATTGTGTTCGTCACCATACATATTAGTGAAGTGGTTGTGATTCAAATTGTATTTAAAATATCATTTTGTATAATTAGCTCACATTATAATATCACCTCAGATTCACTGAGAGAGCTATGGAGAGAGCTACGCTGGGAGTTTCTCTGGTATATATAATTCGGAATGAACAAATCCGCCAGAGAACTAAAGTCACCGACATAGCCTTTCGAATTGATAAACTAAATGGGTTGGCCACGTTTGTCGGAGATCCGACAATCATTGGCGTAGACGAGTGCTCCGCGTCTCGGTAAATGTAGTGAGGGACCTGCTAGATGGTGCGACGATCTGCGCGGAGCGGCTGGCAGAATCTGAATGCTTGAAGCCGAAGATCGGGCTCGGTGACGCTTCTTGGGGGACGCCTATCTCCAGCAGTGAACTGCCACAGGCTGTTGATAGTTACTAGAAACATCTAGTTGATAGATACCAGAAACATCTAGTTGATAGATACCAGAAACAATAATAAGTTTAAGCTCACAAAAAATCTTTAGCGTTCAATGTACAAATATGCACTGATTTTCACGTAGGTTTCTTTAAAATCATTTTTTATAATATAATATTTACAGTATGTCGTAACAGCGAAACTGGTTTTAAATATATCTGATGAATTGTAGGCAGTTCCCTTTTATCTCAAATTTTAATTACGGTTCCGACGCCGTAATTCAGTTTATATCCCCCCATAAATTCCATCAATCTGTCGCCGCCCAAACTCTATTGTAACTAACTTAATTAAGTTTAGAGGTTTTCTTGTTTGATGTAATTTAAATAACTTGTTTTAAATTTACATCGCTTGTTCTATTCTGTCTTATATTAATCTAAAACATACATACATATAATAATAATATATATTTATTGTTCATTGATAAGTTTACAATTTTTGTTTCCCCGTCCGCCGAACTAGGGCGAACCCTGTACTACGGCAGACGGTTCCCTTCTGTGACATATTTATGAGTTACATATATTATTTTCTTGCTATACTTAATATAATTATACAAATTTAAAATTTAAAAAAAAAAGAACTATTAAGTTATACAAACCAAAAAGATTTTTTTTTGTGCATGTGTCTGTGTCTGAATTTATTTTATTTTATTTTGTGCTACTAAGCTAATGTTTATTTAATATTAATTCTGTAGAATTATATGCTAGGTTGGATAACCATTTGTTTATGAGTTTTTTTATTGAATTGATATTTAGATTATTAGACTTCTCTATGCGATTTAATTTAGTATAAATAAACGGAGCCAAATAATTATATTGTCGTTGGGCAAAGCTAGTTTTAGTTGTGGGCAAAGGATAAATAATACATCTCCTTGATAGAATTGATGCGTGCAAGGTGACTTCCTTATGATATTTCACCACGCATGATTGTATATATAGCTATCTGACTGTGTAAAGTTTCGTTTGCTTATACAATTCATCTGTGGGGTATCGGTAAGGCTTGTGTAGCATTACTTTTATAATTGCCCTTTGTGCTCTCTCTAATTCAAGCATATGAGTTGAAGCAGCTCCTCCCCACGCCACAATGCAGTACGTAAGGAGGGATTGGCATAGGGCTTTATATATTTTGATGCTGAGTTTTATATTATCAATTTTACGCAAATTTTTAAATACTGTTATTAATCGTCTAATTTTTCCCGCCAGTAATGTGATGTGTGGTGCCCAGCTAAGTCTTTTATCTATTAGGACGCCTAAATATTTAATGTACTGCACTGAGTTGAGGTATTCACAATTACAATGTTTTCCCTTTCCTTGATTTTCACGATCACAAGAGTGTAGAATAATATATAAAAATAAAGTTCAAATATACATGTATTCTACAACCTTTTATTATATAAACTTCTTTTAAAATTCTGCTTAATTAAAAATTTCATTCATAAAAATTAAGACCTCTCATCATTAAACTAATTAATCACATAAAGCAAAAGGTCAATGGCATCATTAAAACATCAACATGTGCAGTTCATTGTAACGTGTCACGTGACATATTGGCAGCGCGTTTGTTTCTAGTTTTGTATTAACAATATTACTAATTTTATATGAACAAACAATACGTTAAAATAAAAGATATTGATATGGAATGAATTATTTAGCGGGTAATTTTTTCAAAGAAAGTCCTCGTATAAGACTTTCTTTCTGGTTGATTCTTCATGACTGAAGATTGCGATCACCAGACTTCACCCAGCGGTTCGTTAGGCTTTTCCATTTATTGCGATCGGCAGCCAATAGGACCTTACACGAAACTGGAGATTTTGTTCTGCTTCAGTTGGTTGTACTATCTCATCGGCGATATACCCCTGAATCTATACGAGGACATTCTGTATATTTTTACGAGTTTTTTTTTCGTCTCATTTAATGTCCGATTACTGGAGGAATGGACATTATCAAAAATCTGTGGCGTTTTTCAAATGCATACGTTTCCAAAAAGAGTTCGAGGAAATAGTCTCTTTGTCCCGCTGTAATTGTAAACATTAGAATTACAACAGTAGAAATAGAATTTCGTGCACTCATCATTTTAATATAAGTGAGACCAAAAATTTCAAGTGAAAACATTTAGGTACGTTGACTGTACTGTAAGAGCAGATTTAATGATATAAATCATTAGTAAAATAAGCGAAATAACGATGTTAAATAAACTTAATTCGAATACAAAAATATTTAAATCGGAAATCACCGAAGTTCTTTGAAATTAAGAACGCAATATAATTTGTTCACATTAAACTTAGGAGCATAAATTCTCAACTTTGTCGCAAATAACATGTCAACTCAATCAGGATAAACATTTACGCTATATTTTCTCGCTTAACTTTGAAATATACGTTGGTATAATTATGATTAGATATGTCAGTTTCCACTTCATAAATGTTTTTAAAGTAAATCCCTCTATCAGTTATTTGTATATTGTCATTATGATGTTTTAATTGCTCTAAATCGAAGGACCAAGGATTTGCCTATACTTTCATGAAAAAAATACTTTTTCTATTTACAAAAAATGTTATTTTGTTAATAATTTGCGTCTTCCTTCAGAATAACTTTTTATTGTATCGGTTTTATTTTTAAGCATTTTTAATTTTAGGGATAATTTGTTTAGTGGCACAGCCACACTGCAGACGAATACTTTGTCGAGAATGGCATATTATTTGTCTGTACCATGAATAGGTCGGCCCGCCCGGGGAAGTACCACACTCCCGCAGAAAACCGTCGTCTGAGTGGTCGCTTACCTACCGCGTTTCGTACGGTGAGCAGTGAGTTCCGGAGGCTCAACCCCTCATGACACTTTACTTAAAGGCCAGCAACGCGTCTGCACTACCTTTTGCACTGCGGATATTTATGGGCGATGTTGATTGCTTTATATCTGATGGCACGCCTGTTCGTTTGCCTTCCTATAACATAAAAGAAAATTGTAAAAAAAATTAAAAGAATTAAATGAACATTTATAAAACACTAGAAAAAATGTTTCCTTAAATTTAACTAATAAATAAATTAAAATTGTTTTGAAAAAAATATTTTAATAGTCTCCAAAACAAGAATTAAAAAAAATATATCAAAATTTTATGTTTAAGTGGACAGTCAAAAGTTTTACTTAGCTAAGATCCGCGACAAGCAAAACAATAACAGAAAATTAATGTGTGTTTTTTGTGCTGGATGTAGTGGATTTATTCGGAATTTATACCAAAAACTTACCGAAAGTCGGGCATCAATTCTTCACCCACCAACCACTACACACATCACCAAACGCACATTACCACTTTTCCATCTTGCAAACGACACGAGTTTTTGGCTCCAACACGAGGCACTGTCCACATAGTGTTGGATTGCCGCAAAGTAACGCCTGACTCCATTAATAAATTTTGTGTTGATAATGCTTATATGTTTTTAACTAAAAATTCTACGAAATTAAAAGACATTATAACAACAATATCCACTAATTATATTACAGGTGTATTATATAATATAAATATAAACAAAGATACAGTTAAAAGTTAAATTTTTCAGAATGACCTTGCGAAAGATTTTTGAATTCTAACATTTATTTTTTATTCTCGGGATAATGGTGCCCTTAAAGCTTGAATACTTGATGTCAGCCGGAACTTTAAAAACAAGCCATCCGTTAATGGAATATCGCCAGACTACCGAACTGGCTGTGGTGAAGATTCTACCTTCAAAGATAATGGTCGTGGGTTCGATTCTCGCGCATCTGATAAATAGATGTATGGTCTACAGACATTCAATTCGTGTCTAGGTACCGCGCCAATTATTTTTTGACAAGCATGGTAAATTAAGATCCATTCCCCTATATATGGGGGAGGGCCGTGCCCAGTTTCTGCCAGCCGCCCTGCATAGATCGTCACACTAGCCGAGGGGCGTCCTACACTACGTTTACCGAGACGAAGTCTCCACTCCAACACTCGTCTGCCCCAACGATTGTCGGATCTCCGACAAACGTGACCAGCCCATTGCCACTTTAATTTTGCCAATTTAAAATTGCTAATTTGAAAGGCTACGTCAGTGGCTTTTGTTCTCTGGCGGATTTGTTCATTTCGAATCATATCTACCAGAGAAACTCCATATGGGAATGCTGTAGAAAAAAAATCGCCAGACACTTGACACGTCATGTTTGGAAATTTATAAAAACATCTTAACAAGTAGTTGTTTTCCCCTTTCTACTAGTTCAAATGTTTTTGACATTGTCCCAATATAGCAAATTTATGAGACTAGACGGCGAAAAGTTTCTTGGCTCGACGAAATTGTTTTTGTATTGGCGAGGCTGGCAAATATTTTGGGGACAGATTTTTTGATGTGATCTTACTTTAACGTGCGTCTAGTAAGTGACACTATTACGCTACTCTACCGTTAACATCATTGCCAGTCACGCGTCTATGTGTTATACCTAGCTTTGATATTAGGAAGCATACATACATACATATCATCACGTTATTTCCCGTAGGGGTAAACTCACAGATCTCCATCTGCTCCGATCTCGGCATACTTTTCTTGCTTCCTTCACACTCATCAATCTCTTCGTGCGAGCTCGCCGGTTAATGGTACTCTTGACCTGGCCTTTCCTAAAAGCTTCGACAATTTAGTCAAGATATGTTCTCCTGGGTCTTCCCCTACTGACCCTTTCATCGACATCTGCAAGGAATCCGCATTAGAAAGCTGTTATGTGAATAACCAACAGAACGCGTCGGTGCAAATAAGGTTGATAGTTTGGCGTCAAGTTGTTGTCTATGCATTTCAAATTACAAAGATGTATTATGGTTTAATGTTATATGTATTTATGACAATATTTCATATTAATAAAAGATGCTTATAAGGTCGTACCTAATTGGCTCAGTAGTAAAGCTACCGCTTTCAGAGTTAACGGTCGCAAGATCGATTCTCGCATCGGAATAAATTGTATGGCGTACAGTTATTTATTCCGAGTCTAGGTGCCCTACCAATCCATCTTTGATAAGCGTTTGGGTCAATGTCCATTCTACTAGAAAAGGGAGAGACACGAGCCTAGCAGTGTCTTTCCCTTAGTATACGAATTTGTATAGGCTGTGAAAAAAAAAGTAGAATGAATAGGTTAGTGTAATCCAGCTTACGGCTGTTATAGAGTGCCTAGCTTACTAAGTAAGAAGCATTTTGTGTCACATCTTAAGTTTTATATTTATTTTTCTCCATATTAAATTTAATTTTTATCTCGTTTTGTTAGCATTTAAGTTCTAATGAAAAAGGTGGGTCACGAATATATGTTACTATTTCTATTTCTTTTACAATAAATTCCATATTGATAAGATTCCTGCTGGACGTGATGGCCCGGTGAATCATGGATTTGGGATTAGAAATCACAGGTTTTTATTCCTCAGGTAGACGCTATTACACCCATAGTCACCTAATACTATATCCGATGGAAGTGGTAGTTTTATTTTATGGCAGAAACCACACATATTATACATACATACGATCACAACTGTTTGTCTACTCCCAGGCAGAGACCACAGACCTCCATCTCCTATAACCCCGGCACACTTCCTTGGCTTCATCCACTGATTATACGTAGTAATTAATTATAATATTTTACATAATTTAATTTTTCTTTCTTTTTCTGCATTGTTATTATTCATTGAACAAGAAAAATAAGAATTGATTTATTTAACGCGATTCTTGAACCAAACTTCGTTATTGTAATTGTGTTTACTCTGATACCTTCGAGAATTCTTAAAGAAATTGTTTTTTCTTTTATGGACTTAAAAGAATGGGTCGTATTTTTAAATAACAAGAGGATAAATCGAGAAAAATACATTAAATAAAATTTGTCTATAAGTTTGTTTGATAAATGATAATTTTTATGACTCCATGTTTTATTTGCCTTGTAATTCATTTATATCATTATTATGTAATGTAAGCTAATAATATATAACAGTGGGAGAGCCACGCTGCAAACGAATACTTTGTCAAGAATGGCATAACATTGGTCTGTAGTGTGAATGGACCGGCTCGCCCGGGGAAGTTCCACACTCCCGCAGAAAACCGGCGCCTGAGTGGTAGCTTCCCTAAAACGCTTCGTACGGTGAGCGGCCGAGTTTCGGAGGCCCAACCCTCCCCCCTCCCATTACTATTCCTATAATGACACTTTCCTTAAAGATCGGCAACACTTCCGCATTGCCTATGGTGCTGCGGAAGTCTATGGGCGGTGTTGATTGCTTTCCATCAGGTGACACGCCTGCTCGTTATATATATATATATATATATATATATATATATATATATATATATATATATATATATATATATATATATATATATATATATATATATATATATATATATTGCACTTTTGGAACTGGCACTGGAAATTGGAAACTGGATGCGTGTAGCCGAAGATCGGGCTAGGTGGCGCTCCATGGGGGAGGACTATGTCCAGCAGTGGACTGCCGCAGGACTGCACTTTTAAGTATAAATATTTTACTTCTTAATCTTCCTCCTTCTTTTTCCCTTCCCTTCAATGTTCCTGCCCGTTAATATTAAAAATAAAGTTATCATGATGAACCAATTTCCTAATTATACTTCGGCTTCTATTCTCAATATGTTGTAAGATTTTTTATACATGTAATATAATAATCCCTTTGCATATAATATTTTAAGGCGAGCATGCATTGCTCCCTTGACAGTGTGGGTTTATGATATAAATTTGCCTTCCAGCATGTGTCAAGCCCGTTTTCACGTCACCCGTCAACTTAAAGGGAACGTATTATTACATGGACGTGATAACGCCTACATTATTCGGATATGCATAAAATATTTATGTTGTATAGATAAGAAAGAAAGAAAATTGTTATTTGAGATTCCACAGACAACATATACTTAAGAATAAATATGAAGTAAATAAAAATATAGAAAAAAAAGCATAGAAATAAAAAACGATACAAAAAATGAGAAACAAATTATAATTATTATCGTTGAACGCCCAGATGAAGAAGCCGACAAGATGAAGAACATCAGCACAGGACGGCTGATGGAAAATTAATGTGTTTAATCATCCTTCACACCGCGAAATAGTTGAGCCATTCAAATAGATCTTGGTCATAGACAATTCGTATCGGCTGACAATGTAAGCAATCAAAAAAGAAGATGATACTGAGATGCCTCGATCCAGAAGTGATGTTAATTTAAAGTATTGCAATCTAATAATAATGTATATATTTTTGCATATTAAAGTGTTATATACCGTATATTTGATTTATAATTAAAGTTATTAGTCATGTGCAAAGCTAAGAGCTTTGCACTAACATGAAAACGTGATACGTAAATGTGCTATATTTTTATGCGTTCGCGTCAACAATTTGTTACGCGATTTCAATATCGGGGAAACTGCAATTAAGATTCACGTCCTGATAGTCTCACGTTGATGTAAGAGAGCGTCAGAAAAGGAAATATTAAAACATCTTAACTTTTTATAATTTAATATTATTATATATTTTATAATATAATATTATTATATGTAATAGTTTATTAATAATTTAATGCTTTGTAACAATAAGCGAATTATGTATTTAGATATCTATGTGTCTATACGTGCATATAGTTTAAATAAATAAATAATTAACGAAATTTGTACGCCTTAAGTGGCAATGTGCTTTTAAACGTCTTCTTTCATCTTGTTACACCTCACATTATGCAAATAAAGAATTATTATTATTATTCTCACTAAGGATATTCTTATACAACCCATATCATCGGCCAAATTATTAGAATTCGTATCTGCATATGAATAAATTTTACAGATACAACAAAAAAACAATTTTCTTTGATCTATTTATATAAAAAAGGAAAGCTATTTTGTTAGTCTCGATAAAACTCAAAAACGGCTAGACTCATTTGAATATTTCTTTTTCTTTTGTTCGCTATAATACAGGGAAGGTTTACGAATAAAAAATATAGGGAAAACATAAAAAAAAACTTAAAATAAAAAAACATAAATTAAAAAAATATGTTTTTTTTTTCAATAAATGACTTTTACTTTCAATAAATGACATTCGTAATGGCTTTATCTTCGAACGGACGTGTTATTATACAAAACTGTCGTTTCTTTTGTGCCATTTTTCAAAAGTATTGCATACCTAAGAACATACCAGGAGAAAATATGCCTACCAGTAGATATTATTTTCGTTAATTTGAATTAAATAAATTGTAGGTGAAAAAAGTTCACTGGGTCATCTAGTCAAAAAGGCTGGAGGGAAAGGCTAAACGAATATCCAATTGGACAAATTTACTAAATTAGGCCAAGACCCACCCGCGGCTGTAAAGCCTGGGGTCATCTAGTAGTTTTATAAATGTTTATAAAACCATTCTTACTTACATAATCATTGAGGTCAATACGAAGTTGTCCATTGAATTAGCTTTAAGACTATGCCTTAGATGAGTCAGCGAAAGTGAGAATTGAGAAAAAATGATTTTTTGAATTTGTAAATTCTGATAATTAGGTCGACGATATTCTTACATGTGTCTTACTGATGGGAATAAAGCCTCCGTATTTCAAGAGGAATGGACATTCACATGTATCCAAGAGAAATTGGCGGGACTTGCAATATCGGTAGGCTTATCTACGCACGTGCTGCAGACGGCTGCGCGGCCCGGGGAGGCGCGGGAGATAGGACGAACAGAACCCACACGCCGCCATCTTTAAAAACACTTATCCCTTCATACTGATTGGAACCACATTCAATTAGTTCAACAATTCTTTTTGTAAAATTCTTTAAGTCAACAAGCAAAATATATACAGATACCCCAAGACGATATTTATATATTATTTATATATTTCAGCACTGAGCATTTAGCTATAAAAGGCATTTTACATCAGGCCACTGTTATTTACTTTTATTTATCTTATCTTGTGTATCTTGCGTTTTGCAGAGCGAATGGAAACTCTCTTCTCTGAAGTGTCAATCCTCAACTCCTCAAATCTTCTTTCTTATTTTCCTTTTTAAACCGAAAGCAGTTATTACAAATAGTTTATCTGAATCTAAATCTTATTCAAGCTGTCACTAACACCTTCGCACAAGTTGTAATTATTATTTGATAAACCTCCCTGAGATTACATTATACGCCAAGTTTTCTTTTTTATTTATATTGTTTGTGGGTGTTCTAAAAATATAATTTGCTGACGCTTCCAACTAAAGGTATCAATAATTGATTATTGCCACTTGACACGTCGTTGAACAAGTTAGGTTTTATCTCTAATTAAAAATCACGCCGCCAGTTCGCGCACCCGAGATCATCGCACTTTACAAAGTTTATTAATGCAATTATATTTTTAGTTATTGGTTACTAAATTAAAAAGGGGCGGCCTGAACCATGCAGGCACCCTGGGCGAATTATTTGGCACCTTTTATTACATAATAATAATAAAATATAATAATGTATGAAAGAAAGTGTATTAATGTAACAAAATATTATTATATATCGGATACCAAATATATATATATATATAGCTGAACAATTTCTGATTTTTATTTATTTATTTATGGACCATCAACAGGAGTTACATTCATAATACATTATTCTAAATACAGTTATACCCTGGACTTACGCGATAGGTGGGACCGAGCACTATCTGTGTAAGTCGAATTTATCTATTATTCGAATTTATATACTATATTTATTATTTTCTAAATTATTGTTTTATTTAGTCTCTGGTCCCGATTAAACATACTTTGGTTGTCTTTATATGAAAAATTTTTCTACAATTTTTCATATAAAAACAACCAAAGTATGTTTAATCGGGACCAGAGACTAAATAAAACAATAATTTAGAAAATAAATGTGAATATTAAAAAATCGTGTAACTATGAATTCGCGTATGTCGAGGTAACGTAAATCGGGGTATTACTGTACTTCTAATCCTAATTATAGATGGACATAACATTAACATAAAGTAAAATATTAACAGAAAGCAAAGAAATAAAATATTTTACAAAGACTTTTAAATATTAGATTTAATACGGTACGTGAATTGTACCACACTGTCGTAGAGAATGTCGAGGACATTGATTTTTTTTTTCCATTTGTATGTAAAATTTACACAACGGTCGAATCGTGGCATTGGATCCAAAAACGCTCGTTTTCAATTCCTTATAAAATAAACTAAAATTTTGTATCCGTGCATGTACTCTGGGTAGAGAAAAAATAACACAACATAGAATATGAGGACTATCAATTTGAATGATGATATTAATATTTCGCAATACATACGTAAATAGTAAAAAGATAGAAAAAAGAATAAACTAGACTATAAATATAAATCAATGATTTCAAGTCTGTAATCGATGGCAATTTTTACAGTGTACAGTAACTATTTATCGGGTTTTCAGATTTTTTATAACCCATATAGTATGTCTCTCTACTGAGCACGGACCTCCCTACTAATGAAGGAACCCACATGCTTGTATTATATGTATATATTGTCCGTCCATAAGTCGGTTGAACACGAAACTGAATGTTTCGTCGAAAAACAAATATAAACAATCAGCTAAAACCTTTAGTTTATTAATACTTTTTTTTTCAAAGGTTTTTTCAATAACATTTTAGATATGTGTTATAATATTTAACATCTATTTGCTACGGCATTCAGAAATAGAAGAAAAAGAACACTGGAAATATATTACTAGCTTTTAATATTGAGAAGTCGTGTCATAATGGAAGATCACACATTTTTTTAACTCATTTAAACGCTGCTTCTGCCCTGTACATGGTATATTTGCTCCCACAGTCGCTTAAGTCGCACGAAATAAATTAGCCATGCCTATTTTTTGTCGGGAGTCAGCAAAGGTAAAAAAAAATTAATGAAAGGCCGATAATTGAAATACTATAGGTTGTAATAAGTTAGTATAGATAACACGAAGCTAATGCCAATCTTTATTAACGTTTTCAATGTTTTTAAGACACAATATTAAAAAATATATTTTATATCTATAATTTTTATTCAGTTTAGTTATCACTGGTGCTATGTACTGTAGTGATATATTGATAAATATATCACTAATATAATTAAAATTTTTAATTTAATATATTAAAACCATTTATATCACATAACTTTTTTTTTCTAATTCGCATTTTTTAAATTAAAAATAAAAAAGAAATGAACTGTTGTATATCAAAACGAAAGGATTAGTTCGACTGACGTATTTTGATAGACATGTCACCTTTTCAGCATAAGAAATTTATATATAAAATATAAAATGTTAATTGATAAAGTGTGAAAGTATGAATAAGATATAAATGTACTGTATAATGTGTAAATAGAAAAATAAATTAATTTCATTTGAAAGAATTACAATTACATCGAAGATAAAACCCCCTAAAGATCCCGTGTATCGCCGTAACAGTACGGCTGGCACGCTACAGTACTTATTTAATAGTAAAATGGAGTTTGAAAGAACGGCGTCAGTCTAGAAATACAAATGGTACTTTGAAATCCTTATACCTCTACGCCGTCCGTGACAGCTGGTGCCCACACAAAATTTTAAATTTAATCTGAGAAATGTCATTTCGTATTTTCTACTTGTACTGGCTGAATAAAGAATATTCCACGTCAATTTTTTTTATTGTTAAATTATATTACATTGCTTGACTTGGGCATCTCCCAAGTGAATAGGATTTGCTAATATTCGCCACGCTGTGCAGGCAAATCGGAGATCGAGAAACTTATAACCCTGTTTTTTTTTTATAAAAGAGATAAGCAAACGAGAAAGCGGATCACAAGAGCAATATCATGTGTGTGTATTAGAATTAATATCATTATTTAATTATTTTATGCAATAGACAAAACTTTTTATTTTACAAAATAATTATTATAATTGTAATTTGTGCAAATTAATTATGTAAAATTCGTATAAATATGTATTTTGAATAATCAGCTTTATTTTAAGAATTGTTTTGCAGTAATTCCATTTGATAATTAAAAAAGATATTTTTACTATATTGAAGCAAATTTATTTTTATTTTTATTGTCAGTCTTTATTCGTTATTTACTGTCTTTGTTTGCCTTCTCAATTTTGTGTATAAAAGTCGAAATTCGGTCGGGGCGAGATTCATCCTAATTTCAATCGTCCTCGCCGAAAAGTATTACAGATGCAGTGCCTACATTAAGGCAATTTAACGGTGTGAGAATCATAAAGTAATAAGAGTAGAAAAAGGAGTTGGAATTCCAACTCCTTGCAGACATTATGCAAACTGTATTGTAATAACATGCAAAAGTTCTACCCCGATATTCTTTGACGTTAAAGAATGTCTAATAGGAGTAGATCCGTGGCAGAATTAGATTTTCAAACATAAATAAAGAAATTACAAACCTTACTTTGCTGGTTGAGCCCGCCAGGTTATGCAAGGCGATACCAAATCATTATAAATTGATTATACATATCTACGCAAAAAAAAAAACCAAAACGCTGTAAATGACATAGACGTCAAAAAATGTTTATTGCATATTTGGATTAGAAAAAAATACAACGTTGAATGTTCAGAGTTTCACAACTCTACAATCAATAGAAAATTTTGTACATCGTTGAAAATGACTGTTTTTATATGATCAGATACAATATTTTCAGAAATCTTAAAGGTTTTTAGCGGTTTTACTACGTATACGCTTTTTTGCATCGATATGTACAATATTTAATTCTGTTTACTCAATGAATCTTTTACAAAGTAAGTTGTTCAAGTGACGACTATTTATTGCGGTTAGTATTTGCAAAGGTACAGAGAAATCTCAAGAATAAACAAATAAATCTTAAGGAAATATATCACAAGCCTACACCAAAGCCAAGCCACAACGCAGTGCAAAAGGCCAACTGAGCACATGTGTCTTTGTAGTAGCCTCTGGTTCAATAATAAATCTAGTCCAGGGATTAGTCTAGACAAAGAGAGAAGTAGATTAATTTTGACTTTACTATTTGAATGTTATCTTCTTTTAATGTAATATTCATGCTACGATATCAAGCCACGATATATATATATATATATATATATATATGTATGTATATATATATATATATATATATATATATATATATATATATATATATATATATATATATATATAGTGTAATCGTGGCTTAGTTGAATATTATATATAAAAAAATTGTGTATTCATTAAATTTCCCAAGCTGTATATTTTTTATCACCTGTGAGGATGTGTTTCGTGTCACATACATTATAAAAGAACAACCTAATTAGTTCAATGACGAAGTTACCACTTTAATGAGGCGATGGTCGCAGATTCGATTCCCAAATCAGGGTAAATATATACTTACTTACTCCGCTAGCTTAGTGACTTGAATTAGATCTTGTTTTCCAAAATGAAAGTCCTCCATCTTTCCCTTTCCTGCGCTTATTCTTGCCAATTCCTGCGGCTTGAAGTTTGCGCAGGTAAGCATCTACCTGATCTCTCCAGCGATATCTGGATCGACCAACTGGCCTTCGACCACTTGATCGTTCTATCTCGGCGTTTTTTCGGATCCTCCATGACCCATCTTCAAATCTGGTTCTGCCCACGATCTTATAGAGAATTTTCCGCTAAGCTTCTAATAGATTATTCTCCTCTTTAAGCGTGAATGTACAAGCTTCGGCTCCATACATTAAAATGGGACGTATCACCGTCTTGTATATTCGCAGCTTGGTACTTCTCTAAATATATATCGGATTAAATAGCTGTAAGCTATAATGTCAAAGCAATAACATCTTAAACGCGTTACTTTTCATATTCTATGCGATACATTTCATAGACGACCGATTGGCTCAGTGGCTCTCCGCCCGCGGAGTCAATGGTCGCGGGTATGATTCCCGCATCGCAATATATATATATATATATATATATATATATATATATATATATATATATATATATATATATATATATATATATATATATATATATATATATATATATATATATATATATATATATATATATATATATATATATATATATATATATATATGGATTTATAAATGCCCCTTCCTTTCCTCTCCGCCAATCCAATTGGTCTGCCGTGCCAATGGATGCGTGGCTAGGGGCGAGCCTAGTCGAAAGCGTGCCGATCGTCCCGGGGTCAGGCTCCCCCGGGGACTATGGTGCCTTACCTCAGCATGCAGGGCTCTGCTGGGGCTGACCTCCATCCTCCCTTGCGGCTCGTGGGATTCACTAAGACGAATTTAATATACCTAATTTGTCGAAAAATGACGGCGACGTGGTTCGCCACCCGTCACGTCCTGATTTTCACGAGGGCGAAAAGCGACCAATGACGAGCCGTTTCGCTGCGATGAATGGCAGCGGATGGAGCTCTGTGGTCTCTGCCAACCCCTGCGGGGGATAGGCGTGAATATATAAAAAAAAAAAAATTGTTGAAAATGACGGCGACGGGCCACCCGTCACGTCCTCATTCTCACGAGGGCGAAAAGCAACTAATGGAGAGCCGTTTCGCTGCGATGAATGAAGCGGATGGAGCTCTGTGGTCTCTGCCAACCCCTGCGGGAGATAGGCGTGAATATATAAAAAAAATTTCATATTCTAATAACAATTGAAATTTCGTAAAGTCACCAAACATGAATTAATCTTGTCGGGACGTACGGTTAATAAACTTAGACAAATTAATTATACCATTTTAGCTATCATTTTGGATTTTAAAGCTATCTCCAAACATAATACTCGTTAAATGTAAGGGGACGAGTTTCTATTTTGTGTTGTATAGTATTTACCAATACATAATAAATAATTATCGTTTTTTTGTTAATTAGAGTCCATCCAAAAATTACGTCACATGAATTTCATAATTTTGAAATGATGAAATCCCCCCTTCTTCCCCCCTGGTGTGTCGTCATATATTTCGCAATTTTAACATTAAGATATAATTAAATCAACAGTCCTGCCAACATTATTTAAATTGTAGAAATGATAATTTAATATCTTAAAGGCAGGCAATCCTTCTGCACTGCCTATGGTACTTCAGATGTTTACGAGCGTCGTTGATTGCTTTGCATCAGGTAACGTGCCTGCTCGTTTGCCTTCCTATCCCATAAAAAAATGGTAAACTTTACTATGACACCCACGGAAAGAAATGGAGTGGCCCTTTTCTAACCCATTTATGGAATTTGATATTTATAATGGAAAAAAGTATAACTTAAAACATGACGTACACAAAATATATTTAAATGTGAACAAACATTTACACTAACGCTAGAGCTGAATTTAAATTTGCATTGCTCGACGTGGAAATTGAAAACATCGAATAAAAGTTGAGAGGAAAACATTACGAACCGTTAGGTTTTATAACGTGTCAAAGGATATGGTTACTTTTAAAATGTTCTTATTTAATTTAACAATACAATATATAAATATGGGCGCGCATACATACACAAACACACACACGTACACACAACACTCGCAAGCAAGCACACACACGTATACGACTCAGGTTCAAGGGCACGTAATTTCGTTTTTTATCCAACAACGTTTTTTTCAAGGTATAATGAAAAGAATAAATCTTATCACGCAAGAAAATAAATGGACCATTTACCTTTGTTCTATTTTGTAAAAGAATTTCTAGAACAAACAAGAAAATATCTCGAAACACCAGGTAAATGTTGATACTGAATTCAATATTAAATTCCTGGATAAAAACGTCGTGGATAAAAAAAAAGATCAAACAACATAGCAGTGATATTAAAAAAAAAGATCATAAATTCAAAAAAAAATACTTTTTTATGGAATAGGAAGGCAAACGAGCTAGTGTGTTACCTAATGAAATGCAATATTCACCAGTTGGAAACGTCTACAACAGTATAGATAGTGCAGAAATATTTCCTTCTTTGAGAATTACGTAAACTTATTTTTTGAAGCTTTGAATGTCGTATCGGTTCGAAAATACCACAAAAGGTAAGTGATCTCAAACAGTGACCGGGCGTAGAAAGATGTCACGAGAAATACCCACCGTACCAGGCCGTTACTAATCTATATGATAAGGACGAAATTATTATAAAGGGAACTAAATGTGTCATCTGATGATGAAACTGCCACTCTTGGCACCTTCCACAAGAGGAAACGTCAATTTATTTACTGCTATTGAAAGAAGGGAAAGAAGATAGAAGGGACAGAAATAAGAGGTAAGGGATGAAAGAAAAAAAAAGTGTGGTGGGTAAAAGTAGTTGTTTTATACTTAATGCGTAATTAAATAATTGTAATTTTGTTAAAGTTTCTTAATAAATAACAAAATAAACAATGACCCTACTGGCTCAAACTCGAACTTATTGTTTCAGAAACAATGGCCGCCGGTATAATTTCCACATTGGAATAAATTTTTATACGGCTCACTTATCTCCTCAGAAATGGGGAAGCCCCTAGCTCGATAGTGGGACATATACATATAGGTTGCATAAAAAATCATATAGTTAATTACGATACTAGAACACTGATACCTAAAATGAAGGTCTTGACCTATTTTACGTTATATATTATATTGGTCACATATCATTTAAATTTTTATAAAATTAAATGATAATACTCTTTCACCAATCCGCCGACTACTACTTGGCACAGTGGCGGGGCCCACGGAATCAATAGTCGCGAGTTCGATCCCCGCATCACATATATATATATATATATATATATATATATATATATATATATATATATATATATATATATATATATATATATATATATATATATATATATATATATATATATATATATATACATAATATATATATATATATATATATATATATATATATATATATATATATATATATATATATATATATCACCTACAGATATTTATTCTGAGTCTGATAACCCGGGCATGCCGCACCGCACAAGCGTGATGGCTTATTGTCCGTTCTTCCAGAAATGGAGGGGTCCGTGCTCAGCAGTGATTCATCTGTGGCCTATGAAAACACATCCGCCTTGTCTAGATTAACTCACAGGGGACCCTGTTTCCCAGCAGTAAGATATACATATGTATGTATGTAATGGGATATTAAAAGAATGTTAAATTTTCATTATAATACAATGTTAATTTTGACTTCAATATATTAATTTAGTATTAAAAGTGTAGATTTATGTTGAAACCATAGGGGAGAGCGAGACAGCGGTATCATTCGAAATGTAGTCGTATCACTAAATTACCCGAAACCATTTAATGTGGCACAATGTATCAGCTGCCAACTTCACTCAAGTGCATCGTCTGAATTATCCGATTGGGACTGTTGACAAACAATATTTCTAAACGTATAGTTACACAACGTTTTAGCTCAAAAAATTGTAAAATAAAATAACGTCAATTTTAGATGTGTTTTATTTATATACGAAAATGATTATTTAAAGAGAAAAGAGAACTTCTTGTGGACTACTTAGGAAATATACACTAGCTCTGTTTTAAAATACACTCTTTTGTCACAATCTATATATGTATGTTCCACTGCAGAGCACCGGCCTCTCTATTTCTGGAGGAACGGACGTTAGCCTACCAAGCTTGTCCATTGCGGATTGACGGGGTTACCAGACTTGGAATAAATATAATTAGACGTAACATATACACCGTGACTTTTTAATTACCCTAGAAAATTAAGTAATATATTCAGTTATTTTTATATTAAGTACTACATTAAATTTGGCGAAGAAAAAATTTTTTTAAAAATGTCCTTAATATACATCAAAAATTATACAACAAAAAATCTTGCTAATTCAAATAGACATCATTATCATTCCAATATGAACTGCACCCAAACAAACCTAATTTGGTCGCGTAATATTTATAGGATTTCTTTGAAGTCCCATAAAACAATATTTTTGTATGAACGCTATAATATTTGAATGTTACTTACTGACATACATATTTTTACAAACGCGAATTTTAGTTTTCTCGGGTAATTAAAAAGTCACGGTGTATTTATACCGATACGGGGATCGAACCCACGATCATTGACTCTGTGGACGAGTGGCCCTACCATTAAGCCAATTTTTATATTTATTTATATAAATAAGCGAATAAATATATTTAATATTTAAAACCAATTAAAACTAAATGCAAGGCAAATTTTAATTTTTATATTGTAATTTCTTCCAGCAAACCTAAAATGATAAAATTTATGTAATGCACTATACGTCAGTTCACATCACGGCTTTCATGGTCATAATCAGCTTGCGGTCTCTCACCTCACCCATGGCGCGCTACCTAGCCCGATCTTGGACCAGACGCATTCACTTTCTGCTAGCCATCCTTCGTAGATCGTTGCAGTATCTGACCGCTACATTTCGTATTTCAAATTCCAAGAAAGTACATCATAAGGTGCATTTACTTTGAAGAACTACTTCAAACTAAATGCACCTAAAACATATTAAACACAGAAGACCATTAATCACGTCAAAAATCTAACGCAAACTCCCTAGACTTGTTCCAAAACTTTTATTACTTATTTTATATGTAAGAAATAATATGCGAATACGGCGAGTTTCTAAGCAAATTAAACTTTTTTAATCTAAGAAATAAGTTAAATAAGTTTAATAGATAGTTCTTAACTTTTAGCTCCGTGGTTTTTTCACATATAATGCGAACTATACCTCAAATTAAGGCGAGTACAAACTGAAATTAGTTTTTCGATATCATCATATGGTCCTATGTCCCCGAGGTAGGGCAGAGGGCGTCCACAGTATTTCTCCATTGGGATCGCTCTTGAACGACGCTCTTCACTTCAGGCCACGTCAACCGAGATTTCATCTCGGCCGCTACGGATCGCTTCCAGGTGTGTGTGGGTCGGCCTCGCTTCCTTTTCCCGTAAGGAGTCCATTCCAGCGCCTGTCTGGGAGTGTGATCAGGGTTCCTTCGGAGACTATGGCCTATCCAAGTCCACTTGCGGCGCAAGATTTGAAGTCCGAGTTTTCGATATGACTGAAGAATAATTCGGAAGCAATGACTCCGAGACACATCAGACATCACAATCACAAATCTCTCAAATAAAGGGCACATTGCCTGAGAGACGAGAAACCTTGACACTAATGAAAGTGGGTATGACGGACGATGAATCATATGTAACAGCTTTATCGCCCTATTGCAATAGTGAATTGAAGATATGAAGTGGTGATATATAACTGTATTATGTTTGTAGGTATAACTGTTTTATTTTTATGTATATTCATTTAATGACCAGCTCATTGCTGTAAACTTTACAGTACATAGGGCTCCCCTTAGGCACGTCAACTAAACCGATTTTCGGGTACATGCATCCAGTTTCTGACAGCCGTCCTGTGTAGATCATAGATAGATAGAGAAATAGATTATTTATTGTAAACCACAAATAAAGTTAAACTTATGTATTTAGATCTCTATGCGTCTATACGTGTATATAGTTTATGTAGAGTTGACATTATAAAGAAATAAATAAATATTTAATGACATTTGTACGCCTTGTAATTTAATGAAATGTGATGGAGCTTTTAAACATCTTTTTTTATCTTGTTAGACCTCACGTTATGCAAATAAATAAATTAAAGAATTATTATTATTATTATATATCTCTCAATCTAGCCAGGAGGCCGCCCAAACTCTACTCCAATATCTGTCTATTCCAACGGTAATCGATTCTCTGGCAAAATTGTTGTGTTGTGTTAAACATCGCGATTCCGAAGCATTTTGTTGTGTTGGCTTTAGTTCTTCGGTAAATTTCTTCATTTCAAATCATATCCACCACAGAAACCCTGAACGTACGCCTCTACATACTTTTACGTATTTTTGAACTTGTGGAGCAGACGAGCCATCACGTCTGTCAGTTCTTCGGTTTACGACACGCATTGACATAATATTGTGAAACAAAGTTATTTTCACCTATAACTCTAAATATATAAAGTTTATTACAACTATAACGAGGCACATAACAGTAGTATCCCATTAAATTGTTTTGCGTTGCGGCTAGGGAGTCCCGTGAACTATTTTGTTAATAGATACGCCACATTTCATCGAACTATTTAACTATGGGGGAACTAGTTTCATATATTATAAAACACGTAGATAAACTTTATAGTATGGGTATTCTGATAAATTAGTATCAGAATACCTATACTATAAATTGTACTCGTAGTATCTAAATCATTACATACGATTAGAAAGCTATCAGTACTCTTAATTTTAAAGTGTAAAGAAACGTAAAAACGTCTCACTTTGTGGATATATTGATTGGTAATTCGAAGGCAATTAACTTCTTAAAGGCTGTTCTTATTTCTTTTTTTGATTTTATTACACGCTCTGACTTGGCTTACTACCACACACTGAACATCAGCATTATAAAATAGATACAAAAAAAATTTACTTTTTTTTACAAATTAAAAAGAAAATAATTTTAATCTTATAAATGTCATATAATGGTTCTTGATCTACATATGCCAGGCGTTCTATTGCAGTACCAAGCGCTGGTTTTTAGCATGAATCGTCATGAATGTCGTTACTGTGGTCAGCGATCTGACCACGTCGGTCACAGCGCGGACCATATTGACGACATTGCTACGGACACACATATACATACATACACACACATCCATTATATACTACTACTCATACATATACACATACAATACAATATAATTAAAAAAAACCTAAATCATGTAATAAATTCACCACAACCAAAAGAACAAGTTTCTGTTTGCGTATTTGCTTAAAATTAGTTCATTGTATTTTTTTAACATATTTATAGTTTGCAAGTCACGAAGATATGGTGGCAAGTTGTTCCAACACTTAGTTGCGGTGTATTTAAAGCTACCACATTAAATTGTTGCATTTTTCTATGTTCACGCATTTGGTACGGTGAGTGCAAAGATTTAGAGAACCAATTCCTTTTCTTTTCATTTACTTTCTTCTTCCGCTCTCATTAACCTCTTAGGCACGATGCACCACTATTAGTTCTCTATCCGAACGTCGCGCAACTATAGTCGTTTCGTGGCTGTATTATTTCCGAATGACACGCCACTACAGTGGCTTTAGTAGCGGATTTCATCTTCTTAAACGATACGCCACTATAGTGTACTCGCTTACCGTTTAAATTAAATAATCATTTTCACAAATTGTTTCATACTTGTTTTGCCTTCACATCTGCCGTACAGAGAAACAGCTCCGAGCGAAAATCAATCGTACCTTAGACGTTAAATACTTCTTCCCCTCTCATTATTTACAACCTAACACATAAGTGGGCAATGCAACTATGGTGCTTTTGGTGTTTCAGATGCTACGTGCGATGGTGTTCGTTTACCGTCACATGACCTGCTTGCTCGTTTGCTTACGTTATCTATAAAAAAAATACTAACACTGACTAAAAAGTATGTCTTGGTATATCACATCATTTACGTATCTATATTCACTCATACTTTTACCGAAATTTCGTTTCCCTCCCTATAACGGAAGACGTCGTGTTGAGAATTTAATGTCGAAGTAAATTACCCGTCTCAACCGATGTCAAAATATATCATTATTGATATATTAGTCGTCTACCGGCATTGTATCCTACTTCCACTTCCGATAACAGGTTACAGGGAGTAGTCACGTTGATGGGTAGTATTATATTAAGAATTAATAAACTGTTTTCTCTGAACTAAGTTTACTGCTAGAAAGATATAAGTATTACCAATGGGAGAACTAGATAATGTATTAAAAACCTGCATGTATGTTAATTTAACTGATAACTAATTTAACAACTTATTATACATTTATTTTATATCCCACATACGTATCACTACCTTGTACTCAAGACATCAAATTTCTAAAGAAACGGACATAAACCTGCCACGCTTTTCCATGTCGGGATAACCAGACTTTGCACACGCTACGACGTTTTGCTGTCTTCCCTTTATACAGGCGAATCGGGGATAGCAGATTAATTTTTGTTAATCGAGTATACAGATATTTTTGATTTCCATTGTTGCCTCATTAGAGATCCACGGGAAGAAATGGAGTAAAATTTCTCTATGTCGAAAACCACACAACAATTTTTTTCTTCTTAGGACTCGCTTTGTATTTCTCAATGACTCACATTCGAGATGTTTGAGAACATCGGAAAACGTAATATTAAAAATACAGGTACAGTACCAGTACAGGCTGTTCGGTTATGGAATTTGTTGCCACTGCAGGTGAGAGAAGCGAAGTATCTATGTATATATAATGTGTGTGTATGGGTGTGTGTGTATATGCTTATATATTTGAATATGGTTATTATCCTTTCTATCATCATAACGATAATATCTACATCACCAACCTCCAACCTACATCAAATTATCTTTTTAACATTGTATCCTATCCACGATTATTTGGAAGAAATCGCTATTAGCGATAAGAGCGCCATTTTTATTAAAATACTACAATCAATATTTGTATAACATTGTTTTTGATGTATAATAAAGAATATATCTATGTGTCTAATATGTGTTTAGAAATTCTAAACTTCATTTGTCAGTATTGTAACACAGAAAAAGTTTTAACTTAGTAGCATTTCATGCAGCATAGGGCAGCATAATATGATTTTCACCATGGTCATAGTCAATAAATTATGCAAGCTTAATTATTTCCAACCATTATTCAAGCATTAACATTCAGGTCACGAATAAAATGCCATATTCAATTTCATTCATTGTTTCTGCAGTCATTGGATAACATATTTCTCGCATATATTGCACGAGCATTTGTTTACGCTGCCTGAATCGAATTTTGATTTATTTAATGGTTGTAAATTTCTGCTCACTGTCATTAAATATTTGTAGAAGTTATTTCCATTACCTTTATAATTTATAAACTAACTCAAGACTTCTTAAGTTAGTTTATAAATTATAAAAGTAATGTAATGAGTAATAAAATTCAAAGTGGTAGAGCCACGCTGCGGACGAATACTTTGTCAAGAATGGCATAGTATTTGCCTGTAGCATGAATGGGCCGGTTCGTCCGGGGAAGTACCACACTCCCGCAGAAAACCGGCGTCTGAGTGGTAGCTTAGCTACCGCGCTTCGTCCGGTGAGCGGTCTGAGTTCCGGAGGCCCTACACCCTCCCCCTTCCAATCCCGTTCCCCCTCCCACACCCATAATGTCACTTTCCTTAAAGGTCGGCAACGCTTCCGCACTGCCTATGGCGCTGCGAATGTCTATGGGCGGCGCTGGTTGCTTTCCATCAGATGACACGCCTACTCGTTTGCCCTCCATCCCATAAAAAAATGATTATAATATGAATATAATATAATATGAACCATCTGTAAGCGGGTAACTGTCATACTATTCTTTCACAAAAGGCCGACAACCCATCCGAGACGCCATCGATGTTATTGATATTTGTGGGCGGCGACAGTCGCTTACCATCAGGTGAACTGCACGTTCATTTGCTATAAAAAAAGTTTGGCCTCATTAAAAACAAAAATAGTTGCACTACAAACCTTCGCAGAGAAACACTAAAAAGAAGTGAAATTAGAAGCGTATCTCAGCCAAGTAAAAATTCTGACTGTCCACATAATAATGGATTTCTCCAAAATAACGCCTGACTCTATTATTCATAAATATAAATGCAGTTCTGTTTTTTTTAATTGACTGACCTTTTACAGGTAAAACAAAAATATTTATACTGAGTATTTCAAAATATTGATACGGCCTTGAAACTTTCTAAAACTAGGGTGTACCTTTCTAAAAGATCACCATCGCTTCCGCAATGATGAAGCTGATGAATTATTTTTAAAATCAATGATACATTAATATAATTCCAATCAAGTTCAAATAACATATTATATTCACATTTTCAGCACAGGACCAAAGATACGCCTTAAAATTTTTCAAAGGTGAGTATAGATTTTTCATCTTCTTTAATCAACACCCAACATTCCGAGCCGTATGTCAATATAGGTCTCAGCAAGGTCTTATACAGAAGAAGTTTAATGCTTCTCCAGAGTATTTTTGAGCGAAAGTATCGTAGCAGTCCGAAGAAATATCTATCCGCTGGGTGTGCTCAGTAGAGCGAGACAGTATTTCACATCTGGCCATTGCCTCCAACTGTACAAGGCACAAGTCAGGCCACACATGGAATACTGTTCTCACCTCTGAGCCGGGGCTCCCCAGTATCAACTTCTTCCATTTGATCGCATTCAAAGTCGTGCGATCCGAATCGTTGATGACCAAGATCTCACCGATCGGCTTGATTCTCTAGCGCTGCGGAGAGATGTCTCATCTCTCAGCATTTTTTACCGCTTCTATCATGGGGAGTGCTCCGAGGAATTGTTTGGAATAATTCCCGCCGCCGAATTCCACAACCGCACAACTCGCCGTAAAGAAAAATTTCATCCCCACCATCTGGATGAGTGGCGATCGACTACGGTGCGTTTCTCCCGTAACTTCTTTCCACGTACCACCAGTTTGTGGAATCAGCTACCCTCCGCAGTTTTTCCGAATCGCTACGACATTGGAACCTTCAAAAAACAAGCCTATACATACCTAAAAGGCTGGCAACGCTTCCGCGACTCCTACGGTGTCGCGGTTGTCCATGGGCGGCGTTGATTGCGTTCTATCAGGCGACACGCTTGCTCGTTTGCCCTCCTATCCCACAAAAAAAATCTCTTTTTTTTATTTTATTTACACTCTCATAAAAGCGAAAGACAGTCTTCTTCACCGAGTTGGCTGATAGTGTAAAATTATGCAAATGAAATATGTCTTGCAAAATTTTCTAACGTTATTAAGACCTAAATTAAAAGAATTAACGGTCAAACTGATTTAAATAATGTACTTTAATAACTCTTGATGCCTTCTAATGATTTTCTATAAAATAGAATAATTTACAGTGACGCTTCTTAGGAGAGGCCTATGTCCAACCATGGGCAAGCAATAAGTATTACAATAATTTAAATTGTTTAAATTATATTACAGATAGATATAACAAAAAATAAATTCATTTAAAAATAATTCATTTGAACTGTATGGTAAGAATTTACAAATTATCAATTTTACATATAAAATGTGAACGCGCATGTTTGTAAAATGACTAACTAAACTAATAAATAACTGACTTATTTAAATCGTGTAGATCATGGAGACATTTAAATGAAACATTTACATTTAAAGTTAAAAACCACATCGACATTGAGACGACAACAAAAAAAAATCAAATAACTTTCCCTGTTTTGAAACAACGACAACAAACACGACAAAAACAACGAATCGACCAAACGGCAGCTGTAAACTATCCGGGCTGTGATTTAGGATTCCTTTTACTGGGCAGCTTTAACAAATAGAGAATTTCCTGGTACAAAATAAAAGTCTTGGCATTTATTTATACATATTACAAAAAAGTACAATACGTAAAGAAAGTAACACGATCTCTTTTAAATATGATATTTTTTTTATTTTTTAAAAGAAGAATTAACTCACGCATACTCGTAATTATATCAATATCAATGTCAGCCCGCGGCAGTCCACTGTTGGACATAGGCCTCACACAAGGCGCACCACCTAGCCCGATCTTCGGCTACACGCATCCAGTCTCTG
This sequence comes from Baronia brevicornis, assembly GCA_031353405.1. Taxonomy (NCBI): domain Eukaryota; kingdom Metazoa; phylum Arthropoda; class Insecta; order Lepidoptera; family Papilionidae; genus Baronia; species Baronia brevicornis. The sequence goes on from JASFAT010001530.1 coordinate 137,355, forward strand.
CCGTAATTATATAGCGATCCCTTATCTTCACCTAATGATGAAGATAAGGGATCGTTATATAGATCGGACCAGGTGGACTACCTTAGGTATATATAATTATATACCTAAGGCAATCTACCTGATCCGATCATTGTCCCAACTGAACTCTCTCCCACATACTATACGTGATAACCTCTCACTAGATGTATTTAGGAAAAGAATTAAAGAACATTTCCTTTCAGTATAAAATATTTATTTATGTATATATTTATGTGTATATTATATATATGTATCCTCTTATTTATATAGTATTATATTATATATTATTATCATTTATATGTTTATATATGAATGGTTTTATATAGTATGTATTGTTATGTATTTATTATTATTATATTTTGTTGTTGTACACTTATTTCTATCCTCATAGCTTATCTTACCTCTCTTTCACTCCTGGGGTTGTTGCAAGAAAACTCAATTTTGAGTTAAGCTCGCCTTTGTACATCTTGTTTCCTTTTAATTCTTGTATGTTCGTGTTTTGTGTACAATAAAGTATTAAATAAATAAAAATAAGTTACAAATAAATTTCTGTAGTGTTCACACGGAGCATTAAAAAAAAGCTTATGTGTTTAACTGTGTTGTGTGTAACAAGAAATAGAACTATTTTGATTGACCATAGCCATGAAAATGCGGTAAGCTTAACAAATAAGTAAGCTAGATATGACCCTTTGGGACGTCGAACAAGGCAGATGTTAGTAAACTGTGGTGATTAACAAATAACATCTGCCCGTTATTCGGGTCTACGTGTAAAACACCCCTAGGATTCGAATAACAACAGTAAATATTGTTATATTAACAATACTATATATTAAAATTGCGATTTGCAAATAATAATATAGTTTATCCCAAAAGCTATATCTTTTATTTTACTTCTTCTTCTAAGAGCCTCTCCGACTTGCGAAGGTTGGCAACCAATTCAGCACAACTTTCCTCATCCTTCGCAAGGTGCAGCAGTTCTGGAGCACTCGCTATCACAGTCAACTCCCTGATATTACGTAGTCAAGACTTTCTTTTACGACCAACTTGTCTTTTTCCCATCTTGATCATTTACAGCAATTTGTACCTGACATGTCTCATGATATGACACAGGTAAGCAACTTTTCTACCTTTGAGGGTGTGCAAAAGTTCACGTTTTTACTTGACTTGTCGGAGAACCTCGTCATTGGCCACTCTTTGAATCCAGCTATTAGCGAGCATCCGTCTATATGCCCACATTTTGAACGCTTCTATAAGTTTTCTAAGGTCTTCTTTAAGCGTCCAAGCCTCACATCCGTATAAAAAAACGGGTAAACAGATGTAACAGTGGAGCATTCTAATTCACGTTTATTTATTTACGAAATATTGTTTTTTACAAATATTTCATTTATACAAAATTAGGAATATTGTTCAATGCATATACAAAGGTGTGGACAATCTGTGTCGTGTGTGTCACGGAGATACGTTTAAATCAATAACAAACATGGTGCTGTTTTGAAGAAGTAATTGATCACTGTATACTTTTAAAGAGATCATTGATACCTTCAGCTCTCAGAGGTCATTGATCACTTTACTTTTAATTAATCATTGATTCGTTTACTTCTAAAGAGACCATTTTCAAAATTTTTTATAGGTATATAAGTTTTTTTATACGTGACAAGAACACTTATATATCACCTGAAAAAGTTATCTTTTTTGTTCGGTGCCAAAAATCTGCACTGGCTTGATATGAATCTGCTCTATCATCTAGACTAGCTTTATTAATAAAATAACATTTTGAATGCCTCCCAGGTATCTAAATGAGTATTCTTTAGTTTTTAGTATATAATATAATTGTATTGAAATATATATAATTATAGCAAGGTTGTATAGTGTGGAATGGTAGCGCACGAGGCAAGTAAGAAAGCAAATACAATATATAATAATAATAATAAAAGGATTCCAATAGGTTTTCAACCCAATATCCTTTGTAAATGCCGTCAAATGTGAAATGTGAAACATTTTAGTGAAGGAATAGCAGCAAATGAGCTTTGCGATTTCTTTATAAACATTGATCCGTCTATGGAACGAAGTCTTATTTTTAAGAGGCAAATTGCTAATGCGACTGCTGCGTATCAGTCTGAATTGAAGGAGCTTTTAAAACTTGCCAAACAAGAGAAAATTACAAAATTCTTCAAACCATTGCCTAAGCCTTAAGATAATTAATCAAAATGTTAATTAAATATTTGTTTTTTTTTTATTTTGTCACCTAGGAACGTATCCCCTGTAATACCATATAAATTAACATTCCGTATTCACGGTTTCTGTATTCGCGGCACATTTATGGAACATATACCCCGCGAATAAAAAGCTTTTACTGTATACGTTTTTACTCTTAATTTAAACCGCTCTGTGATCTCCGGAACCACCAACCTAGAGTAGGGCTTATAGCAATGACGGCGAACTTATGCACACGGCACACGTGTTGGTGATGGGACGCGAGCTCATTTTTGGAGTCATGCATTTTCAAAGATAAAAACTTTCATAATTCAAATATTTATCTCTCATAACGGCCAAAATTGGTTATTATTGTGAAATATGTAAAACAAGTACCAAAATGTAAATCATTACTTTCATAATTTTGTTTTTTGTATTTTGTATGGCATTAAAGAAATAATTAATTTACAAAATTTATAAATATATCTATTTTTTTTGTTTACTTTTGTGATATGTGACACGCCAATTTAAACACAAAAAAATAAGTTTCGATTTTTCAAAATGTTTTTTTTTATGAGATTGAAGGGCAAACGAGTAAGCGTGTCGCCTGATGGAAAGCAATCAACGCCGCCCATGGACAACCGCGACACCGCAGGAGTCGCGGAAGCGTTGCCGGCCTTTTAGGTATGTATAGTATCTTATAGTAAGTAGCATTGGTGAATAAGGCAGCCCAATGTTCAACAAAAAATATTTAAATGTCAAATTTTAGCAAGGCGTAATCTTTTATGCGAATACAAGTTTTCTTACCCCATTTGTCAATGGTACAATTTGTTCAGCCACCATCTTTCTTATTCATTCATAAATATCGAGGTCGTCACTTTTTGAACTTTCCTACAGCGCCAATTTTTTTCCTATTTGACCCATTTAGTGGCGTTTTCCCATAACTCACTCAACGTCTTAGATGCATTTCCCCTTCTTTACTTGTTACATCTTAATGTAGACAAGAAAGGAAGTATATTGATTGAAATAACGCAAACGAATGAAATACGAAACGCGGCGTTGACTGCTTTCCATCAGGGGACACGCCTGCTCGTTTGCCTTTATATCCCATAAAAAAATTAATTTATAGTTTTCTTTTAAAAAAAAGCTTATTTGACACGTTAAACTTTAATGAGATATTTTAGCAACCAAAGTGTGGAACGCCCTAGCACAATTTGCGCAGGGAGGCTTGCAGAAACTAAATATTTCTGTAGAATGAGTTACGGTGAGTGTGTGGACAAACTACACGCATATATTTCTCCACTGGGAGTAGGAATATATTGTAGTAGTAATAGATTACTACTTACTTGTCACATCAAACAAGTTTTAGTTAATCTGTGTAATTCAAGGTAATGCAATAAATTAAAATACTATATGAGATATTCAAATCACAATTACTGTTTTTTATTTATTTTTGTAAAACAAAATCCACAGAATATCTGATTGCTTAAACTTAAATAATTAATTAAATACTTATGGAGCCAATAACAGACTTATATTTTATTATCTTCACTAAAAATATATACAAATTCGTTGGTCACCCGTTAACCTATATAATATTTATTTATACATATACATATGTATGTGTCTGCAATGTGTGAGCGTGTGCATGTGTGAGAGGCAAGAGTGTATATTCCATAATAATAATTTTCTGATAGGATTTTTAAATTGTTTCTGTTTGCTGGGCATGGGCCTCCCCATGTTTGAAGGCACGTACAAAGAAGCCCACTACCCTTGTCCAATGCAGATTATCAAGGTAACCAGACTCCGAATCTATAGGCCATACATATATTTATCCCGATACCGGGTCGAACCCGCGACCATTGATTCCGTAGGCGGTATGGCATAGCTCATAGCCCTGTCACTGAGCCAATTGGCCGCAATTTTTAATAAATATATTGTATAAACTATTTTCTGGTATACATTTATTTACACGTTCTTCATATTTCGCGAGTGGAACTCTCTGCCTCTTAGAATTTTAATTACTGCGGCATTTCGTCTCCAGGTATGTGGATCGCGAGACGCATTCCTCATACAAACTGAATTCATTATACTAAAGCGTCATTTTTTTTTTCAAGATATTAAAGGGGACGGGAGATGGAACATATGAAAATAAATTATTTTGTTTTATAACTGGTAGAAAGTAAAGTTATATTAAAAGTTAAAATTATTTATTGTTCAATGGAAGAAATTAATATTTAAATCTACGGTAATAATTTTATATAACCGTAGATTTAAATATTAATTTTTTCCATTATGAGGCAATAAAGATATTATTTTACTAATAAAGAGTTATACTAATAAAGAGTACTATTGCCTCATAATATGATTAATGGAGTCAGGCGTTACTTTGCGTAAATCGATTATTATGTGGACAGTCAGAATTTTTACTTAGCTAAGATCAGCGACAAACAAACAAAAATAGAAAAATAATAATGTATGTTTTTACTGGAAGAAGTGGATTTAAGGGGAACTTAAACTAAATCATACCGAAAAATGGCTGTCAGTAACTCTCCACTTCCCAGCCAGTATCCACAACATCAACACCACAATGTACACGTCACATGTTTCGCGTCAACACGAGGCATCATCAGGTATAGTAGACTCTACGGAAGACAACCGGAACACTTAACGATTGTCTTCCGTAAAGTCTACTATACCTGAAGATGCCGTGTGTTGGGGCGAAACACGTGTCGTTTACAAGATGGAAAAGTCATAATGTGTGAAACGGAAAAACACACATTATTAATTTTCTGTTATTGTTTTGCTTGTCGCGGATCTTAGCTAAGTAAAACTTTTGACTGTCCATATAGTGATGGATTTCCGCAAAGTAACGCCTGACTCCATTAATAATAATTGTGTATATAATTTAAAATATTCAAAATTTGAGCGAATTGGTTCAGTGACGAAGTTACCGCACTCTGAATCGAGGTTAAGCGATATATATTTCGATTTAGATTCAATTTTCGCATCGGAATAAACATATGTATGACTTACAGGATCTAAATCTGGATATCCTGCTAATCTGCCTTGAACAATCGCATCACATTAATGTCTTTTCCTCCAGATCTCCATAGAAAAATGGACATTAAAACCACGTGTTTAGTAGGAGACGTAAGAAGTGTAAAAAAACTAACACTCAATAGATTCGAACTCTTAAATTATCAGAATTTACGGCAAATCACTGCAACTAATAAATAAGTTATATTATTATATGCCATTTAGGAAACTGGTCACGAAACCAATAGCCCTTCAATATTCCCCTTGTTACAAACGATTGAATATCGTGCTGAATTGTTTTCATCAATAAAGGAATGTATATTGCTTCCCGAAACGTGTAGTCTCATACACCATTATTTTTATGGCTATTATATCTTCTTCTAAGAGTGCCTCTCCGACTTGCGAAAGTTGGCAGCCGGTTCAGCACAACTTTCCTCCTCCTTCGCGAGGTGCAGCAGTTCTGGAGCACTCGCTATCCCGGTCCACTCCCTGACATTACGTAGCCAAGACTTTATTTTTCGACCATTTTATCTTTGCCCGCGATTTTTCCCATCATGATCAGTTGCAGCAATTTGTACCTATTATGTCTCATGATATGACCCAGTTAAGCAACTTTTGTACCTTTGACGGTCTGCAAAAGTTCACGTATTTGCTTGACTTGTCGGAGAACCTCGTCATTGGCCACCCTTTGAGTCCAGCAAATATACCTTTGAGTCATGACTATTTTATGTATAATATTAAATAAAAAGGAACATCTTGAGTTGAAAAAAACGATTAGATTTAGTAGTTTGATACTATTATATAAGAGCGTCGTTCTACTTGGCTCAGTTGCTTTCGGAGTCAATATTCGAAATGATGAACCCGTGCCCATTGACTGTGAAGTCGATAGCTTTGCCACTGAGAGTTGTAAAGATGACAAGCAATGTTTTTAATATTACTAGAATTGTTGTTCACCATTCTAACTAAGCTTATAATCCTTGTACTAGATCCTAGTAACTAGGATATGGTGCACATCAATTGTCCAGTGGAAGATACAACAAACTCACGACGTTCAGATCGTGCAATTGCAAAATATAAACAAACAAATAACAATTAGGTCATTATTCTTTATTTTGTATTTTTCAATGAATAATAAAAAAATCAGCTTTCTATCAATAAACGGTATCGGGCGCCTTTATAAAATAAAATGTTGCTAGAACATAAAAGTTTTGATTTTGTCTGGTCTGAAATTGTGTGGAAACGGGCACGCTTGTTGGTAAGTACGCTCTCAGTGCGATACTTCAGCGTCTCATATAGTCAACAGATAAGAAATTTACGAGACCGCATCTTGGATGTACGAGTTCTGGGTATGTGTAACGTTGAATGAAATAGTATATCTAAATAAATGACTTGGTATATCTTTGTTAGGAGGCTCAGTGGCCCAGCTACCGCTCTCCGAGTCAACGGACGCGGGTTCGCTTCCATCGGGATAAATGTGTCGCTTACAGATATTTATCCAAGACTCGGTATCCCACCAATCAGCTTTGAACAAATATGATAAACTAATTGTGCACTCTTCTAGAAATGGGGACGCCCCGTGCCATATCGATATTGAAATGAACTATGCAGGATGGCTGGCAGAAAAAGAATATTTATAGCCGAACGTCGAGCTGCATGGCGTGCTTTTGGGGGGGCCTATATCCAGCTGTGGACCATGGAGTCATTCAACAATATCTTGGTGAATTTTTCCCAGAAATAGTAAGACAAAATGCAGTAGTAAATAATAGATATTCATATCGATATAACGACCAATTGACGCAGGGGATGGATGGGAGGCGGGGATGCAGATCACGGAGTCACGATGTGTGTGGTCGCGATGTACATATATATGGCCTACAGATATTTATTCTAAATCTAGTTACCCCACTTGAAATGATTCTTCCCGAAATGATGAGTCCCGTTCTCAGCAGTGAGACATATATGGGCTACAAAAAAATAAAAATGTGTTCTAAGGGGTGATAAAATAATTTTAGAATTCATATCTTAACATTAATCTTCTAATAAAGACAAGATATATCGTTTATTTTTTTCTGGACTTTATTTTGAAATTTGAATAAATCGGTTTAATATATTTGAAATTATTTAAAAATGAATTCAAACAATGCATACTTGCGCTACATAAAAATAGGCCTTTTAACATTGATCTTTTAATAAAGATACTATTATAGCAGATAGTATTTAAAATTAGAGTTAATAGGATTTGAGAATATTTGAAACTAGTTTAAAGTAAATCCAAACAATGGATAGTCGTGGCATATTAAAATGGGTTTTCCTCTTAGAACTAACTCCATCAAAAGTGTTGCGCGTAACTATTAGAATTTAATTTATTCCTAACAATTTCTATGTTTCCTATAACAGTCTCAAAAGTCTCAGTCTCAAATATCATACTCACAAATTTATTTATACACAAAAATAGCTAGTCAATAAGTCTTCTAATCTCTGTTTCTTTCTCTTTAGGTCAACGTAAGCGCCTTATATAAATTGATAGAGTACATGAGAATTAGAATGGTGACAATCTTAGTTAATGTATGTGAGCGAAGATCTACATGGGGTGGCTGGCAGAAACTGAATGAATGTAGCCGGAAACTGCTAGATGTCGCACCTATGTATGTAGGTACACAACCGGAAGCTAATGATGACGATTGTATTATTTAATTAAAAATGATTGTTACATACATCGATAATCATATGTTACTGATTAAACTCCACTTATTAACTTAAATATAACAATACTTACGCAATTATATTATGTAATATCGCAATTATTATATGAAAACGGAAAATACAACTTGCTTCTTGCTGGCTTAATTGCATTCTCTTGTCTTTTATTAATTAAGTGTCGACGCAGTTTGCGTTGCGCTCTACAGAAAAACCTCTTTTTTTTAATATTAATTTAACCTGAAATGTTTTACATCTTCCATTTAAATTGATTTAACGAAACAAAAGCCTAATGGCTTTAATGTTTCGTTAAATCAATCAAAAGAAGCCTTAAGTACATTTTCATAGTAAAAACGGACATACAACTTTATCCTATTATAAAGAAAAAACCAAGAGTTTTATACATTATAAAGATTTTCATGAATTATTATTAATTAAATAAATAAATGTAAAATATTATAATTTATTATAATATAGTATTCCTAACTCTTAGAAGTTTGTTGGTGACTTTTGTTTTCCAGCCAAAATATGCTAGTTTTGAGGTTACAATAAAGAATATAATCTATCTATCTATCTAAGAGAGATGTCGAAGACTGGTGTGTACACGAGTTGATAATGTTATTCTAAATTTATTACATTTGTTTAAGTGTTTGAAATAAAATTTTATGATTCCCTTCGAATGATTAATGAAGATTACAGCTAAAATAATATGTTCAAATTGTCGTTCGTTTATAACACTTTTATTAATTGAAGAACATTAAAAGGCTATTATATTATTAGACATCTAAAGGATGTTGTAAGCTTTTTTTCAAGGATTGCGCTTACGACCTGAGTGAGTGTTCAAAGGATGTTGTAAATAATTGAGCAGCAATAGCTCGTTTGTTAAGGATTGAAATTATAATCTAACTGTTGTGTCCAAAGGATGTTGTAAATAATTAAGTAGCAATAGCTCGTTTGTTAAAGATTGCGCTTACGACCTAAGCTGTTGCGTTCAAAGCATGTTGAAAATAATTGAGCAGCAATAGCTCGTTTGTTAAGGATTGAACTTACAATCTAACTGTTGCGTTCAAAGGATGTTGTAAATAATTAAGTAGCGATAGCTCGTTTATTAAAGATTGCGCTTACGACCTTAGCTGTTACGTTCAAAGGATGTTGGGAATAATTGAGCAACAATAGCTCGTTTTTTAAGGTTTGAGCTTACGACCTAAGCTGTTGCGTTCAAAGGATGTTGTAAATAATTGAGTAACAATAGCTCGTTTTTTAAGGATTGCGCTTACGACCTAAGTTGTTGCGTTCAAAGGATGTTGTAAATAATTGAGTAGCAATAGCTCGTTTGTTAAGGATTGAGCTTACGCTAGGACCTAGGAGCGACTTAGGCTGTTGCGAGCAATCCTTTTGACTTGACCCTTTGAACTTTAGTTAGGTTAACAAGAATTTTAGTAATATCTAAACATATTAACGTATCGGTTCACGATACGATATCGGAACCTTCGAAAAACGAGCTTCACATATCTTAAAAGCCTGAACCGCATTTGTCATGCCTATGGTGTTGCAGATGTCTGTGCGACATTGATTGCTTTCCATGAGTTGACTCGTTTGCCTTCCTATTCCATATAAAAAACAACTGCCAGTTTTCTCTTAAAAAATATAGTTGTACTTACAATATAACCGTCTGGATTAGTCAGTATAATTTTTCAATATTTCTTTTGCCACAGAGCAGCTGGACAAACTTTACTAAATAAAATTTATTCATGTAGAAATTGTATGAATCCGAGCGACGACTTAAATCGCAGTGAGCCTTTGCAAAAATATGCAGTGTGTTTAAACCTGTTCTAAAATGATTTGGAAGTTAAGTTTGACGATCAAAATAGCGCAGTGGAGAAGAGTTACTTTCCGAGTTCGATTACCGCATCAGGATAAATATTTGTATGACCTACAGGTTATCCTGAGTGGCATTTGTCATTTTGGTTTTTTTTTTCTATAACAATATCCACAATATATGAAATCATATCGTGAGGCGAAAGGCGTTATTTTATTTTTAATAAAATGTTGCAATTGTGGATGATCTATAAAAGTAATATTGTTCGTTTTTTAAATCACAAAGGGAATGTTGACGTCTCTTTGAAAAAATCATAGACAGTTTGAATTAATGGAAAATGTATTTTTAAATTTTTGCATATTTTATATTATATTTCTTTATAATATTTTTTATTCAAAGTCATTAAAAAACAAAGAATCAATAGTAACAAAAGAAGCTCCCAAGCGAGCTATGATCCTACTAACAGACTGTTAATTGAATCATATTTTTCTAGCAAAAATATTGTTAGATAAATTAAAAGTGTTCTAGTTAAATAAAAACATTATTACTCTCCTTTGAAATTGTTCCAATTTATGGGGTATTTATGGGTTGAAGTTATGGCTATCCAAATACATATAAAAAAAATTTCATAACACAAAAGTTAATTTAAGCGAATCCACGTGGAGAACTGAAGAAACTATTAAATACAAGGATGTAAGGAATTGCGGTGTCGTCTAAAACGCAATATTCCCGTTCCTTTCATAACTAAAGGAGGCCGTACTTTTACCTTAACGTTGTACAATTTCTCGCTACAGTGGACTTCCAGTGCCACAATATAATGAAATCTCCGTATGGCAGACATTTATCGAAATAAAATTGGTCTAATAAATACAGTTATAGTCTTATAAAGGACAACTTAAATGTACTTCTTTATAAGACAATGTTGAAAATAGCAACAGAAAAATAGCGATAAATTATTAAGTTTCTATAGCCGTTCTTGATTGATTTTGAATTCTTAAAACTCTATAAAATTTGAAACGAATTATAATTAAATAATGATTAAATTCAACTAATTCTACACTTGGGTACCGCTATTTGCCTTCTGGTAATCCAGTGGCCCAATTGCCTACTTCATAAACTATTAAACAAAAAGAGAAGGGAGTTTTTTTTTGTTCATTATTTTAGATTCTCATAACTAAGACGCAGCGCTCCGTGATATGATTTTAAAATTTATCACGTAATAGCGGAGTGCACTGGTGAGTTTCTGGAAAAATACTCATGTAAAATAAGACACTAGAACTTTCTTTATCGTTAAATTATGTAGAAAATTTAAAATTAGTAAGACGGAATACTATTATGAAATATTATTATTACTGGTAGTCGTACAATAAATAGTCTACATCTGACTGTAATTCATCAATTTTTTTTGTATTTAATATTTATGCAATCCTCCATATAAACTTTAAAATTAAATCTTACACTCCAATGTGAACGCAATATTCTTAAAGCCAGCAACACATGTTGGCCGAGCTTAGGCCAACGCGAGCGTAGGCAAATTTATACAAGGCAAATTCTACTAACAAGACTAGACATTCGGCGAATTTTGCGAAATGCCAATACAAGTGGCGAAAATAAACGTGTAAAGAACGTTGGCAGAACGCAAGCAAGCGCCTTTGATTTGTGCAGAAAAACCGACACCGTTGTGAAGTGAAACAAGTGATCGCGAGTTGTGACAAGCAACGTCAAATGTGTTTTACACACGTTGGCGCTTGTCTCCGCGTGGCCAACTAAGCAGTTGACACCGACGGTTGGCAAGACAAGGCAAATATGCTGTCTATACGTTGTTATTGGTCTTTGCTTGGTAACTCTCGCCCAATATGTATTACCGGCTAAAAAACGGATACAAAGTTTTTCTTTCACGTATTAGTAATTAGATGTTATGATACACTATATAGACTTCCGATATGGCGCCGAAACGTGGGCACTGACAGTCCGTCTACTTCACAAGCTCAGAGTCGCTCAAAGAGCTGTGCTCGGAGTTTCTCTGGTAGATATGATTCGGAATGAACAAATCCGCCAGAGAACTTAAGTCACCGACATAGCCTCTTGAATTAACAAACTAAAGTAATTGTCTGGTCACGTTTGTCGGAAATCCGAGAAGCGTTGGAGCAGACGATGCTGGAGTGAAGATCGCGTCTCGGTAAACGTTGTGTAGGACACCCCCCGGCTAGATGGTGCAACGAACTGCGTAGGGCGGCTGGCAAAAACTTGATGCGGAAAGCCAAACTTCTGGCTAGGTGGCACTTTTTGGGAGAGGCCTTTGTCCAGCCGTGGACTGCCGCAGGTTGTTGATGAAGATGATGATACATTATATTTGTAAAGATGATACAAATGAAATAATGAAAACAGGTTTAACGCCTCAATTACCTTGAGGTATTTATTGAGCTTATGGTATTTATTCCGAGTTTGGGTGCCCCGCAATTCAGCTTTGAGAAATCGTGATGAGTTAGTAGTCACCATTTGTCAGAAATGGGGAGTCCACTTGTCCAGCAGTGAAACATAAAAATAAATGGTATATACATATATGATGTTAAAAAAATACGTATTTGAACTATTCAACCGAAACGAGTTCGAGTCCACGAGTACAGTCCTCTCCAGCAATTGTCAGTTCTTCGACAAACGTAACCAGCCCAATGCGCCTTCAGTTTGCTAACTTGGAAAACTATGTAAGTAACTTTGATTCTCTACCATATTTCTTCATCCCCAATCATAGAAAACCTGAGCATAGCTCCGCCCGTAACTTTCTAATTGACTCTGAGGAGCATGTGGAGGAGACTGAACTGTCAGTATGTACGTTTGAGCACCGTAAGAGTATACAGACAGAAGACACTGGTCGAAAACTTTCGTCTCTATGTATAACAAAAAAAAAGAATATTGTGTATATGGAACACATAATAATATACAAACAAATAATATTAAAGATTAACTTCCTTATTAAAAGTTCTTAAACGAGAGAAACCTCATTTTATTCATAATTAGCATTCACCCTTGTTTCAGAGCAAGACATTAACATTTCGCGTGGAAATATAAAGCAACAATATTCATTTGAGGCCGTTCGAAAACTCGGAATTTCACCTTTTACACACCCGAAAGACGTTCTTGTTGAACTGATGCTATTACGGCAATGGTAGCGTAAATGGAAAGTGGAAGTTCTCAGATGGAATTTAAATGTTAAATTAACCCATAAGAAGTGTTCGTTTGTAGTGTCAATTTTTTCTTTTTAATAAATATGGTATTATATTTATTCTTTATTTCCAACAAAAATTAATACACAATATACTTATTAATGGAGTCAGGGGTTACTTTACGGAAATCCATCACTATATGGACAGTCAAAAGTTTTACTTAGCTAAGATCCGCGAAAAGCAAAACAATAACAGAAAATTAATAATGTGCGTTTTTCTGAGACAACCGAAAAGTGACTTTTCGATTGTCTTCCGTAGAGTCTTCTGATATCTGATACTGATACCTGAAGATGCCCCGTGTTGGGGCGAAACACGTGTCGTTTACAAGATGGAAAAGTGGTAATGTTTGTTTGGTGTTGTGTATAGTGGTTGATGGGTGGAGAATTGATGGCCTATTTTCGGTAAGTTTTTGGTTTAAGTTCCAAATAAATCCACTTCATCCAGCACAAAAAACACTCATTATTAATTTTCTGTTATTGTTATGCTTTTCGCGGATCCTAGCTAAGTAAAACTTTTGACTGTACATATACACAATATAGTTTTCGCCTCCAGTTAAATTTTACTCGACTTTTAAAATATTCAAAATAATACTCTTGAACTAAACTAAAAATAGAAAATGGTATTAAACTCCTTTGCAAAAAACGGACATCTTACAGTCATTGGATTTTCTATGGATAATATTAATATTTTTAGTATGTCATTGGCTTAGATGACCACCTCCACAAAACATCAGGGAGCTTAAATGTGTGATCTCGGCTATGTGGGAACATATTCCACAAGATACCATCAAAAGCTTAGTGGTAGGTATGCCAAGACGATTACATGCCGTAATTGCTGTAAGGGGGGGGGGTTTATTAAAGTACCATAAGAATACTCGTAGCCTTAATTTCACTATCCATAAAAATGTCTTTTTTCACACGGATATCTGTTTACATTAACTATAACACCGATTCTAGGATGTAAGTGTTAAAAAAAAACTAAAAAATAAAAAAGTCATGTCTAATCATCTAAGCTAATGACATACTAAAAATATTAATATTATCCATCGAAAAGCCAATGACTGTTAGGTGCCCGGTTTTTTTTGCAAAGGAGTATATATTTCACCGAAGCAGGTCAGTTATTTTATAGCGCATCTGTTAGTTGCGTAACATTTGACCTTAATCCATGTTTGGAACCACAAACTCCATTGTTATCCTCAAAACGTCGACCCTTTAATGAAATCCCAGATTTTATGACAAACCCTTAACCACTAGCCGTTAGGTTTACACGAAATTTAATTAAGGTCTCTCTGTTAGGACACTTCAATCGAAATGATGTAAAATTATTTATTTATTCAAATTGTAACAAATTATGACCATTATCATCATCTAGGCTATGCAGCCGCAGGTGGGTCTTGGTCTCTTATATATATATATATGTATATATATATATATACATATCTGTATATATGGATACATATATATATATATACATATATATATATATATATATATATATATATATATATATATATATATATATATATATATATATATATATATATATATATATATATATATATATATATATATATATATATATATATATATATATAGGACTACGAGCGAGCGTCTCGCCTAACGGAAAGCAACCAATTAAACCCATTAACATCTACCAACACCCACATTAGTGTGGAATCGAGCCTCGGAAATGAATACCAGTGCTCGGGCACCAACTCTAAGGAGCGACTCGGTCTCAGGTGTTTTTGGACGTCCTTTAACGACTTCGCGTCATCGAGATATGGCGTAACCTATTCCCACGTTGAGTCTGTCGCTAGCCCTCCCCCGGGAGCCAGGCGGCAAAAGGATTTCGCGTCAGAACAGGCGTTAATCCGGTGGATGAACGTGGAGGGGAACATTGTAGAAACGATGCCGGACTTTAAAATTATACATATATAAACTTGTTTTATGAAGGTTTCAATCTCGTAGGGGTTCAAAACTACGGCTGAAAGTATTATAGGTTATTCACCTAATTCATTCCCGTGGGCGATAAATTTTCCAAAATCCTTTTTTAGTGTTTGCCTGCGTTATATATAGAATTCCTGTGAAAATTAGCAATGTAATTATAATTATTAATTATAAGTCAATATAACAATTTAATAAACTTTTACTCTATAGTTAATTCTTGAAAAGATAAATAATAATTTTTGATTGGCTGTCTGATCAATCTCACCTGCTGATATTTTCGTGAATATAAAACTATAAACGAAGATTCCCAGACCAACTGACGTCAAAATTAAATTCTGATATGACAGCAAGGCCTTATTTTTTTCAGTTACTCTTTATTAAATCTTTAAGAGGGAGGTTTTAATATAATATTTTTTATGAAACGTTTTTTGACAAAATTATAACTTGGGCAATATGATTTTTATATTTCGTCTCTAGATATAGTTGAAGCTAAGCATAAATAATTTACCATAGAAGATTAAAATCTCTGTTTTAATTAAGCACTTCTTTTTTAAAATATCGATTGAAGCTTTTTACATTCGTTTATAATTTTTTGTTTTAACATTTCATATTCCTCCCACTTTTGGGCACGGGCCTTTCCAGTTTTAGAAAATTAACCAAACACTGAGGTTGTTTGGCTTCCAAGGCAGATAAATCCATCCAATCCAAGATTGACAGCGCACCCAGACGCAGAAGATATACGTACATACATACTGTCCCATTTGAGACGTCTATAACTTAAGCAATGTCAAATAAAAAAATAAAAGTCAAAAATATAGTTACACTAAAATTAATGTATAGAAAAATACTTATTTTAAAATACATTAGTCTAATCGTTTAAACTGACATATACTGGATCAATCAAACAACAGCCTGCGATAGTCCACTGCTGGACATAAGCATCCAATACTTTGTCAAGAATGGCATAACATTTGTCTGTAGCATGAATGGGCCGGCTCGTCTGGGGAAGTACCACACTCCCGCAAAATACCCGGCGTCTGAGTAGTAGCTTAGCTACCGCGCTTCGTAGGGTGAGCGGCCGAGTTCCGGAGGCCCAACACCCTCCACCCTCCCTCTACCCCTCCCATTCGCACTCACATACTACTACTACAATAATTCATTATTTGTATAATGTGAGGTATAACACGATGAAAAAAAGACGTTTAAAAGCTGCATCACATTGCTAATTATGGCGTACCAATTTCATTAATTATTACATACATAGAGATTCAATTATTATAATTCAAGTATTTGATTGACAGCTTAATTGTGATGTAAATTTGAGAAAATACTTGACAGGGACTTGGAATTTTGATTAAGATGCTTATTAATAAATCAAGTTTAACTTAATACGAAATTTACTAAAGTACAATAAATACCTGTTATTAAATAAAAAGAAATATTAGGAGATCCACGCTGAATTCGATTACTTTTACTTTTACTTATGATATGGGTTTATAAATGATTACCAATTACACTCGCGAAGTTTTCAAAAACCGTGCGCCATTTTGCTTTGTCTATATATTTAGAACCCCAAATTTTATTTTCAATACAATTGTAATAACAAAAAGTATCGAATAATATCTACATCAAAAAATAATCATTTCTTGATGTAATGTTTTCAATATTTTAATAAAGAATGTCTCTTTAAGTTCTTACCTGAGTTCGCTTCGGGCGATATTTGTCCGCATAATAAGATAATCTCGATTTCAATGTTGACCTTAGCCGTTATTATAAGATAACATTCGCCTATATCCAAGTCTATAGGTAATGAGTTATATGAATTTTGTACTCAATTTTCTCACGAGCTTTGAAATAGGTCCCCGAAAATCTTATATCTATATATAACCCGCGACAATCTTGATTTCGCTGACACATATCCAATTCGGCCAATCGCACTATGCAAATCGTCTCTCCATCAAGCTGGGATCCATCACGTTGCAATTAACGAAGTTGCCAATTCAGAACTAGTCTGTTGAATAGATTCAAAGTCGTACAATCCGAATCGTCGATGACCAAAATCTCACCGATCGGCTTGATTCTCTAGCGCTGCGGAGAGATGTCTCAACTCTCAGCATTTTTTACCGCTTCTATCATGGGTAGTGCTCCGAGGAATTGTTTGGAATAATTCCCGCCGCTGAATTCCACACCCGCACAACTCGCCGTAAAGGAAAATATCATCCCCACCATCTGGATGAGGCGATCTACCACCAGTTTGTGGAACCAGCTACCCTCCGCGGTTTTTCCGAACCGATACGACATTGGAACCTTCAAAAAACAAGCCTATACATACCTAAAAGGCCGGCAACGCTTTCGCGACTCCTGCGGTGTCGCGAATGTCCATGGGCAGCGTTGATGGCTTTCTATCAGGCGACACGCTTGCTCGTTTGCCCTCTTATCCCATAAAAAAAATAGATAGTTGATTTTGTTTTTAAAGAATATAATACTTATATTTATATGAAAACAAAATGCCCACATATTCCCATTATATAGGTATAACTTATAAATTTTAGATAGAAAAATTACATGCTACATAAATTAAAACTAATACCAGTTTAGAAAATGCTCCTTATAAAAATAAGCGATTTATGAGTCTCGTGAAATGATGAATGTAGCTTTGTTTTTCTTTTTATTCTCAAATACTTATAATACGGACGGGATGAATATGTATAAAACAGTATTATTAAATCATTATATTCAACTATTATGTGGCCGTGGTTTCATTATATTATAGTAATAACACAATGAAAGCACTGGTGTAATTGTTCTGTTTCACTACGTAATTGTGAAGGAGACAAACGTCCATCAATGAAATGTTATGACTGTATTGATAAGGTATTTGTTTTCCTTTTAAAAAAAATGAAACTAGAAGTGTTTTAGTATTACTAGAATTTTAAACTTCTCTAAGAAAATGTGGTTCACATCAATTGTTTAATAGTAGTATTCAAGACGTCAAGTCGTAAGCGAAGTCCTTACAAACTCAGCTATTGCTGCTTAGTCAGGTATAAACCAACGATCTTATAAAATAGTATGTATTTTTTCATACACATACATACACACACGTACGCCACACATACACGCGTACACACACGCACACACACACACACACATTTTAATATTTCTCCATAGATATTAATATTCAATTAGAAATATGCGGTGGAAAGCTAGTGACCTGAGATACAGGCTCACCCCTAGTTCAGGCACTAGCCCGCCACATATGTATTGTTTTCTCATTATAACTTTGTAACTTATATATGTAACTTTGTGGTATCAAAATATATGATTATTATTAATTTTGACATCCATTTCCTACAAAAATAAATATTGCTATCATTAATTGAATTAAAAAATAGCGGTTTGCATTCAGTAGCACTTCATTGCTTTGGATTGCTTCAGCGTAGTCCTACAGAGTTAAAATCCGAGGTTACGTTTCACCGTTGCAGTTTTTTTTATGTATTTTACATTTTTTAATAAACAGCAATTAGAAGCATTACGTTTGACTTTAATTTGAATTAATGCCTTACCAAAGCGAGGTTTTTATTAACTCAAATATTCCTATAACATTTCTGAAAGAGAATAAATTAAGCATATTTTATAATAATTTCATTCAGATATTTGCAAATGTCACAAGGCAGCACTAAAAGTTTTATAAAAATTCAATTGATTTATTCTATAACTACAAGTTTAATAATACAGTTTTTTTTTTTAAAATGACGTGTACAATTTTTGAAATTAAAACTTCTTGTGAATTGAAATTCTTTGTGAATTGAAATTTGAACCGAAAAAGCGACACTAAAAAGAGACAAACACGAACATCTTAAGGATTTAGCATGCGATAGAATGAGACAGAAAACTGAAAGTTTCACTACTATCACATGTGAACTGTACGCGTTTTTTTTTTTCGCAATATTTTTTTCAAACAAACGAGCTAGCTAATCACTTCCGTTCCTAGATATCTACAACACTGAGGCAACTGCAAATACATTGTCTGCCTTAGGAAATATATTATACAGTAATAAGATCGGTAGGGTTTTAAGGGAACGGAATGAGGGTGCTAATGGAAGGAATTCTCGTTGTTCAACGACCGAACTTTAGTAACAAAACACAGAAGTGAGTTTTCTGCTCGAGTGCTATTTCCTCGGATGAGCAGGCCTATTTAAGTAGCCAAAAATGTTGACATTTTGAACAGTATTTGTAAAAAGTGTTCGCTACGTGTTAGTGCATAAGACATATTTCAGAGGCACTCAGCCAGCATCAGAACCTTTATCTAGAGGTTCCAATATTAAGCTAGGCTTGATCGCTCCAATATTAAACGGACAAGAAGAATAAAACCAACACTTTAGGTCAGTGTACGCTACAATCATTAGTATTTATGTCATTGTTAATTCGTAGATATATACTAGATGGCGTTGTCAAGAAAAATTGTTCATTGAGGTTGTGTTTCGCCCGGACATTGTTGTAAGATACTAAAGGATTATGAAATATACCTGTGTTAATACAATTGATATATTGTTATTTACTGTGGCTCTCTCTATAAATAAAACAGTTAGTTTTAGTGAGAAAACATTTATATTAAAATTACACTGTGTTATAAAATTAGATAGATATATTCTTTCTTGTATTTGTCAAAGAATTTGGTATGATGAACAGGCATTTTTTATATAATAAAAACATATTTTATATTATAAAAAATGTAAACTTGTTAATTAGAAATTTACTGAATTATAACAGTATGAACTTTACATTTTCTCCCTACTGAGTCTCCAAGTGAAGTAGTTCTGCAGACTAAAAATGATCCACGGCGTAATTAAAAGTTTCATACTGTCGTGATTCCCTGCTTTAAGCTAAGTGTTGAAAAACGCTCACGGCGATTTTAGTTTTGAACAGTTGGCAGTTCCCGGTCCAATTGTCAAGCGGTTGAAAAGTTTGCAAATAATAATTTTGCATTTGAAATGTTTGATCCAGTTTTGAAAATATTAAATAATAATTTAAATCCCATAGAAAGTTAAATAGTGTAACGTGTCATATCCCGTCAATTTTATCATAACATACCAATGTTACTTAATTAAAATGCGTGTGAAATTAGTTGTATTGTGCGTTAATCATAATGAAATAACAGAATGAATTTGAATTCCCAATACGACATTGGAACCTTCAAAAAGAAGGCTACTCATATCACAAAGGCTGAAAACATCCAACTGTATTGCCCACCACGTAAACACCATAGTGTTGCGAATGTCTATGGGCGGCATTGATTGCTCGTTTGCATAAGGTCTTTAAAAAAGATATCTACAACTATGCTAAAAGTATATAAAAAATTGGTATAGTAATTACGTATTTACTACAATAAGGAAATTAATAGAGGAATAATAAATATACATACAACAAATCAATAAATACCACGACAACCAATTGGCCAACAACCAAGTGGCGGGGCCCTCCGCTCGCGAAGTCAATGGTCGCGGGTTCGAATCCCGCATGGGAATAAATGGATTACAAATATTTATTCCGAGTCTGGTAACCCCGCCAATCCGCACTGGACAAGTGTGGTGGGTTAACGTCCGTTCCTCCAGAAATAGAGAGGCCCATGCTCAGCAGTGAGACATATATGGATTGTTGAAAAAAAAAAACCAATAAATATTAAATAACATTAAGGGTTGACTTCCTAAAAGAACTGTATAACTAATCTAATAAGAAAGACAAGAGAATGAATTTAAGTAAGCAATGTGTTCTATCAACGTTTAAAACAAAGAATACTTTTTTGTGAAACCAAGGACTTGATATCAAGATATTTTTTCTCAGAAATAAAAAAGAAAATGAAAGAAGAGGTAAAATTGTGGGCGTTATCCCATTTATTCCCCAACTTGAACTTTATTTTATGTTTGTATGTATATTTAAATGGCTTTGTTCAGCGTACAGCTCTCACGATAAAGGAGCAAAATAATTGGGCACGCTCCAAACATGTGCAAACGATTTAGTGTCAATATTCTCAATTTTCCAATTTGAACAAAGACTACACAAAAGTCCTGCTTTTTTCTGGTATAATATTTTCATAAAGAAATATGTACGCAAACCGTTACATATAATATATACGCTACTTGGGTACAACAGTGTCTTACCCCAGCATGCGGGGCTCTGCTGGGGCTTATCTCCTTTCTCCCTTGTGGCTCATAGGATTCACTATGTCGAATTTTAATATGCCTAATATGTTAAAAAATGTTGGCTACATGATTCGCCACCCATCACGTCCTGATTCCCACGAGGGCGAGAAGCGACTAACGGAGAACCGTTATGCTACGATGAATGTAAGACGAAGGATGGATGAAAAGATGGATGAATGTGGAGAAAGCAAGGAAGGGGTGCCGGGATCGTAGCGAATAGAGATCTATGGTCTCTGCCTACCCCTACGGAAAACAGGCGTGACGATATATATATATATATATATATATATATATATATATATATATATATATATATATATATATACGCATAAAAGCGAAAACGCTGTACATGTACACATACACATGTCAAAAAAATTATTGCATAATCAGATCAGAAAAAATACTGCGTCGAATGGTCTGAGTCGCACAGTAGAGCTGTGAGACTCAGACCAAGAATCTAAAAAATAAAAATGTATAGCGTTTTTGGGTGATCAGATACATTTTTTTCAGAAATCAATGTCTTCGCTTTCTTGCGTCGATATGCATATGTATTAAACTCGCGATCTTAACTGCCGGCTTCAAAGAAGCCTTTGGATTTAAGTTTTTGAATATATTCTATATACTAGCAATGCACTATGAACTACAGCCACCCCTGTCAACACCATTCCCACTCGTAATACATTTACACTCTCCCCTGAGGCCGTTTGGTTAGTTATGGTACATTATTCCTTGAATACGTGCAGTCCACTTCATATATGTAGTTCCAAATCCATAAGTGGACTGATTCTCTAGTCATTTCGGTAATTTACCAAATGACTTAACGAGCAACATACGAACTGAACTAAAAAGTTATAGGGCTGGTCTAAGGATAATTTTTGTTGGTAACAAGAGTGGACTACCTCACTGATTCAGTAGCGAAGTTATCGCTTTCGGAGTCAATGGTCACGGATCCATTCCCACATCGAGATAAATTCCTTCCTCGAATCAACCTTGGACAAGTGCAGCAGATTATTGTCCATTTTCAAATCAAGATAAATTCCTTCCTTCAATCTACCTTGGACAAATGCGGTAGATTAATGTTCATTCCCAAATCGAGATAAATTCCTTCCTCCAATCAACCTTGGACAAGTGCGGCGAATTAATGTCCATTCCCACATCGAGATAAATTCCTTCTTCGAATCAACCTTAAACAAGTGCGGCGGATTATTGTCCATTTCTACATCGAGATAAATTCCTTCCTCCAATCAACCTTAGACAAGTGCGGCGGATTAATGTTCATTCCAACATCAAGATAAATTCCTTCCTCGAATCAACCTTGGACAAGTGCGGCGGATTATTGTCCATTTCTACATCGAGATATATTCCATCCTTCAATCAACCTTAGACAAGTGCGCCGGATTAATGTTCATTCCAACATCGAGATAAATTCCTTCCTCGAATCAACCTTGGGCAAGTGCGGCGGATTATTGTCCATTTCTACATCGAGATAAATTCCTTCCTCCAATCAACCTTAGACAAGTGCGCCGGATTAATGTTCATTCCAACATCAAGATAAATTCCTTCCTCGAATCAACCTTGGACAAGTGCGGCGGATTATTGTCCATTTCTACATCGAGATAAATTCCTTCCTCCAATCAACCTTAGACAAGTGCGCCGGATTAATGTTCATTCCAACATCAAGATAAATTCCTTCCTCGAATCAACCTTGGACAAGTGCAGCGGATTATTGTCCATTTCTACATCGAGTTAAATTCCTTCCTCCAATCAACCTTAGACAAATGCGACGGATTATCGTCCATTTCTACATCGAGATATATTCCTTCTTCCAATCAACCTTAGACAACTGCGCCGGATTAATGTTCATTCCAACATCGAGATAAATCCTTTAGCATTAGTCTACTCTAGTGGTCCTAGCTTTATTAATTAGTTTCTTTGTTTCAAACACTTAAAAACTAATCACTGGTGTCAGAAGTTAGCCCTAACCCGACCTACCCTTATTTTTGTTATTCCTCTTCCTTCGCTCCTCCCATAACACAATCATTTTTCTTTAAGGCGGAAAACAAATGTTGTGTGGTATTGTAGATATTTCGGTTTGTGGTTGTATTTCACAGTTTAAATAATTAATACACAATTTAAAATTTTGAAACTTGTGTTTTATTTAGATAGTTAATATCATATATCAGCATGGATAAAAATATCTAAAAATAAGTATGTACATACATATGTATGTACAATTTCTTTTGATAATAAAAGAATAACTTCCTTTATTATTAATATCATGATTCAAATTTCAGTGTTTAGTAACATGCGAGAAATTTATCGTTAATTAATATTTACCGTCATTTTAAGAGATAATGGTGAAATAATATTCATTCCAGGGAGCGTACAGAAACTTTGGAGTTTTACTTATTACAAAATGCTTTATCTGTTGAAATAATGTTCCAAGGGTGTGGAAATACACGAACAACGTAAGTTCTCGAAATAATTTTCAATGTTCATTTTAATATTAACAGGTAAATTGATATGCGAAATTTTGCTTTTGTTTTTTTTGGCAGGCAAATGAGAATGCGAGTCACAAAAATATAGGCCAAAGTTTTGGTTCGATTTCAAAAGTAATGCCTCAAAAAAACTTTTACCCTAAACCCATACGTTATAGTAATACTTGTATAAACTGAACGTATAATATTCCCTTTGTGCCGCTCAAATGTGCGTAGAAAGCCATGTTTTATGTAAACTTAGATACATATTTCACACTGAATATTCTGTTTTGTATTGCTCATGTTTCTATTTTAAGGTCCCAAAGAGCCTGTACAAACATAAAATCAATTTACTAGTATCCTGTGCCATTCGCTGAAGTAATGACATCAGGATGCCGTTAATCTCGCGAATGATATTGTCTTTAAAGCTGAGATGATCATGGAATTTGTTTTATAAACTTTTGAGGTGGGGTACCAAAGAAAAGTGTCCATAGGGAGACTGTGTAATGCTGCGACCTGGATGGGCAGGGGATATCATCGAAACGGTTCACTAATTTGCTAAGGAAGAGATTACGAAGAAGCTCCATGGTCCGTGGAAGTGTGACGCATTTTTTTTTATGGGATAGGAGGGCAAACGAGCAACGAGCGTGTCGCCTGATGGAAAGCAATCAACGCCGCCCACGGGCAACCGCGACACCGCAGGAGTCGCGGAAGCGTTGCCGGCCTTTTAGGTATGTATAGGTTTGTTTTTTGAAGGTTCCAATGTTGTAACGGTTCTGAAAGACCGCTGAGGGTAGCTGATTCCACAAACTGGTGGCGCGTGGAAAGAAGTTGCGAGAGAAACGCACCGTAGTAGATCGCCACTCATCCAGGTGGTGGGGATGAAATTTTTCTTTACGGCGAGTTGTGCGGTTTCGGCGGCGGGAATTATTCCAAACAATTCCTCGGAGTACTCCCCATGATAGAAGCGGTAAAAATGCTAAGAGATGAGACATCTCTCCGCAGCGCTAGAGAATCAAGCAAAAAAGGTATTTAAATTTTGTAGTTGAAACAAATCAGATTAAAGACGTGTACTATTCACAGGCGGCAGAAGTAAAACCTTTAGAAAATAAACTCGGAAAAATGAGATGAATGCAGAGTATGAGTAGCATAATTGTATTATTTATTTATTATAATGTAAATTCCAAATTTAAAAATTAATTTACATTTTATTTTACATTATATATTATACAAACGGTAAGTTTTCAATTTCAACAAACGCTATGAGAAAATTATAGTAACTAAAGTATAATAAAAAAAAGTTGTATAATAAATAAATCTCTTTCTGTCATAGACTACACCTATAGATGTGTGTCCTTTTAATGTAGCTTTTTCGTTTCGTTGAATTTCAAATCACATTGGTGCCATGTTTGGCAGGCAGTTTTAAGTTCAAAAAATAATTATTTACTTCCTTCCGGAAAGGCGTCTCTTGAGATTCAGCAACGCCCAACTAATGGGACACTTTTAATTATTTTCTGTAAAAAGCTAAGCTCCCTCAAGGTAATTGTCGGTTCTACTAATTTCTCCCATGTGTGTTGAAGTGAAAATTGTAATTCCGGGAGTTTACCCCTTTGTGCTATTTCGTAAGCGCGGAATTGCACTCAACTGTACTGAATAAATTAGTGTGCGAGGTTGAGAATACACAAATCTTCATTCCCAACGCACAACCTTTTTGCACTTGAAACTTGCTGATGGAATAATTGAAACTATTTCTATCAATATTTGTAGTAACGGTGATTGCGAATGATTTTTTTTAGGATTATTAATGGAGTCAGGCGTTACTTTGCGGAAATCCATCACTATATGGAAAGTCAAAAGTTTCACTTAGCTAAGATCCGCGACAAGCAAAACAATAACAGAAAATTAATAATGTGTGTTTTTCCGTTGGGTTTAATGGATTTATTTGGAATTTAAACCAAAAACTTACCGAAAATCGGCCATCAACTCTCCACTCACCAACCACTACACACAACACCAAACACACACTATCACTTTTCCATCTTGTAAACGACACCTGTTTCGCCCCAACACGAGGCATCTTCAGGTATAGTAGACTCTACGGTAGACAACCGAAAAGTGATTTTTTTTAAATAATACTAGCTGACCCGGCAAACTTCGTACCACCTCAGAATCAATAAATAAAAAAGCTGAACGATAATTGCAGAATGTTTCAACTGTAGTAAAAAATGTGGTCAAAACTTAACAGGAACAAAATGAAATCGTAATCAATAAAAAAATGCTCGATATGAATTAGATTTTATTATTATTGTTGCTTTTACTATATTCCTAGTATTTTTATCATATTAACTCACCTTTTAAACCTTCCCAGGACTTCCAAAAATAATTCAAAACCAAAATTAGCCAAATCGGTCCAGTCGTTCTCGAGTTTTAGCGAAACTAACGAACAGCAATTGATTTTTATATATATAGATCTAAATATTTTTGTATTGACTAAAATTAATAAAATTTGTAAAAAATTACGGACGATAATGTCCACTTATAGTATGTCATAAAATGTTAAGTAATTTATATTATAGAATTCATATTCGAACCAAATGTAGAACCATAATATTTATACGCGGTGCTGTTCCGTGTCCAAAGTCACACAATAACAGAAAACCGACTAGCAGCTTCATTCTTCATTCGCTGGGCATTGAAAGCTAAAGGTCCGACCCCTTTCTTTAAATTTACCTTCGTTTTCTTCTTTCTTCCTGCCTTCGCACATTCACACATTTTATCATATTAGGTAACGAATCTGCAGCACACTTGGTGATGCAGATGGACGACGGTGATTACATTTTTTTTATATATATATTCACGCCTATCTCCCGCAGGGGTTGGCAGAGGCCACAGAGTTTCATCCGCTACCATTCATCGCAGCGAAAAGGGTCTCCATTGGTCGCTTCTCGCCCACGTGAGAATCAGGACGGGTGACGAACCATGTCGCCGTCATTTTTCAACAAATTATTATTACTTATTACTAATAGCTGACCCATTTACTCGTTTATTACCTTGTCCATAAAAGTATAAATACGAAAATTTCGTTTTACATTACTTGACGCAAACTTAAAGTATTTTGCAGCTCACTTCCCGATTATCACTTTTAATTAAACCCATAAAGAAATTAAACAGAGAACTTTTTTTCGCCGCCATTTTATGAAAGTACGAAGAGCCTCGGTCGCCGTTCGTTTTTCTTTATGCTGCCATAAAATACCTGCAAATTCCTGCAGGTTTACATTACGTTAAAAGAATACGGTTCCAAAAATGCACGTCTGAGTGGTTGGTTTATACGAGCGGTTATTAAATTTAATATAAAACGTTTAGATTTATTTCTATTTTCATTTTTCCCTCCTTATACATTGAATAGAAGAAAATTCGCAACAAAAAGAGAGTAGGTGAGGAAGAAATATTATAAATATACGAATACTAATTCCGATTGTGTTTTAATGTTAGTGTCTAATGATTGTTTCAGTGATAATATGTCTTATTAATAATAACCACACAAACCCGTGTCGGATTGTTACGTTTATAAATTCAAATTAATTCCGTACGATTCAATCAAAGGTTTCTGCCCTGAACGGTGCAACTGTAGAATGATTTATAACCTGTGTTCCCAAAATATAAGATATAGAAAAAATATACGACAGGTAAAGAAACATTCAAGAGGCGAGCGTATGTGTTCACAAAAAGTCGGTATCGCATATGATTTATATTTGTACAAACATAGATAAAGTACAGTGCTCTTAGCAAAAAAACTAACTTTGGTGGCGCAACGACCCAAAATAGAACTGGGCCTCCGAACAGATCTAACGCCACAGTGCACCACCTCCCGCCAGTCGCAGACTTGAAGGTTGCGCAAGTCATTCTCAATCATGTCTCTCCAGCGGTACCTGGGGCGCCCCATAGGACGTTGACCAATTGGGCGACCCACATACGCTCTCTTGACTGCGCGATCTTCCCCCATCCTCTCAACGTGGCCTGGCCAACGAACTCGGTGAGCCTTAGTTGTGACTATGGACAAATCTTATCAGCTTAAGAATTTAGGTTAGTTTTTTTTACGTCTGAATGTGGATTTGTAATAGGTGTAAACCTTTGTTGGCAGTTAACAAATGCTTTTTGCTTCAAAATGCCACTATTAACAATTCTTTGCACAGTACAAAATGACCGCTTTTCTGTTTTGTAATGCGAAAAAACGTCATAAGTGGTGTGTAATAAATAACCCTTTCATTCAATAAATGCAAGCTTACTGTCATCCACAGAACTTCATAAGCGAAATACCAACAGCTAGCATACCCTTGTCAAGTTGATGCCTGTCAGCTCCCTTGGCAGATTCTGTAAAAAAAATTATCACGAGGGTGACAACAAGAGACAAATACATATATATATATATATATGCCTTGCGGTAATATAAGAATATTATATAAATTGAAATTAATTTATTATAAATTTACTGCCTTTGTAAATCTTCTCTTTTCCTATTGAGTATAGGAAAACGGAACATTTAACCACATGTAAGGACAGGATAGCTGTTTAGATCATAAATTACAATAACACCCCTTTTTGCTGAGATAGGCCAAAGTCGAGCAATGGAATTGTATAACGGTTATAAGTTTTAGGAAAAACTTAATTTAGGTTTATGTATTCCGTATAATATAAAAAGAAAAAAAATTATATAATAAATAAAAAAAAAGTTATAAAATTGATTATCATTAATATATAATATAGTTATATATATATAGCTATATATATATATATATATATATATAGCTATAACTGTTTTAATGATAGTGATGTCGTTCAACCTTTGCGTTGTCTATCAGTCAGTAGAAAGGGATGCTTAGATGGATTGGATACATAGAAGATGGATGAAAGACGACGATGGATAAATTAAATTTACGTTGCGAATGTGGATGGAAGGGTCGGTAGGGGATAACCAAGGACAACATATCTTGACCAAATAGTTGATGTTCTCAAGTAAGGCCCTTAACCGGCGAGCATGTATGCACTGAGTGATGACTGTGAATGAAGCAAAGAAAGTGTCCCGTGATCGTAGCAGATGGAGGTCAGTGGTCTCTGCTTACCCCTACGGAAATATTAGGACGGAGGTATATGTGAGTCAGTATTAAAAATTTGTTTATTAGATCAGAAACCTCCACAAGTGATTTATATGAATTTAGATTATAAATTCTCATTGATTTCTTGTGTGGTTTGTGGCATAGAATAGAGCAGTGGCATAGAATGGAGTGCCATTTCTACCCGTGGGAGTCGTACGAGGCTACTATAGGAGCAAATAGAAGAATATGGGACGCAGCGTCTACCTGCGTAATACAAAAACCAAACTGTTATCTCCAGTCCACCTGCTAGGTGTAACTAGTATACCACTATGAAGTAGGTGTTCACTAAGACTTTACATGGTCATTATTCATTAATACATTATCTTTCTAGTGGTAGAGCCACGCTGCAGATGAATACTTTGTCAAGAATGGTATATTATTTGTCTGTAGCATGAATGGGCCGGCTCGCCCGGGGAAGTACCACACTCCCGGGGAAAACCTGCGTCTGAGTGGTAGCTTAGCTACCGCGCTTCGTACGGTGAGCAGTCTGTGTTGCGGAGGCCCAACACCCTCCCCTTCCCACTTCCCCTCCGATTCCCACTTCCACTCCCATAATTTCACTTTCCTTTACGGTCGGTAACGCTTCCGCATTGCCTATGGCGTTGCGGATGTCTATGGGCGGTTGGTTGGTTGCTTTCCATCAGGTGACGCGCTTGCTCGTTTGCCTTCCTATGCCATAAAACAATATATCAGTTGGTTATCTTTGGTAGAACAAAGAATTTCGTTGAACCTAAACAGTTCAAGTCTTCTACGTACTTAACACAAGCCCGAAGAACTTTGAGTTAGTTCTAAAGTGAGTGTTTCGAAGTGCACTTAACGGATTTGGAATACTGGATTTTGGAATTCTGGATTTCTTAATACTCGCATTCTTCGTATAAACTTCAACAATTCACGAAAACGATGGCACAGTCCATCTGCTCTTCAAATCTACATTTTCTCTGAAGGCTAGGCTTTGTAATACTAAAATCTGCCTAGAAAGTAAAGTGAGTTTACACATATATTCAATGGAGATACTTCTCTATATGTACATACATATATAGAAGTGTCCCACCGAATTAGCCTACAGAGAGAATATCTCAACAAAAACCAAAGTAGCTGACACATAGCTGGGAAGCGGATTGGACTCAAAGTGCGTAGTGTATTTGTATATTAAAATAGTTGCTATAAGTACCTATAATATCGCTAGTTCATGACAGGGCACTTTTTACCTACACATAATAAACTTTTTGTTTTATATACATATATGTAAATATAATTCATATTTTTTTAAAAAATGCTCATTGGCATGACTTTAAAATGCCCTGAGCAAAGAATTATTTTTAATATATGTTAAATATATAATAACTTAATTATAAATGTCTTCTTTGGAACGTGAATAAATTTGTAAAAGAATCTTAACTGTACAAATGTAACTTGAGCATTTTTAAGCTATTTTCACTAGAAAAAATTTGAAAACATGATAACATGAAATATGATAAACTATATTTCTAATCTCTCTAAACTTATTTATTGTCCAAATAATATTGACTTGTATCTTGTTGTGTAACATTTGCTATCAAAAATTTGATGCAAGAAACATTATTTATCCGCAAAAAGAGAAGTCATTTTAGCACCTTCGGGGAGCTATTACAATGTTCTTTTATTAACTAAGCTATTCGAGATGACACAACACCATTAACAACTCGTCAAGTATGGAAGCAATTTCGCTTTCCGACTAATTTCGCAAACGATTCAGCAATATAATATTTCCAGTGAACACTACCTTGACATGGTTACTTTTTTCTCTTTACCTTTTACTATATTTTTATTGTATTAACTTCAAGTAAAAATTATTTCCTTTTTGTTTGTTTAATTATATAATATAATATCATAAAGGTTTTAATTTTAGCTATTGTACAAAAAAATATGTCATGAAGTTTTTTCTATTCTATTCTAATTAATGGAGTCGTTACTTAAATGGTTATTAAATGGAGGCGTTACTTTGCGGAAGTCCATCACTACTTTTCGGTTGTCTTCCATAGAGTCTACTATACCTGAAGATGCCTCGTGTTGGGGCGAAACACGTGCCGTTTACAAGGTGGAAAAGTGGTAGTGTGTGTTTGGTGTTGTCTATACACAACGGTTGGTAGGTGGAGAGTTGCTGACGGCCGTTTTTCGGTAAGTTTTTGGTTTAATTTCCAAATAAATCCACTTCATCCAGTAGGTAAACACACATTATTAATTTTCTATTATTGTTTGCTTGTCGCGGATCTTAGCTAAGTAAAACTTTTGACTGTTCACTATTCTATTCTAAAATGACTTATTTTACTTGAAGAAATCAGCACTTGAACATGTATTTATCTCCTTATATATTTATCATTATCTCACTATCTATCGTCGACAATTTTTCAGGCAAACAAGCAAGCGTATCGCCTTATAGAAAGCAATCAACGCCGTCCATAGATATCTACAATACAACAGTCATACTGACCTTTTAGATACATGATTTCATAGGATTGTTTTGGGAAGGTTCCAATGTCGTGTCGGTTTTAAAATGTCGCTAAAGGTTGCAAAGAATTTTCGAGAGAAACTCTACCCGATCGCCACTCATCCAGAAGGTGGGCATAAAATTTAAAACCTCACGTCTAAAGTACTTAATTTTGGTACTTATTTTAGCCGCCATCGCTGTGCTAGATCTTAGCGTATATTACAGTAAAATATTGTCGTTCTTTATGTAATATTTGTGTACCATAAAATATACAAATGCTGATGACATAAAAATTAAATGTAACTTAACTTGATAATAAGCTAAGATATTGTATATTAAGTTCTTTTTATGGGATAGGAAGGCAAACGAGCAGGCGTGTCACCTGATGGAAAGCAATCAACGCCGCCCATAGACATCTGCAACGCCATAGGCTGTGCGGAAGCGTTGTCGACCTTTAAGAAAAGTGACATTATGGGAATGAGAATGGGAGGGGGAGGGGGGAGAAGGAGAGGGAGGGGGAGGGGGATAAGGAGAGGGAGGAGGGTATTGGGCCTTCGGAACTCAACCGCTTACCGGACGAAACACGGTAGGTAAGCTACCACTCAGACGCCGGTTTTCTGCGGGAGTGTGGTACTTCCCCGGGCGAGCCCGTCCATTCATCCTACAGACAAATAATATGTCATCCTTGACAAAGTATTCGTCAGCAGCGTGGCTTTACCACTAATTAAGTAAGAATATATGTAAATTATTAATTAAAACAATGACCATTCTATTGATAAAGATTAGAAGTTCTGCTGGGCGAAGATCCTTCTTCTTTACATAGCGGATAAAAGTACATACCACACCGCTACGTTACACTTTAAGATATTGCAAAGTGGTTCATCCTGGTCCATATATGACGTGATACACAGCATACGGTCAATTCGAGCAGACATAAACCAGTGTGGCCTCCCATCCTGTCATATCCCTAGTTGTAGCAGCGACAAGTGAAGGAAACAACTGATCATAAACACTGTTATCCGTTCGTAAACACCAACACCTGATTTTCTATTTTTATTAATATATTTTATTTATTTTCTTGAGGTAAATGAAGTATGAATAATATTTTTCTCACAAAGTTTAAATAAAAGTTTCTTAAGCTAGAGTTCTACCACAAGTTTAACTTACGAAATAGAGGCACAACTACGAAACTAATTAGACCTAACAAAGTTGTTCTCTGACCACTAACTATCTTTGGATAACTCGCTCGTTGAGGTGTTCTTAGAGGTTCTCTCTTAATATTGATATTTTACTTTAGACTTGTTTCATTATCGACAGCCTACGTGAATTCACAGCTGGACGTAAGCCCCTCCCATATAGGCAAAATTTGCCATTAATCTCTGTAGTCTACGAGTCTGTCGTACATAACATCAGGATTAGGCAGTCACCTTTATGTCGCTGTACAGTCAACGTTATTATAAATAATTAATAAAACCTTTATTATTTGGTTTTGTAGCTCAATTATACACCAATCACCACGCTCAGCAGGTAGGTTGGCGTTTTCAGAGTTAGGTGTCCGTACAAATTATCATCATCAATCATTCAAACATCCGTAAGAGTCCACAGTTGGACATTTGCTTTAACAACACTTACAATACGATCCTAACAATACTTGAAAAAGAATAGTAACTAACGATAAATGAAACAGAATTTACCAGAAATAAGAATAAATAGCCGCAAGCTTTATCTATTTCTTTTATTTAGTATGTAATGTTAAAATGGGGAAATAAAGAAA
Organism: Baronia brevicornis; assembly: GCA_031353405.1. Lineage (NCBI taxonomy): Eukaryota > Metazoa > Arthropoda > Insecta > Lepidoptera > Papilionidae > Baronia > Baronia brevicornis. The sequence continues at coordinate 170,362 of JASFAT010001530.1, forward strand.
ATTTTATTAATGAAAGAACATTTATAAAATTAATCCTAACTTTTTCTCCAGCAAACTGTTACTAACTCATGCCTGCTACAATTTGTAAATGTACGCAAGAAGTCCTTTTTGGAAAACGTCTTAAATTTACCAAAAGGAAACAAAGTTACAGTGAATTTACCTTATTTCGTTATTAGATACCCTACTTATGAAACAATCTGGGTTCAAATTGCAGCAAAGGATAAATTTATCAAAAGGAAACATTGAATTAACGTTATGGTGGAGTTATCTTTTTCGTTAATAGATACCCTTCTTTTTCGTAGTTTGATACCGTAATTATGAGGCATTTCGGGTTCAAATCACAGCAGAGGATATATTTGCCAAAAGGTAACATTAAGTTAACTCTATGGTGAAGTTATCTTTTTCGTTGTTTGATAAGGGTATCTATATAAGTAGGGACTTATGAGCCATTTTGGGTTGAAATCGCAGCAGAGGATAAATTTACCAAAAGAAAATATTAAGTTAACGTTATGGTGAAGTTATCTATTTTTTCGTTATTAGATACCCTACTTTACATTTTGATACGTTCAAATCGCAGCAGAGAATAACGTGTAATTTTTTTTTCGTATGACATAGATAAATTAACATAATGATAAATAATCTTCACTGCGAAGAATAAATATCAGCAAAGATTAGGGCACTGTGGATGACGTGCCTACCATAAGTAAGAATATGGAAAAAGAGAGGAAAAAGGATTTAATGTGTAGAGGAAGAAGAAAATCTAAGACCTGATCTCATTTTGAGTAATACAGGAACATAATAATGCTACCACTTTACAGCAATATTTTGTGAAAGCCTCACATTCACAGCTGAACGTCAAGACTTCGCTAGTTGAGAAGTAATCATACATAAATTGACCACGGACTTATAATATTCTTTTCTTTCGTCATCAATTTCAATCTATATACCGAATTACTTGCCCTTGAATGTATACTCTACACGTCCGTAAGAAAATCGCTAAATAAAATCCGTCAACAAAATCTTTGACCCACACACAAAAACAATTTCAACACGCCAAAAATCTTCCGGTCGCATCAATCTATTACGTTAGGGCAATGACAAAAACCTTTTGATATGACAAAGAAAATCGAACAACCGTTTTATGAAAAAGGTTTAAGTTAGCTAAATATTTAGAAGCTACCTATTATTAAAAAAAATTCTTTTGACGACTGAAATAAATGACGCATTGATGAGGTATTCGCTTTCGAAGCCAAGATTTGTGAGTCCGATTCCGATTCGAGATTAATGTTTGTATTTTTCCGAACCGAACCAATACGAAATCAGAGCCTTCAAAAACCAAACCTACACATTTCTCAAATGCTTCTGCAATGCTTATAATACTGCGGATATCTACGCCAGTGATTGTTTTCCATCAAGTGACACCCCTGCTCGTTTACCTTGCTATTGCATAAAAAAAATATCCAGCAATGAACTGTTGCAACTGAGTTATTAACGATAGTGTTTTTCATGTCTGTGATACGTTAAACCTAACTTTGAAACTTGTATTCTTCCCCAATAGCCTTTACAAACCAAGGTCTTAACATCATCTAGGCTGCAGAATTACTATTAGTCTTTATTATTATAGTTGTATACTAGCTCTATTACTTTTAATTTTAGGCTCGAGAAACTATTAAGTCATACACATAATCTTTGTCAAATTATTATGATGAACATAAATAATCTCTCTATTCTCTATATTCTATTTAAAACTTAACGTTCGAAGTCACTACTAAAATTGAAAAATACCAAGGAAAAATGGTCGTAACTCGTAATATAGGGTAAAAAATAAAAGCTTAATTGAAATAAAAAAAAACAATTGAAATATAATAAAGTATTATATGGATACAACATATGGTCAATGGCAAAATAAAACTCAGATTGGGAAGTACCTTCAAATACTCGGTATCAACATATAAATTTCGTATTTTATCTTTAACAGAATACCGCTATACCAAATGAAATGTAAACTATTCAACTACATCTCTCGGCGGCGGTTTTCGCTTCTATTTGTTTCAATGAAACCTTGGTGCAACGTTCAATGCATCGCTTCACACGGATCTGACTTTACATAACTGATGTGCACGTGAAGCCTTCATCTACAGTTTGAAAACAATCTAAGTAATTAAACATTTCCTTTTATATACATATGTATTTTTAAATATGTTTTGAGGAGATCTTCTCTAAAGACCAACTTAAAACATTATATCAAGAATTAAACCCATGATCATTGTGGTAGCCCAAAAGCGGTAGCTTCGCCAATAAGCCAGTTACGTCCTCATACTGTTATATAACGACCAATTGGCTCAGTGACGGGGCACTCCGCCCGCGGAGTCAATAGTCGCGGGTTCGATCCCCGCATCCCGATCGGAATAAATATATGTATGGACTACAAATATTTATTCCGAGTCTGGTAACCACGCCAATTCGTATTAGACAAGCATGGTGGGTTAATATCCATTCCTCCAGAAATGGAGAGGCCCGTGCTCAGCAGTACAATATATATGGACTGTTTTAAAAGAAACTGTTATAATAACATATGTCCAGCAGTGAGCTGTCATGGGTTGATAATGATGATAATAATGACCGACCGATTGGCTCAGTGGCGGGGCCCTCCGCCCGCGGAGTCAATGGTCGCGGGTTCGATTCCCGCATCGGAATAAATATTTATATGGATTTTTAAATGTTTATTCCGAGTCTGGTAACCCCCCCAATCCACATTTCCTTTCCTGCCCCTTCCTTTCTTCTCTATCCTTTCCCTTCCTCTCCGCCAATCCACGGTCTGCCGTGCCAATGGATGCGTGGCTAGGGGCGAGCCTAGTCTTAAGCGTGCCGATCGTCCCGGGGTCGGGCTCCCCCGGGGACTATGGTGCCTTACCTCAGCATGCAGGGCTCTGCTGGGGCTGACCTCCATCCTCCCTTGCGGCTCGTGGGATTCACTAAAGACGAATTTAATATACTTAATTTGTCGAAAATGACGGCGACGTGGTTCGCCACCCGTCACGTCCTGATTCTCACGAGGGCGAAAAGCGATCAATGACGAGCCGTTGCGTTGCGATGAATGGCAGCGGATGGAGCTCGTGGTCTCTGCCAACCCCGTGCGGGGAATAGGCGTGAATATATAAAAAAAAAAAAAAAAAATAATAATGATTGTCATATTGTATAATATGTTACAATATATCCTAAATAAATTTACAGATATAGATCTGTTCCAATCACATCTATCTTATAATATTATATCATAATATAACATTAAATGAAAGAGCCAGATAATTTAAAGCAAAAATCATATTATATAATATAATAATTAGTATAAAATTATTTTAAAAAATCAAAATTTATAAGTATCTAATAATACCTTTCTTTTCTTAAACTACATAATTTAATAAAAAAAACATCTTTAAAAATTCCATTAAATATTATACGTTATAGTATAATATTTAATTGTAAAAAAATAAAATAAAATTCTGCAAGTGTTCTCTTTGAAAAGAAAAACTTATCAATAAACAAATCATTTTTAGGTTACCCTAGTTATAAACCCTATTTAATAACGAATAAACAACAAAATTTATATTCTTTATCATATAATACAATAATATATAATAAAAATATGTAACGAGTTTATATTTTGATTTACTTTCTAAGTTTTATTTTTTACTTTATTATCCTTTTAACATATTGCATGAAAGGCGTAACAATACCCTGGAACATTTGTCGCTTCCTAAAAAAAAACATTAATAGGACACGGTCCATTGGGCAGTGGACAGCCGTTATTGGGAAACATTTCTCACAACCTAAAAACCATTTGTTTCCATTACGAGTGGGTTCCGGTATAAATTGACCATTTCTATTCAGCACAACACAGCGTTCTCTTTTCCAGTTCATATACATTTGAAAAAACTTGTGATAGATATTGTCAGTGGAACTTATAAACATAAATAATAAATTGAAATATTTCCAAACATGTTTTTCATTTTTTTCATTCTTAGTTACATGTATTAATTGGCTCAGTGGCGAAGTTGCCTTTGCCAGAGTCAAAAGTCACGTGTTCGCCTATCGCTTCGAGATAGACATACATACGAACTTTTCCCGCCAACTTACATCAGTGAACTTATGTTTTTATTTCATTTTCATAATCTTATAATCTTATTGTTTAATTACGGTGGCGTATTATACAATATAGTTCGATTAAGGTGTATAAGTGAAGTGATAAGAAATCACTGCGTGTATCGTGACTTTTTAAGATGACTGAAAAAGTCCATAGAAGGTTTTGGTAGAATAGCCACCATTTTATCGGGACTTAACGTAACAAGCTGACTAGTTACATTTCAAAAGATTTAATATTATTGTTTTTAGTTGACACTGGCATAATAGTTATAACTAATTGCCATCAAAGAAAGAAATGATATAAATATGACTTTTCCCGCCAACTTACATCAGTGACGTTGTGTTTTTGTTTCATTTTCATAATCTTATGATATGATCAGTTATATTGTTGATTTAATTGTATAAGACAATTTAATTGTATAATATAGTTTGAGCAAAGCGTATAATTGAAGTAATATGAAATAAATGAGTGAATCGTGATTTTTTAAGTTAACTGCAAAAGTCAATAGAAGGGTTTAGTAGAATGACCACTATTTTATCAGGACATAACGTAACAAACTAGTACATTTCACGATACTTGATGTTATCATATTTTACTTGACACTGATATATTATTATAGTTATAACTAAATTCCATCAAAGCAAGCAAAAGAAAAAGATATACATACGTACATATACTAGTACCTATTTATTCATTATATTAGCACTCAGATTTGTCTGAGTGCCCCTCTAATCTACCATGGACGAACTTGGTAGGTTAATTAATGTAACAATAATGTGACATAAATACATACATTATATGGACTGTCAAAAAATATTTCAAATATATGTGTTGAAGTAAAGCTAAATTTACTTTGCTAAAAGTATTTTAATGCTTTGAATTTGCTAAAAGTATTTTAATGAAAATCGAGTGTTTATAGATGGAGTTGATCAATAATCAAAATATTATATTCGAATTTATGCGAATGACGCATATGGTGCTGTGACAAAATGTTCGCTTTCTAAAACAAGACTTGGCCGGCCGGCTTTTTAGTAAAATTTACAATAAAAATAATTTCTAAAAAAAATAAAAAGTAGAAAGATCTAGGTAATAGGCATTCTCAGCCAGTCAATAGTGTTGATGGAAAAAACATTACATAGTAGGTACATAAAATAATCATATATAAATAAATACATACACATATAGATGTATGTATTTATTTTATCAAAATATGTACTTGTTTGTTATTTACTTGCTTACCCTAAGGTAGGCAATGCCCTTAGTATGGATATGGCCATGAACGACACTGGTTGTTTATAACCTGAGCATTAATTTATAAATTCTGTTTTGTTTCGCATTTTTTAGCCTCAAGCCTTGGTCACAATAACCCTTTTTAGTACCGTTTCAAATGTTTCTCATTAATGCGGTGTTTTAATTACTAAAGCGGGCTGTTTGTAAAGCTTCTCGGCTTTAAAAAAGTCACGAAATTCTTGAAAGTACTTCTTACAATATATTTTTCATCAAACGGAAATAAAATTATTATCTTATAATGAAAAATATTTTTTCTTTGAATAAAATCTTCAAGATTATTAATGGAGTCAGGCGTTACTTTGCGGAAATCCATCACTATGTGGACAGTCAAAAGTTTTACTTAGCTAAGATCCGCGACAAGCAAAATAATAACATAAAATTAATAATGTGTGTTTTTCTTCTGGATGAAGTGGATTTATTTGGAACTTAAACAAAAACGAAAAGACTTTTCGGTTGTCTTCCGTAAAATACCTGAAGATGCCTCGTGTTGGGGCGAAACACGTGTCATTTACAAGGTGCAAAAGTGGTAGTGTGTGTTTAGTGTTGTGTATAGTGGTTGGTGGGTGGAGAATCGATGGCCGATTTTCGGTAAGTTTTTGGTTTAAGTTCCAAATAAATCCACTTCATCCAGCAGAAAAACACATATTTTTAATTTTCTGTTCTCTACGGAAAACAACCGAAAAGTCACTTTTCGGTTGTCTTCCGTAGAGTCTACTATACCTGAAGATGCCTCGTGTTGGGGCGAAACACGTGTCGTGTACAAGATGGAAAAGTGATAGTGTGTGTTTGGCGTTGTGTATAGTGGTTGGTGGGTGGAGAGTTGATGGCCGATTTTCGGTAAGTTTTTGGTTTAAGTTCCAAATAAATCCACTAAACCCAACGGAAAAACACACATTATTAATTTTCTGTTATTGTTTTGCTTGTCGCGGATCTTAGCTGAGTAAAACTTTTGACTGTCCATATAGTGATGGATTTCCGCAAAGTAACGCCTGACTCCATTAATAATTTTCTGTTATTGTTTTGCTTGTCGCGGATTTTAGCTAAGTAAAACTTTTGACTGTCCTAAAATCTTCAAATCTTCTTTTTAATTTTAAATTCCGGGTCATAATGAAATATTTGTATCTTTTTTCTACATCCGATATGTGTGTATGTATATGCTACTGTCAGGCACAGACCTCCCCATTTTTGTAATGAACCTACTACGCTTGTCCAAGGCAGTCTGATAGGGTAGCCAGACTCGGATTAAAAATTCATATATAATCCGATATTTGGGGAATCGAACTTTCGACCATTGAATGCAGAGGCGAATGTAAAAATTCAAAATATCATAGCTTCGCCACTTAGCCAAATTGATCATCGGTACAAAATAAAAATATTTGTATGGCCTACAAATATTTATTCTAAAGCCAATTGCTTATTTTTCTCATTTTGTAACTAAACGCATAGAAAACATTATATCACGCACTTTTATTGTTAAAAACATCAAAATAAAGTAACAAAAATTAATAATAATAATTTGGATTTAAGAGATACGCCAAATATTTTAGCTTCATTTCCAGGACATGAATAATAGGAGTCTGATCGGGCATTTGATTCGTCATTACAATTTTATTTTAAAGATCATAAGCTGCAAGAGTGTATACATATATAGAATTAATGACACATACATATCGACACAAAAAAAGCGAAATCGCTGTAAATAACAAGGATGTCAAAAATTGCATTATTTATTGCATACTCGAATTAGAAAAAAATACTACGTCGAATGATCTGAGTCTCACAGCTCTACGACTAACAGAAAATTTTGTACAGCGTTGGAACTGGCTGTCTTTTAGTGATTAGGTACAACTTTTCCAGAAATCTCAAAGGATTTTTGGGCTCTGGTGGTAAGTTTTCATTTTGCGGTTTACTACTTTTTCGCTTTTTTCTGTCAACATATAGAATTGATATGAATTTCTTGAACCGGAACAATAGAAACTGCTAAATCGATAAGTATTGAATACTTAAGTTATGGATGAGTGGAATATGTTAATATGCAAATACAAGTAGCCTAAGAATCCTCAGTAGCACTGACCTCATGCCTAAATAATGCGAAAGTAAGGCAAGCAAGGCACTTAACATTTTCCCTCTTCTAAATCTCAAGACACTACTAGCTTCTGAAATCCGTCTTAAAATAGATTTAACATTCTTAACTAAGATTTACCTATACTATAGCAATTTAATGTGGTTATAATTCATTCTGCATAGTTGAATACGTTTTATTAACGAATAACACCAAAAAATTTCTTATTTTATTTTAGTAAGGACAATAAATTGTAGCACAATCGTAAGTAACTGAAAATATAAGAACTTAACACTATATGGACAGTCAAAAGTTTTACTTAGCTAAGATCCGCGACAAGCAAAACAATAACAGAAAATTAATAATGTGTGTTTTTCCGTTGGGTTTAGTGGATTTATTTGGAACTTAAACCAAAAACTTACCGAAAATCGGCCATCAACTCTCCACCCACCAACCACTATACACAACGCCAAACACACACTATCACTTTGTGACGGTGACGGAAGACTTTTCGGTTGTCTTCCGTAGAGTCTACTATACCTGAAGATGCCTCGTGTTAGGGCGAAAGACGTGTCGTTTACAAGATGGAAAAGTGATAGTGTGTGTTTGGCGTTGTGTATAGTGGTTGGTGGATGGAGAGTTGATGGCCGATTTTCGGCAAGTTTTTGGTTTAAGTTCCAAATAAATCCACTAAACCCAACGGAAAAACACACATTATTAATTTTCTGTTATTGTTTTGCTTGTCGCGGATCTTAGCTAAGTAAAACTTTTGACTGTCCATATAGTGATGGATTTCCGCAAAGTAACGCCTGACTCCATTAATAAACTTAACACTAATTATCATGCTGCCAACTACATTATTCACTTTTATTCATATATACGTATATTCAGATAACATGCAACATAAAATAAAAAAATAGATTATAATACCGTATCACTCCTTATCTTCCGTTGCGGTAGTATCATATCTAATATTTTATATATATTTAAATCCATATTTCCTTTCCCCTGCCCTTTCTTCTCTATCCATTTCCCTTCCTCTCCGCCAATCCACGGTCTACCGTGCCAATGGATGCGTAGCTAGGGAGTTTACTCGCAAGCATACCGACCGTACCAGGGTCGGGCACCCCTGGGTCCTATAGTGCCTTACCTCAGCATGCGGGGCTCTGCTGGGGCTAACCTCCACCCACCCTTGCAGCTCGTGGGATCCACTATGACGAATTATAATAATTTGTTAAAAATGACGGCGAACCACGTCGCTTTGATTGTAGATACATTACGAATATATTGTAGATTTCAGCAAAATTACAATTTAAACTGCTCACTCAGTATCATTACTATAAATACATATACTACTAGGTAACTGGTGAATTTTATCTTTGTATTAATCATTAAATATAATATCACTTTCCTTTCTTTTATAATATCGATTGATATATAGCGCGTGATAAGGTACCTCAATTTGTTGATGTCGATACTCTATTCTATACGGTGTCAGCTTAACTTGAGAAATACATTGGGGATAAAAAACTAAAGGTAAGTAATTTATAAAAATGTTTGCTGATATACTCGTATTGATGATTCTGACCCTGAGGGTATAAAGAATTTTTTTTATATTATATTTACTACAAGGACGTCTTCATCATCAAGGCTTTCATCATCTCAGGGGTTTCCCAGGGGTTTTAAGAAACAGCTATAGCCACCTAGTCTATGTCCAGCAGTGGACTGCCGCAGGCTGCTGATGATGATAGCCATCACGGTACTATTATCTCCAAACCCCACCGTATACACAGGTCCACGCTTGTGTTTCCCAGACGAAATTTGCCTTTAGTCTTACCTCATTATAAGCAATTTGCAACCAGTAATATTTTTTTCTAAAAAAATAACGATTACGATGTATCTATAACAAATAAATGAATAAATTGATACTTTTTTGTTTCATTAATTCATTTAATTAATTTGTTGTATATTTAGTTATGATATAGACAAAGCAGCCGTACATCAAAGAATTTTAAGATTTCCAATAACACGTGCGTAATTAATTGTAATGTATGAACACACTGTTATGATTTTGAAATCCTATTAAGTTTGAAATAGATTTCAAGCAAGGCTTTGTTTGACCCAGTTATATAACAGATGAATAAAAAAAAGGTTTAATGGTTCCATTTTTTTAATAATTGAAAAAGAGAAGAAAGAGAGAGAAATTCTACTTACAGAAAAACTTAAGTTTATTTATACCGTACCAAATAGGTAATAAATGTTATGAAAAGAAAAAACGAATTTTGAGTAATGTACACCGCCCACAGGCAAACGATTTAGATGCCATTCAAATACATTCTTCTTCTATGTCGTCATGCTCTTGGCAGAGCAGTTCTGGTCGTTATTTATAATTGTGGCCTGCATAACTAGACCCCGCCACTTATCCTTCACGCTTTCAAGCACGCACGCAAATACATTAGCGTCCTTTAAAAAAACTATAAAATATGGGTGTCTTATTGCTTTCCATCACGAGACATGCTTGTTTATTTAAATTCGTGTCCTACAAAAAAGAAAGATGAACTTAGGAGGAGAGAAATCTATTTATTCGTCAGGCTACAACAAAGATATCTTTATCTAAAAAAGTTTTTCATGTAATATATGTCTTCAATTAATCTTCAGACTGCCTTTAGCTAAGAACAAATAAGCTGCCACAACAACTACTAAGTAAACTTTGTCACTTTCAGTTCGAATCACTTTTTTTATGCTCTTGATACTGTCAAATTTCATTCTAGACTAGATGTCTACAACAACAAACCTAAAATATATGTTTAATCATCAACACACACATTTTGACACATTTGTATTTAAAAAAAAATTGCGTATATATAAGTTGTTGGCATTAAAATTCGTATCTATTTAAATCTAATTGCTTTACTACTCATTTATAATAAATAACACAGTAAAAGTAATTTTTAAACACAGTTTTAAAAACAAAGCACCGTTTGAAATAGAATTTCCGGAGTACCTTTTAATGCTGGCGGCCACTGAAACAGAATAATGCCTACTTTTAAAAAAAATGATAAAAGAAAAATATGAGTTCAAATTGCTATGAAATCGCCTAGAATTTCATTGAAGGTGCCTTTTTTTCCCGGAATAGCTCATAACCTGAACGCAAAGCCGCGCTTAATTGATTCTCTCTTTGACCTTTTTACTATTGAAAGTCATCTATAATATGTAAGTTATTTGCACCTAAATTTGTGCTTTATAGCCATGTATTAAATTGATAAGTTGTCACTGCTATAATATTTACATTGGAAGGTGCCCAGTTAGTGAGACAAACATATGTATATGGGCTTACATTTAAAATTATAATACTTTTACAAATACACTATTTTAATAAAATCCATTTATCGTTCATCACCATCACCATCAATCTACAGCAATAGTCCACTGCAAGACATAGATCTTCTCCAAGTCATAAGTACCATTTAGATTAATCTCAAACCCAGAAAAACACTCATTCAATTCATATCGGTTGATTGATGGTTACCTTAAGGAAATCGTCGTTCTATGTAACCAGAGAACGTTCCACGCTACGTATGCCAAAGATGCAGTCTTTACTCCAACAGTACTCATTTCTCCGAAACGTGATCAGGCTTTTTCCATTTAAATTTTCAACCCTCATTCTCTTCCCTATTTCGCGAGATTTTATTCTAAATGACATCGGCGTGTCAAAATTTAAAGCCGCTTCTGAAAGAGTCCAATTATATTTAAATGTACTGGCGAAACACTAAACGGAAGTGAGCACTTAGCACTCTTCGTTTGTCTTCATTTAAAAGAAATTAGACGTGAAAATTGAGCGTGAAGCAATTTCACAGTGACATTATTATTCATCTCAAAAGTATTTCGGGCTAAAAAAATTATTTAAATTATATCTGAAAGGGTTTTGTTTATGCTATGCGTTATGTTTGTTGTTGCATGTAGTGTGGGATACCTTGCGCCTAGATTGTGCGACGTTCTTCGCAAGACGACTGACAGAAACTGGATGCGTGAAGCTCATGTCTGAAAAGTGACCTAAATGGCTCAGTGGCAAAATTACCTCTTTCGGAGTCAATCCACTGTCTCCCGCGTGTACACGGCCTATGTTATCACTACACTCACAACACCCGCGGGAAGAAATGAGATGGTCTTATTCTATGCCGGGACACACGATATATTTTCGTGTACATAATAATGATATAAATCGGTACTTACTTGACTTTTTACACTCTACTTGGCTCAATGGAAAAGTCACAGCCTTCGGAGGTAATAGTCGCGTATTCAATAACACATCGGAATAAATATATTTTTTACTCCGAATCTGCTTGTCCCATCAAATCACTTTGGACAAGTGTGTTAGTTTATTGTCTATTCGTCCAGAAATGAGAAGACCTGTGCTGGTCACATGCAGGCAACCAGACGCGGAATAAATATCTGTAAATACAAATATTATCTTTTGTTTATTATTCTTCATTTTCGTAACATCACTAAAATTTAACGAAAATATTTGTCTCCCTGAAGAAAGTCCTATTTAATGCAAAGAAAAACAAATTTTGTAGCTAAGGACATAATATCGGATATCCGGTGAGTTCTGATGACCGCGGTTGTTAGACATCTCTCCGTAGTCAAATTATAAAAAATCGAGGAAACATCCCAAGTATACAATGATAGATTGAAACGCGATAATTGCTAGATGTTATCTATGGTGAAATATAAGAAGAACTATTTGAACTTACATGGCGCATTTCGTATTTTTATACTAAGATCGTTACAAAAATATTTGAGGATTAAAGACAGTCAATTTTATTTTAAGTTGAAAATTTCATTGAAAAACAAAAGAACACAATTGATTCAATTTTTTCTATATCAGAGTCATCCACGACACATCCATTAACACGTTCGCTCCAAGTTCCTAACCTGCGATTCATAGTTTGCACAGTATAGTGCTTAATATCCAAACACAAATAAGCCACAACGATTAGCCGCCACTTACGGACAAGTCCAATAATATGTTACCAGCTTTATGTTTGCTTCGAATGGTTTCCAGAAAATCACGTTGTAAGAAAAACAATATTATTATCTGAGAACAATAATAAGATCATTTCCATGTGAATAACATTTCCAATCATAACATGTTAAAATAATGTAATGATATTAAATTGCTCTTAAATTTGTATGTATGTATTTGTATTCGTAGGAATGAAATTGTATTTAATTCTGGTTAAATATACATATCAACGATCAATTGGCTCAGTGGCGGGGCCCTCCGCTCGCAGAGTCAATAGTCGCGGGTTCAATCCTCGCATAGGAATAAATATATGTATGAATTACAAATATTTATTCCGAGTCTGGTAACCCCGCCAATCCGCATTGGACAAACGTGGTGGGTTAACGTCCGTTCCTCCAGATATGGAAAGGCCCGTGCTCAGCAGTGGGACATATATGGACTGTTAAAAAAAAATAAAGAAAAATGTACATATCGACGTAAGAAAAGCGAAAGCGCATATTCGGATCAGAAACAAAAATACTGCGTGGAATGATCTGAGTCTCGTAGCTCTACGACGCATAGAAAATTTTGTACAGTGTTGAACTGACTGTTTTTGAGTAATCAGATACAATTTTTTCAGAAATCTTAAGGGCTTTTTTGGCTCTGGTGGTAAGTTTTCACTTTGTTGTTTACTATATTTTCGCTTTTTCAGATTAGTTAGAAATGGCTGCTGATATTTAAATTACATTTAGTATAAATAATAATTCATAAATCGATTAGCTTATCGATTTTTTTCGCGGTCGGTTTCGTATCCATTTTCTGAGTAAAATGCTTAGTGATATATTTTCTTTAAAGTAACACAGAAAAGTGGGTAGTAAGGACAAGAAGTCTGCTCTCATAGAACGAATTAATGTGGTAGCTGGCGACAAGCCAAATTACACTTTTACTGTTGAATTGAAATTCTAGAAATTTGAGCTCTGTGCAGATTGAACGGATCCAATACTGTGTTAGTACAAAACTTGCAATATTATTTAATATTACTTTTATATTTCGTCCAAAGTTTTACTATTTCTGGTATATATCTTTTGAGATTAGCTTTTTTATTTTGACATTCTGTAGAAAGTCCTAATTTCACGATCTTACTTACAGAACCGCGTGTTCCCCACCACCATAGGAAAAATCAATTTATCTTCAATAAAAAATGTTATTAAGTTCAATGCTCTCCCTATATTCATAAAGTTTTTGTTACCAAATATTTATATTTTACGACAGCTGGCATAAAGCCGAGCATAGGATGAGAAAGGAACTTTTCTCGTATGAAAGTTTTAGGTCTTAATTTGAGATATTAAAGGATTTATTTCTCTTACGCATCGGTTTATACTTAAATTTATATACCTTAAGTTCTTTACTTGACTCGGTGGCTTATAATAAATAGTTTAGTAAAAGAAAATATATCACTAAGCATTTTAATTAAAAAACGGATAAGAAACCGACCGAAAAACAATCGATAATCTTTACGTTGTGTGAGTTATTATTTATACTAAATAGAATGTTATTATCAACAGTAATTTTTAACTTGTGTATATATCGAAGTGAAAAAGCGAAAACGTAGTAAACGGCAAAATGAAAACTTACCACGAGAGCCAAAAAAGCCTTTATGATTTCTGAAAAAATTGTATTTGATTACTCCAAAACAGTCAGTTTCAACAATATACAAAATTTTCTATCGGTCGTGAGACTCAGACTATTCAACGCAATGTTTTTTTCTAATCCGAATATGCGTTTTGGCTTTTCTTGCGTCGATATGTACATTTAACCAGAATTAAATAGGACTTCATTCCTACGAATATACATACATATATACAAATTTAAGAGCAATTGATTATTTTTAAATTATTTTAACACAGTAATTAGACATGTTATTCACAATAAAAATTATCGTATTATTGTTCTCCGATAATATAATATTATTTTACTTACAAGGCGATTTTCTGGAAGCCATGTGAAGATTTTTTTTATATATATATTCACGCCTATCCCTCGCAGGGGTTGGCAGAGACCACAGAGTTCCATCCGCTACCATTCATCGCTGAGAAACGGCTCTCCATTAGTCGCTTTTCGCCCTCGTGAGGATCAGGACGCGACGGGTGGCGAACCACGTCGTCGTCATTTTCAACAAATTAGGTATATTAAATTCGTCTTATAATTAATGGAGTCAGGCGTTACCTTGCGGAAATCCATCACTATGTGGACAGTCAAAACTTTTACTTAACTAAGATCCGCGACAAGCAAACAATAATAGAAAATTAATAATGTGTGTTTACTTACTGGATGAAGTGGATTTATTTGGAACTTAAACCAAAAACTTACCGAAAAACTGCCGTCAGCAACTCTCCACCCACCAACCACTATACATAACAACAAACACACACTACCACTTTTCCACCTTACAAACGACACGTGTTTCGCCTCAACACGAGGCATCTTCAGGTATAGTAGACTCTGCGGAAGACAAGCAAAAAGTGAGTTTTCGGTCTACCGACAATGGTGAATGGAATTAGGCCTCCAGACCTCTCCAGTTACTGAAAGAAACGCGATAGAACAGTGAAATATTACAACTTGACGCCGATGTTTTGAGGATACGGTACTTACCAGTGGAGTCAGCCCGTTCACGCTACTAAGGCTCGGCCAATTTTCAGTTAGATCTCAGATTGTAATGTACCTCAACAAGTACGACATCAGGATATTCCAAAGACAAGCATAGGTGTCAAAGGCAAATACAAATCGTATTTGCAAAACCTCTAATATTGCAGATCTCTTTAGCCAGCGGAGATCACAAACCATGTCCCTATGGTCATTCTTTGCCAAAAATTTAGTTAATCTTCCATTGGTCTATTAAAGCCATCTTCTTCACATCTAGACATTTATTCCATTTCTTAAAATTTAACATGGTGTAATTGAAAATAATCTGACATTTGGTGTCTATATAAAATAAGTTTTATAAACGAGTGAGTTCTGAACTTCAGGATTCTGAATAATCAGAATGCTGAAGAAACAGACTTCTTCAGAATCCTGAAGTTCAGAATTCTGAAAATGCTCAAAGCAAGGGGAATGACGGTTGAATATTGTTGAAGTTGAAGAAAAAATTCGATACAATATTTACAACTGATTATAGATATTTCAATAAAGTTGTGCTATGTTTTTTATAAACTTAACACGAGCAAATTAATATTATTTGTTCATTTTTTATAGTTAAAAAGGAATGGATTTTAAGAAAAAACAAAGACATTCTTTGTTCTATTAAATAACGGATTTATTTGAACAGTCAAGAAAAGGCTTCGTGGACAGTGTAAATATTTGTATTCAAAGCCCTTTTCAATTTCCCGATAATAAAGTAAACGAATTGTAGAAAACATCAAAAATGATTTAGTTTAAAAATTAAGAAAAAAAATTAAGACAATACACTGAGATTAAATTTTAAATAAATATATAGCTTTCTGACAGACTATATAATACCCAATAGAAAAATATATATTTTTTTACACAGCCCATATATAAGAATACGAGTATGTGCTACTGCTAAACACAGGGTGTTCTTATTTCTGCAGAAATGGACATTAACTCACCACAATTTTCGAAGGCCGATTGGCATCCAGTCTCAAAATAAATATGTGTGGTCTATACCTACATATATTTATTCCCATGCGGGAATTGGTACAAGTGGTAACAAGGCAATGGCCACCATTTTAAACCCACTTCTTATACACCAGCAACACATCTGCAATGCCTATGTTGTCTAGGGCGGCGTTCATTTTTTTGCATCAGATGACACGCCTACTTCTTTACATTCCTATCCCATAAAATAAAACACTGATTATTTTATGAAACTGTACTTTATTTTATTTGATGTTTTGTCTGGTCCTTTATGTTTTAACTTGGCAAAATTTGGTAGAAGTATGAAAAAGAACATTTATAGGTCACCTTCTGGTCGAATAGAACCATCATCTGTATCCCACACAGATCATGGTTCTAGCAGAAACTACGTAAAAATATGCATATAGCTGAAAGTTGGATGAAATGGCGTACCTTGAAAAGACTTGTATCCCGCAGTCCACTGCACCAGTTGATCGTGATGGTGGAAAAGATATAATACGGCATTCAAATGATGTTTTTCAAAATAGAAATGTTGAAAGATGCTTTTGAAGATTTAATCGAATTTTTCACTATTTAAAATAAAAAATTGTTCAGAAAAAAAATAGTATTCTTTTATTTGCAAGTGTATACCTAAAATATTTGTCTGTCTTATAAATAATTATGATTTAGAAAGAGCTTCCAATTTATGAATGTGCTAAACATAAATAAGAAACGTCTGCGAAATCCAAGAACATTTATTTATGTTATTATATAGCCGTATACTACATTTCTAAAACAGCACCATTTTTAAATGTTTTTATTTATTATCTTACTATTTTGTGTTATGGAGGTAATTTATAATTCACAAATAAAAATTGATACTAAAAAAGAACATTACATATATATATTTGCCCCATATATTGGACCCAATTACCTCAGTGCCGAAGTTACCGCTTTCGCAATGGTCGCGGGTTCAATTTACACATCGTTATAAACATATATACGACGACTGGCATTTGTTACGAGTCTGGGTGGCCTGCCAATGCCAATGTGTCAATCGCGCACAATCGTGGTGGGTTAGTGTCCATTCCTTTAAAAATGGGGAGGCCTGTGCCCAGCAGTCTAGCATACGTATGCGGGATGAAAATATTTAATTTTAATTACTTTATATATAAGTTATTTAAGGATTATTACTCTGTTTTCTATTTCATTACTTTTCATTACGTCTGCGTAACAAATTTTTGAAATCAGTGGATATGTTTTTTAATCTTTTGTATTAATTTGTTTTCTGTTATATACTTTGAGTAGTTCGCTAATTTCTGTTAATAAAAAAAGGTTGATATATATAAAAGAAAGACATACATATATGTCCTCAAAAATCTTCAATTTCAGTTCGTATGAAAAGGAGGCTTGTAGAGATTTTTTCTTTTCATTTAAAATCATTATTATGAAACATAAACCGACATCATTCGGAATGTACTAATTGGAACAAGAGAAGTCCATTACGAAACTGCTATCAACGTTTTTTCTATTTTTCCGTTTAAGCAACAAGAAATATTCTTCTTTCTTCTTCTACAAAGCTTTAACCCCTAGGGGATTAATATACTTAAATCCTTTTACAACGCATCATCATGAATTTCTGAGTGCAACGCACCGCATGCTTACAGCTAGCAAAAAAAAGTACTTCACAAAAAATTCTTTAGCATTGTGGAGGAATATTTCAACTCTCAGGATCTTTTATCGCTTTTACCATGGGGGATAAATCCTGCCGCTGTACCTCAAAAAAGTTTTATCGCCACCAACTCGATTACCGGCGATTCAGTACGCTTTATTTCCCGAAATTTCTTTCCACGCACCACCACTCTGTACTTGAACCAGTTCTTCAGTATCGTCAATGATATTTCCGAACCAATACAACATGTGGGAAAAAACACTTTTTTTGCCTTCTTATGACAAAAAAAAGCATATAAAAATGTATAATAATTTAAGACGACCGATTGGCTCAGTGGCGGGGCTCTCCGCCCGCGGAGTCAATGGTCGCGGGTTCGATTCCCGCATCGGAATAAATATTTATATGGATTTTTAAATGTTTATTCCGAGTCTGGTAACTCCCCCAATCCGCATTTCCTTTCCTGCCCCTTCCTTTCTTCTCTATCCTTTCCCTTCCTCTCCGCCAATCCACGGTCTGCCGTGCCAATGGATGCGTGGCTAGGGGCGAGCCTAGTCGTGCACGTGCCGATCGTCCCAGGGTCGGGCTCCCCCGGGGACTATGGTGCCTTACCTCAGCATGCAGGGCTCTGCTGGGGCTGATCTCCATCCTCCCTTGCGGCTCGTGGGATTCACTAAAGACGAATTTAATATACCTAATTTGTCGAAAATGACGGCGACGTGGTTCGCCACCCGTCACGTCCTGATTCTCACGAGGGCGAAAAGCGACCAATGACGAGCCGTTTCGCTGCGATGAATGGCAGCGGATGGAGCTCTGTGGTCTCTGCCAACCCCTGCGGGGGATAGGCGTGAATATATAAAAATATAAAAATGTAATTAAATAAAATTGAATAAACATTCAATTTTATTTAATTGGTCTTCAACCACAGGAATCGTGTCAGCCAGTATTCAAGAAGCTTGGCCTACTACCATTGCCAGCTCTCTATATATATGAGGTGTGTGTATTTGTATCGAGGCATCAAGAACTATTTAAAACAGCCAATGATAACGCAGGTCTTTCTCGGCGTGATCCTCGAAGATTAGTGTTGGATGATCACTCCAGTCTCAGCAAATATATAAATAGTTGCCTGTTCGTGTGTATACGTATTTACAATAATATACCTCATGAATTAAAAGAATTGAACGCAACTTTATTTAAAAAAAGATTACATAAATGGCTAATAGATGCCAATATTTATAATATTCAAGATTTTTTTGCTTTAAAGAGTCGATCAGATGTATATAATAGATAAATATATAGTGTTAAGTAAAAAGTCATATATAAATGTAATAATAAATTATATTATGATAATCTAGCTATGTATTTAGATTTGTAATAATTGTTTTAGTTATTATTACTTTTGCTATGTGCTTTCGGTGTTACAAATGTTGATGGCTTTGTTTGCTTTTCGTCAGGCGACACGCTAGTTTGCCTTCCATTACCAAAAACATATTTATAAAAAATTTTATTCAACTCAAATCATTTGAATAAACATTGCAGTGTAAATTGCTGTAGCACGAACGTTTCAACATTTACAGCCAACCATTACCGCAATTAGTGGACATTAATGTGTGTAATCAAAATATAGCTGCGGAGCGATGTGCGAACCATGAGACTCGATTGAATATTTATTAGCTCAAATTTCATTGTAGTAAATTTTAGTTTTAACGTGCACTTTTAAACATGGCACTTACTTAGCCATATCCTGCCTTATATGATCTTCTACTTCTAAGAGTGCCTCTCCGACCTGCGAAGGTTGGCAGCCAATTCAGCACAACTTTCCTCCTCCTTCGCGAGGTGCAGCAGTTCTGGAGCTCTCGCTATCGTGGTTCACTCCCTGATATTACGTAGCCAAGACTCTCTTTTTCGACCAACTTGGCTTTTGCCCGCGATTTTTCCCATGATAATCAGTTGCAGCAATTTGTACCTGTCGTGTCTCATTATATGACCCAAATAAGCAACTTTTCTACCTTTAACAGTCTGCAAAAGTTCACGTTTTTGCTTAACTTGTCGAAGAACCTTGTCATTGGCCACCCTTTGAGTCCAGCTGGTAGCAAGCATCCGTCTATATGCCCACATTTCGAACGCTTCTATACGTTTTCTGAGGTCTTCTTTCCGTCCAAGCCTCACATCTGTATAGAAGAACGGGTCAGATGTAACAGTGGAGTATTCTAATGCGCAAGGAAAGTTACACAATAAAATGACTTTATTTGCGATGCGATTGTATGAATACTCGGAAGCAATTCTTTTTAATATATTGTACAATCTATATATTTTTTAGTGATTCCCAAATTTCGAACGCCTGAATACATTTTCCGAAGCCTTATATAATCATCTACACTCACATCCGTATAGATTGGATGGGCAAAAGTACCTACGAAGCATTGTTATTCGCAAGGAACGTTTGATGTTGCGATCACAGAAAACGTTTTCTTGTGTTTGTATTCTTTGATGGCAATTAGTTATCAATATTATGTCAGTGTCAAGTAAAATATAATAAGATCAATTATCTTGGAATGTAGTAGTTTGCTTAATAAAATAGTGGCTATTCTACCAAAACCTATGGACTTTTTCAGATAACTTAAAAAGTCACGATACACGCATTTATTTCCTATCGTTTCACTTATACGCCTTAATGTAACTATACTACATTATACGCCAGCACAATTAAACAATATAACTGATAATTATATAAGATTATAGAAATAAAATAAAAACACAACATCACTAATGTAAATTGGCAGGAAAAGTAATTTCTTGGGTTTTAAAAAAAATTGCATATGCCTCTTCTCCTCTCCTGTTCTACATGGTAAATATAATGAAGAATAAAATTTAAAATTGTAAAAATTAAAATATTTGCATATAAATATCGTTTGCGAGTCCATAACGTATTTTGAGGGAGCATATTAATGCTTACAATATCTCGTTTGTCCCATACCATGGGACTGCTAGAGTAATAAACTGAATTTCATATATTCCATTCATGGCTTGAATCACATTATTTAAGCCATCTTCCAGTATTTTGCAAATGTATACATTATGAAATGACAAACAGTATCATTTTACAATTGAAAAATTTAATCTGTACCCGCTGGCAAGAGATCGTTGACTACACGAGATATCTTGATATACCAGACCATTTTTAAACTAACCGCGAAATTGTCCTACTCTAATAGGGGTCCAAGCCAAGGCTTCGACGAGCCTTCGGCCTGAGGAGCTATTGAAATGCTAGTAGCTCCTCCCTTGCTAACATGATGCATCTATGCTTTCACCGGGGTTTGACACTAAAGAGCTACCATCGTTTTTTCATCATCTTGTTCTTCCCAATCCACAGTTTACGGACCCCCTGAGTCCTCCAACAATGCCATTCCGCGCAAAAAAATAATAACATTACTAAATTAAATTTCATATATTACTCTTTATTCTTGTTACTTCCACTAAGTTTCATATTGTTTGTATTAGAAAATATCGTTTATATGAACACCTAATTTTCTATATTTAGTGGAATCAAATCCACGACTTTAAATGGTAATTTCAGCGTCTAACCAATTATCTCTAATGTCACCTGATAAAAGATTTAAATATTTATATAAACTATTCGCACAAAGTGAACACAACAGGAATTGTGCATTCTCTCCCACTCAACTTGCGGGCGAAACTGAGAAAATTGCTTGTGAGGTGGTGCAATAAAATAGACTGAAGAATACTTTTATCTTCTTATACATATATAATATATAAATTTGTATGTAATAATATTATATATAGGATTAGGTACTGAGATAAAATTCTAATGAAAAATTATTTCAAACGAGGTAATACCTTATCATTTTGTATGCAAGTACCACACTTAACTCAGTAAATTAACTTAAAACCCGCAGTGTCAAACCATAAATTTGTGAGCGTCCAGCATTGCTGCAATGCATCGCCCGCATTTTCCTGCTGGCAATGTGTTGACATGTGAAATACGAACTTTATAGATACGTAACATTAAGCAGCTCTTCGACATGAAATTACGTACGTAAAAAGTATATCTCCATACGTTATACACAATGTGTTAAAAAAAACTCGAATGTCAACATATACAAAAGGTAAGATATATGCTTGCCGATATATGCCTTGCCTACGAAATTTAAGTCTCGGTGAAATAAATACAAATGTTTATTACGTAAAATTCTCAAACCATTTTTTTCTTAATGCCATAATATTGGAGTATTAGTATAATTCAAAATACAAAGAAAGTAAATTTAAATATGTTTTTATAAATCCTTCAGGCATTGTCATAAAATAAATACATATGTGCATTATTATTAACGGCATAAATGACTTAGTAGCGATATAACCGCTTTCAGAGTCAATGAAATAGGGATAAATATGTATCTTTATATTGTATGTATATAATCCACAGGTATTTATTTTAAATCTGAATGTCCAACTAATCCGCCAAATAATGTCCGCCTTTGACCAGCGTGGCGAGTTTGACCATTTCTATTTTAATAGAAATTGAAAAAATATTATTAGTATACTCATATTTTAGCTTGGTGAGCTTAGTCGCAAACTTGCTGACCGGGAAGTATGGTGCCTTGTCTCAGCACGCGGGGCTCTGCTGGGGCTGACCTCCAACCTCCCTTGCAGCTCGTGGTATTCACTATGACGAATCTGATATACATAATTCGTTAAAAAAATGACGGCGACGTGGTTCGCCACCCGTTAGGTCATGATTCCTACGAGGGCGAGAAGGGACGAACGGAGAGCTGTTTCCTAACGATGAATGTGAGAGGAAGGATAGATGAAAAGATGGATGAGTGTGAAGGAAGCAAGGAAGGCGTGTCAGTAGCGGATGAATATCTGTGGTCTCTGCCTAACCCTACAGGAGACGGGCATGACTATATGTATGTATATTTTATATATAATATAAAATTAAAAAACATTTTGACGAATAGTTAAGTTTAAAAGTATGAATTAATGTAGTGTGTACTGTACTTTTTATTGGAATATAATAAAACCTTTTATATTATATTACTTCTTTTTACATTCCTAAATTAGGAAATTAAAAAAAAATTGTTTCATAAAATCAATAAAATTAGTTCGACTGACGTCTTTCGATAAACAATGTCAAAATGTAGACTGAAAAGTGAAATTCATTACTATAAAATATAAAATGGAATATTAGAATATTATTAAAGTATACAATTAAATATAAAATTTATAATGATACATAAATAAATCAATTTCATTTGGAAGAGTTTCATTACATCGAAGAAAAAGTCCCCTAAAAAAATCCGTGTGTCACCGTATCAGTACGGCTAGCACGCTATAGTATTTATTTATGTGTAAGAATGTTATCTTTTGGAAAAATAATAAAAATAAAAAAAAACCTATACCCGATGCGTGTACAGAATTTCTTACAGCATTCGGACGCACAATTTAAAAATGCGTTATTTCCACGCGAAAAAAAACGAATAACGTCAAACATGATTGGTACAGACTGAGATCTAACCTTAATAATAAAGGTTAGTGTTACCTGATTTGACTTCGGGCGATATTGGACCGCAAAATAAGATTATCCCAATTTCAATTTCGACCTTTGTTTTTATTAGAAGGATAGCACTGACTAAATTTCACATTTCTACGTCGAAAATTAAATAACTTTTGCACATAGATTTAAAGAAAATTATTTTTTTTTTAAATTATATTTTCTATCTCAGTGTACGGTTTGCGTAGTAAATATTATGTATATGATATTCTATGATTTCATGTATATGTAAAACCTTAAAATTAAAAGAAAGGAAAGTACCATATACTCACTGAATGTTAATATACTGTGTGTGAAGGGATCTCGAGGCCTACCAGGTGATAGTACGAATGGATCGATTGGACCAGGGTAGTACCGCATCCTCACAGAGTATTGGCACCAAGTGGTAGCATTTTACCTTGTTACCGCTTTTCGTACGATGCGTACAAAAATCTGAAGGCCCAATTCCTATTACTTACTTCCTTTGCCGCTACAACGGTGTGGGTCTTTGCCTCTTCTACAACTTTTCTCCAGCCATCTCTATTTAGGGCAACGCCGTTCCAATTTGTTTTATTCTTAAGGATAGCCAGGTCTTCCGAAATGCAGTTCTTCCAACGCATCCTGAGTCTACCGCGTGGTCTTTTCTGCTGGGGTGACCAGTTAGAAATGACTTTAGATGGTCTTAATTCCTATTCCCTTCCTTTTTTTCTTTCTACCCATACCATTACCTCCACCTATTATTTGTGAATATAGAAGGAAGGATAACGATAGGGATAAGGAAATATAACGATAGAACTAACCTAACCTTAAGGAAGGCAGTTCATTTGTTATGAATGCCCTTAGTACTCCAGATCTTCGCAAGCAGCAGTGAATACTCTCTATCATATAACCCGCTTACTCGTTTACCTATCGCGTCAATTAAAGAAGATCTATAATTTTAAAATATGAACTATATATTACTACAATAGCCGCTGCGTGCAGATGATTTGAGAAGATGTGAAATAACTAAAAGATTTGATCTCTAAAAGGATATTTTATTTAAAAAACTGCAGATTAAAGGCATTCATACTAGCTACGGGAGTGCAATTAAGTTGTCTCTCGTCTTATCGTTAGTTGCATGCTGCGGTCTTCAGGGGCGCTCGCTATTTTCCAACAAATTGTGTGCACAGCCCCGCCCCTGTCAGACCAATGCACTAAAGACGACAGACGTCGCTTCAGTTTGCCAAAATGTCGTCGTCTTCAATTAGCTTTAAAGTGTCCAAGCATTTCACACTGTCGTGCCGAAAGCAACACAGCAAATTCCTATTTCACATAAATTTATTACACCGTGTAAGACTACGTTTATATATATAGTTTATATATAATTTGTTGAAAATGACGGCGAAGTGGTTCGCCATTCGTCACGTCCTGATTCTCACGAGAGCAAAAAGCGACTAATGGAGAGCCGTTTCGCTGCGATGAATGATAGCGGATGGAGCTCTTCTCTCTCTTGTCTGTGCAAACCCCTGCGGGGGATAGGCGAGAATATATATGTATATAAAGAATATTAAAACTTCACGTTGTCGATTCCCCAAAAGTTTTCCTAGATCTAAAATTATATGCGGTATTTTAAATTATATTAGTTTATGCTATTATTAAATTATATTCGATTATGCTTATGGAATGCATAACTGCAGAAATAGATTCAGTTATAACTTGAAACCAAGAGCGTTATTATTACAGCGGGACAAAAGCAGACATGGTGTGGAATATGCAAATTGGAACACCGGAAGTTCGTTACGAAACATACTATATACTATCACCACACAGTTTCTCGCATTTTGACGAATATAGACTTATTTTAATTTTTCTATGGAAAAATGTTACATTTTATTAAATATTTATTTAATAATATGGACTTGTTTAATAACATGAATCTGTCATTTATTATTCAAAGTAAAACTAAAATTTAATTCCAAATCCCCATTCAAATGGAATCGAAACTGAATATATATATATATATATATACGATATATATGATATATACATATATATATATATATATATATATATATATATATATATATATATATATATATATATATATATATATATATATATATATATATATATATATAT
Organism: Baronia brevicornis; assembly: GCA_031353405.1. NCBI lineage: Eukaryota > Metazoa > Arthropoda > Insecta > Lepidoptera > Papilionidae > Baronia > Baronia brevicornis. The sequence continues at coordinate 195,834 of JASFAT010001530.1, forward strand.
ATATATATATATATATATATATATATATATATATATATATATATATATATATAAACGTTTATTTAAACGTTATTATAATTTATTATTCGACTTAAGAAATTATCGTTATATTCTTATCATTATCATTAATTTTCTACTACTATTTCGTAATTAATAATTATTTTATTATAATACTTGTTTACACAATAAAAATGCTTTACATATAGGTATAGATAGATGATTAATCGTGTATGTTAATCATCTACAATCGTTACATTACGGAAATCCATTATTAAGATGTACACTTAAAACTATAATAGCTTTATAAGATCCGCGAAAACTTGTCTTGTCTATTCCGCTTTGCAAGTCTGTTTAAGATGATTAATAGAATCAGGGGTTACTTTGCAGAAATGTATTATTAAGATGGACAGTTAAAACTTACCTTGCTAAGATTCGCGAAAACTCGTTTGTAGTCTTGCCTGTTTCGCTATGGAACTCTGTTTAAGATTATTAATAGAAACAGGGTTTACTTTGCGGAAATGTATTATTAAGATAGACATTTAAAAGTTAGCTAAGATCAACAAAGTTATGTAGACAGATTATTTTCTTTTTATGGGAGAGAAGGGCAAACGAGCAAGCGTGTCGCCTGACGGAAAGCAATCAACGCCGCCCATACACAGCCGCGACGCCACAGAGTCGCGGAAGCGTTGCCGGCCTTTTAAGTATTAGCTTAGTTTTTGTAGGTGCCAGTGTCTTATCGGTTCGAAAAGACCGCCGAAGGTAGCTGAGACAAGTAGCTTCCACAGAGTGATGGAGCGTGAAAAGAAATTTCGAGAAAAGCACACCGTAGTAGATCGCCACTTAAAACTACAATATGTACAATTAAATACTCGTAATTTAACAACGGTGACGTTAGTATGTAAGTATAATAAATTTCAAAAAGCATAAAGCCATTTAACATAACATTTACTTACGTCTCGTTAACTCAGTCAGACACAGAGCTTGTGTATTTCCGTGAGGCGGTCGTAAAGTATTAGGTCGTAACAGGTCTCATAAATCGGTGCTTTTAAAACGACATTTGTTCCCACATAGTAGCAAGAAGTTTATTTTATTATACATAGTGAAGTTTGATTACTCATATTTTTTTTATATATTCACGCCAATCCCCCGCAGGGGTTGGCAGAGACCACAGAGCTCCATCCGCTACCATTCATCGCAGCGAAACGGCTCTCCATTGGTCGCTTCTCGCCCTCGTGAGAATCAGGACGTGACGGGTGGCGAACCACGTCGCCGTCATTTTTCAACAAATTAAGCATATTAAATTCGTCTTAGTGAACCCCACGAGCCGCAAGGGTGATGGAGGTCAGCCCCAGCAGAGCCCTGCATGCTGAGGTAAGGCACTATAGTACCCGGGGGAGCCCAATCCCGGGACGGTCGGCACGCTTTCGACTAGGCTCGCCCCTAGCCACGCATCCATTGGCAGGGCAAACCGTGGATTCACGGAGAGGAAGGGAAAGGATAGAGAAGAATGGAAAGGACAGGAAAGGAAATGCGGATGGGGGGGGGTTACCATACTCGGAATAAATATTTATAAATCCATATATATATTTATTCCGATGCGGGAATCGAACCTGCGACCATTGACTGAATGTGTTCTGAAATTAATACTTAATTAATCATAAGTTTTAATTAATATTAAAACTGTACATTATGAAATCTCACTGTACTCTCTAACTGCGCCGAAACGTCGATACTGACAGTCCGTCTGCTTCACAAGCTGAGAGTCGCTCAGAGAGCTATGTTCGGAATTTCTCTGGTAGATATGATTCGGAATAAACAAATCCGCCAGAGAACTAAAGTCACCGACATAGCCTTTCGAATTAGCAAAGTGAAGTGGCAATAGCCTGGTCACGTTTGACGGAAATCCGACAATCGTTGGAGCAAACGAGTACTGGAGTGGAGACTATCTCTCGGTAAACGTAGTAAGACGCCCCCCGGGCTAGATGGTGCGACGATCTGCACAGGGCAGATGGCAGAAACTGGATGCGTGACGCCGAAGATCGGGCTAGGCTTCATGGGGAGAGGCCTATGTCCAGCAGTGGACTGCCGCAGGCTGTCGATTGATTAAATATTAAAACTAATTTTAAAATAATAAAGAAAAGCGGATTATCGGGTGTAGAGGCACAGGTTAAAATTTATCGCTTTCTTAACCGTCACATCCACACACGGTGCAACCTGTTGTACAACTAAAGAGGCTCAACTCATAACGACTAAACCTTAAAAAAAGTTTGTAGGTTGCGACGTTACGTTCACAAGAACCTTTTTTACCTTAATTAGTGGTAGAGTCATGGTAACTGGAATAATTGCCTCAAGTGGGGAAGTATCACATATAGATAGATTATCAGCGTCTATTCGGCGCCGTTAAAGTGACATTTTACTTTATTACCGCTTTTGTACAGTAAGTGAGAAGATCCAGAGGCTCATTTCCTTTCCCCTTTCTTTATTTCCTTCTTCCTCTCCCATTTCTTACTTTTCATTATATTAATTATCACAAACATTATGAAATCAATCATTATCATCAATTTTCTACTACCATTTCATTATTATTATTATTATATAATCACGCCTATCCCCCGCATGGGTTGGCAGAGACCACAGAGCTCCATCCGCTGCCATTCATCGCAGCGAAACGGCTCGTCATTGGTCGCTTTTCGCCCTCGTGAGAATCATTTCATAATTTATCATATTTGTGGAAAAAAATATATATCACATCAGTAGTCCACTATGTTATCTCAAACAATAATACACAAGTTACGTATGTAAAGTTACGTACAGTAAAACCTTTTAGTAGTGGTAGAGCCACGATAACTCGAATAATTGTCTAGACTGGGGAAGTATCACATCGTCACAGGATATTAGCGTCTATTCGGCGCCGTTAAGGTGACATTTTACTTTATTACCGCTTTTGTACAGTAAGTGAGAAGATCCGGAAGCTCATTTCCTTTCCCCTTTCTTTGTTTTCTTCTTCCTCTCCCATTACTTACTTGTTCCCTCACATTATTCTCATCATTACTCTTAGGTAACGCATCTGTAGAACCCCTAATACTGCAGATGTTCTGCTTGCCTATTTCTTCCATAAAACAAAATAGCTAGTTCTGCATTTACGAAAATATAAAAGTACCTGTGAAAGTAGTTTTTAGATCATAAGTTCCCTTACAATATTATTAAGAACATATAATAGTATATAGTATACATCCATTGATACATATTTGATATACAAAAAATAATGATGTTGATCATCGTCGGCTTAACTTCGAATTCGTAAGTCCATATGAGTAAATATTACGGGAACAAAAGAAGTTTTTCACAAAACCATTCATAATTAAGGTATATAAAGAGACATTGTTAAGGTAAATACGAAGTATTCTTTATGCTTTAAGATTATCCGTTAGATGTCATCTAATGAGAATTTTTTTTAGGGTTTTGACATTTTTTGGTTTTTTTTTGTATTACGAATTATGATTATTAACGTTGTGATATATATGCCTTTGCATCTGGAGAGGGTGGGAGAAGATCGTGTTGCTAAAAGATGCTACTCTTCAGTCGGTCAACCTAAAGTATCTTTCAAGCGAATCGATGACAGCGGGTTTGAATAAGCTTCAACCAAACAACTAGTGCGAAATTACGTAAGGTATTGAAGGCACTTTGGATCAGAAAGAGCCACCCCATATTCAAAGCCAAGAGACACATAGCAAAGTCAAATATATGTATAATATTAGACTATGAAATGTAGGTATGCCATTACAAATTTAATTTAACGTATGCCAAGCATAGAAATGAGCATTAGGGACGAATGAGGCAGTTGTTAGTAAACCAGGGTGATTAACAAACATCTGCTCGTTATAGGGGTCTACGCGTAGAATGTTATTTCTCTTTGAATTATACAACTATATACATTAGTCACGAATTCTCCTAAATACATTGTTTATAACATTACCCTCTGCTTGTAATTTCACCTTTAACACCCACTAGGTATCATATTTGTTGTATTTAACAACAACATAATTGATTGCAGATAAAACCTAATCTATTATTTATTTATTAGACACAAAAACAAATTACAGTATTAAAGAATACTATATAATATAAACTTAACAACGCCCGGACTATAACTCTTTAAATTTGCGCACAGCATGGCTACATTTTAACAATAGGGTTACTTATGTAATAATGAAATACTATAAAATTGAACAGGTAAAATTAAATTAAAAAAAATAAGAAATATAAAAAAAGAAGGATAACAATAATTTTGTGATCTATCGGCTGCCAAAGATATCACGAAGCGATCGCTATTGTAGAACAACTTAAGTAATGTCTATCACTTAATATCTAAAATTTTGATGCATATTTTAACCTAAATTTGTCAAAGTCCGACATTAAACTTTTTATCACACTTGAAAAGTTTTACACGAAGAATTGTTCTCATCACCACATTTTTTTTTTTTTTTTTTTTTTTTTTTTTTTTTTTTTTTTTTAGATTGTATACCACATTTTTTTTTATTGATATCGGTACAAATCCTATAAATTAAAAAAACAATTGTATGATTTCATTATTATTCTTCCACTGAAAAGTTATAGAAATGTGTAATGTGAATATTTATAGCTTTGCGGTTTGTATTATTATATTATTTTCTGTGAGTTTATATAGGGTTGGGTAACTTGGTATATCTCATTATTTTCCTTAACGTGTAAGAGTACTGAATAAACTTTGTAATTGATAAACTCCTTACTGCTTTACTGAACAGTACACTATCATCTAAGTAAAGAAACCAGTGGCCTCACCTAGATGATAGTGCTGGTTTCCAAGCTGCAAGACCGTGGTTTACCATGGTGGCATACCGTTGCGACATAACTACGTTCATAACAGTATTCATAAAACATGATCTGTCATAAAACACAGTAAAAGTTTTTGATCTTGACTCTCATGACGAAAACTTTAACATATAAAGTTATTTCACGATACGAGAACTGAATGAAAATATATTTGCCACAGAATACAACGTATGCGTATTTTAGGGAAACACTTGAAAACTTTCACATTACTTGCCTCGTTACAAGTTATGTTTATAAAATATAGAAGGAATTCAGCAATGAAATATTTTTCCTACATTCAATATTTATGCAGCCAGGTACAGGCTTCCCCATTTCTGAATGAATGGACGTAAACACCACTCATATCCATTTAGTTTCAGTATTAGGACCTAGATTACCTTGCATGCCAATCTCTTTCCATGGGATTATTTACGAAAACCTATTTTTCTTCCATATTTCAATTTTTCAACCGTGGTCGAAGCAAGAACCGTTGATTCAGAAGTCTGTTACTGTAATTACTGAACCAAGCGTTCGCTAAGTTGAATTTTTTTTATGGGATAGGAAAGCAAACGAGCAGGCGTGTGACCTGATGGAAAGCAATCAACGCCGCCCATAAACTTCCGCAGTGCCATAAGCAATGCTTCCGGCATTGCCGACCTTTAAGGAAAGTGTCATTATGACAGTAGGAATGGGAAGGGAGAGATAGAAGTGGGGTGTTGGGCCTCCGGAACTTGGCTGCTCACCTACCGCGCTTCGTACGGTATTCGGTTCGAAAATTCACATAATTTGAGTCTAGAACAAAAGTTCTGTTTAGTTTATTAAAGTAAGTTCGATCAAACTGTACACATCTCAACAGACTACTCGGGAATAGTTAGTAGGAAGTTCGTAATGGAAAACGCTTTAAGCTGTTTATTCGTATTTAACATGCAAGTTAAAGGAGACTAGTTATGAAAGCGCAGAGACATTACTCACTTGAATAGTTCAAGGCATTACGACTGCATTTCGCCTTTGTGTATAATTTAGCAGTTCTATACCTTGACAGTAGTTGTCTTCTATAATGCTTTGCCATTCACTCAATAAGATCGCCACTTCAGTATTTAACTTACTAAACCCACAAATAATTTCTCAATTTGAAATTGAAATCATTAGATATATATATATCCCCTGCCCTTTCCTTTCTTCTCTATCCTTTTTCCTTCCTCTCCGCTAATTCACAGTTTGCTATGCCAATGCATGTGGGACTCTGCTGAGGCTGACTTCCATCATCCCTTGCTCGTGGGATTCACTATTACGAATTTTAATAAACCTTATTTATCAAAAAATTATTCCCACGAAGTGGAGAAGAAGTCGAGTCTACGGTGAATGTGGGAGGTAGAGAGGAAGGTGTGCCGGGATCGTAGCGAAATGGCTCTTCATTAGTCGCTTTTCGCCCTCGTGAGAATCAGGACGTGACGGGTGGCGAACCACGTCACCGTCATTTTCAACAAATTAGGTATATTAAATTCGTCTTAGTGAATCCCACGAGCCGCAAGGGAGGAAGGAGGTCAGCCCCAGCAGAGCCCTGCATGCTGAGGTAAGGCACCATAGTAGCCGGGGGAGCCCGATCCCGGGACGAACGGTACGCTTGCGACTAGGCTCGTCCCTAGCTACGCATCCATTGGCACGGTAGACCGTGGATTGGCGGAGAGGAAGAGAAAAGAGAAGAAAGGAAAGAGCAAGAAAGGAAATGCGGATTGGGGGGGTTACCAGATTCGGAATAAACAATTATAAATATTTATTCCGATGCGGGAATCGAACCCGCGACCATTAACCCCGTGGGCGGAGGGCCCCGCCACTGAGCCAATCGGACAGTGTATGTATATATGTATTATACATAAATAGTAAATTCTTAATACTATCTACAATACTAAAGAATATTTGGTACCTCTTAATTATGAGTGATGAATTTCATGACTTTTGTAATGTTGGGAAGTTTTACGATCAACACGTGTTTTATGAAAATTCCGCATTAATTAGAAATATTTGGAATTGTACCTAAGAAATTTCATCTTAAAGGAGCTGCAGTAGAAATATTTGAGATTATGTTTACTTTGTGAAATAGCGTCATAATCAAAATTTAATTTGAATATTTCTTTTACCATTAAGGTAATTTAACATTGAATAACATAACTCAACTAGCCATTACTAATTCTTCATTTTATTTTTTTAATGTCGCTTAGCTGAAATCGGGCATCCTCATTTCTAAAAGAGCGAACATTTACCCATAACACTAGTCCATAAAACATTGGCAGGACATACAGAAACGGAATAAATACCTGTATGTACCATACATACATATATGTAATTATCCAGATGTTGAAATCGAATCCGTGACCATGGACTTCGAAAGTGAGAGCATCGACGCCGACCACATTAGATCGTCGTTATTAAGTACGTACTCGTTCTTACGTATCTTAAATTTATTTCTTTCGTGTATACCATCCATAAATTAAGAGCTTTTTTCTAGTTCGTAAGGCTGCAAGAAATAATTTATGTATAACGTCGGAAAATATTAGAGATATTTTCTTTTTCTTTAGCGCTTCGGATAAAAACAACGGATAATATTATTTATTTTTGTGATATACCATAGTATATAAATTATTCGTACACGCTTAGTATGACACGGTCTCTATCGATCTTTGGCTATTAATCACTACGCCATAAATATATAAACGAATCCATGTAGGTATGTATATCTGTCTGTTTGACCATTGAACTTTAAAAAATCGTTGACTATCTAGGTACCCGTAAAGGTTTTTGAAATAGGTTATCTATCCTTTAGGTGGCGCGTGTGTATACACACAGAAATACCAATCAAAGAAATGTATGCCAACAATAACAATTTGTGGGTGAGTATCATTTAATTTATATAAATTAAAACTAACGTCAAAGTTTACTTTTCAATTGTTTGGTATTATAAGGTCAATAGATACACATATCTTTGATATTGCGAAATTAAATTGCTCGATATATCAAACTATTCGAGATATTCCAACAGAACTCGAAAACAGCGTAGAGTGGTTAGTTGAAATATGTACATTCATTTGGGAAAGCGATATCGGGGCATAGCACAAATAGAAAATAAAATTTTACGTTACATACCAAAATGCCCGTGCTATTTTGGTGATTAAATACAGATACGCCTAGAAACTAGTAATAATTAGAAGTAGAATAAGTAACAAACTAGGGTGAGAAAGAGAAAATAATATATATGTGAATTAAAGTATACCTCAGTAATACCAACCATCTAGCATATGCAATGCCTGTGGCACTGCGGATGTCTATGGGTGACGTTGATTGCTTTCCATTAAGGGACACATCTCCTCGTTTGTCTTTCTATCCCATAAAAAATACTAACAAATTATAAATATCATTAATCTTCATTTTTATGATTTTAACGTCGAAAACAAAACTAAAATAGTTGTATGTATATAAGGTTTGAATATTTTAATGTTATTTGGTAGTTTGTTATATAATTCAAATTGCATGTTATTTTAGATACGGATAAGAGAAAATTCAAAGAAGCGACTATCTTCTACGCTGACATGTCCTTTGTAATATTTATTCACAAGGAACACAAATAAAAAATATATGACATGAAAAATAAAGAAGCATGAATCTATTTTAAGAATAATGAGCTTTTCCAAGAGTTTGTGGAAATTTGTCGTGAAGCCAGGAACATACCGCCTTTTGTCTGAGATAAATGAATTAATGTCAGTGTTAGCTGCTTCTGCTGCTGATTACGAAATAATGTTTTAAACAAAAGATCACGAATACGTACATGACTTTTAGAAATTATGTTTTAATTTTTAAAATTAAACATAAATAAATCTGTTTACGATTCTTTTGTTTAAGGATTACGCTTTTTATGCGTCGAAGTTATTTTTCTTTCTGCTAAGTATATAAAAATCAACTAATCTCCGATTTAGGCGAACTGATTTCAATTAAAATTTTTGAGTATTCCAGTTGATTTCAGCTAGAAACATACTTATTATACTTTTAGGATACAGGACACGCGTCTGCTCATCACCTTTCCATGAGCATTTCATCCTAAAGTAAAAAAAAGAAAAGATTTATCATTTAATTATATTTGTTAATTAATTAAAGCTATCTGAAAATGTCGTTGACGAAAATTAAAAAAGTCAGTTCCAGTCATTCAGTGAGATTTTAATTTGCTTTTCCGAATGGATTTGTCAAAAAGGCCTTCCGGGAGAAAAAGATAAAAGTTAAAATGGCAACAGAAATTAAGAAACACTTTTCTTTTTATTTTAAGTCGTTCAAATACCGATTCGAAACAACTTATTTATAAAATGACTAAAATGTCGAATTTCTTCTGTATTTTTTTAAAAAGCTTACCATTGTAATTTATTAAAACTAAACTATTGTAATAACTCGTTTTCAGTACACATTTTATAATTGAGTTTAAATTAACTTCTCAGCCAGCTTGAAGCTTTATACCTTAGTAGTATAGAACGACTAGGTCTTTTGTGCATTAGTTTTGTATTCAACACAAATCTGTGGAAACAGCTACCTTCACAACTATTTTCATATCCACTGCTCTGCTGCTGGCTTGGATCTTAATCTGATATAAAAATTTTATATCAGATGAAGATCCAAGCCTTGTCTTTAAAAAAATTATCATGAAATTTGCTTTAAAAATAAAAGTAAATTAGAGAGAAAGGTATTTTAATTTTTTTTTTAATTCGGTTTAGTTAATTTTTTCGATTTAGGGATGTAAAGAAGCACAAACATATTTTACCAAGTGTCAACCTCATCTCAGTCAGTCACAGAGACATATACAGCTTAGTGTGGAAACGAGCCTCGGGGACCAGAACCCCACTACTCGGGCTTATGCTCAAGGGGGCCGACCGCCCTCAGTCTTTGAGCCGCTGTTCCCAGCGGCTTTCGGAGCATATAGTGCAAAACGCCGACTTGGTGTGGCACACCATAGGGGTTCCAGCACCACCAACTACACCCGTTCCCCACAACCTCACCTATATAGCATCGTTAATGCTGCTGATGATGATAGTCATTCTGACATTAACCCTCCATCCGCAGGTGACATAGAAATCGCGTTATGCTTGTCTTGTAAAATTTTCCAAGCCACGCTATTAACACATTGCATCTATTGTTTAGGTGTTTGTATGTCGGGAAATGCTTATTCTCCATCTAATACGTTTCAGATCGGGCATAAAGTATGTGAAAGAATTATAAACCAATCAATATAACTACAAATAAAACATAACAGACTAAATAATGGTTAGCCGTCACTAACGCCCATTGTATGTACAAGTCGCTGCATGTCTAAAATATGTAGACATACCTATGTAGAAGATATACTACATTTTCTCCGAATTTTGAAAATGTTGAAACGTGTAATTTGTGATGATATTGAGACAGATGACAATGAACTTCTATTAATATTATAAATATGGTAAAAAAATAATAAAACAGACTAGAACTCGGTATGATGAACGCAATTTAGGATTATGTATGAAATTTAGAATTATGGAAAAATTTTTTTAGAAACGTGTCAAACGCGATAACCGCTTTTTCCGAATATTATGTATTTAAAAATGATGTAAAGCAATCAACGCAGTTCACAAACATCCGCAGTACCATAGGCTGTGCAGAAGCATTACCGGCCTTTAAGGAAACTGTCATTATGGGAGGGAGAGGAGGAAGGGAAGGGGAATTGAACCTACGGAACTCAGCCGCTCACCGGACGAAGCACGGTAGCTAAGCTACCACTCACCGCCGGTTGTCTGCGGCAGTGTGGTACTTCCCCGAGCGAGCCGGCTCATTTATGCTGCACACGAATAATGTGCCATTCTTGATAAAGTATTCGTCTGCAGCGTGGCTCTACCACTAATAAATAAAATAATATTTAGAAAAACAAACATCACACAATAAATTAAATTAACAAAATAACGCAGTGCTTCATAATATTTTGCACTCTCAGTGAATCTCAATTACATATGAATCGCCAAGAATAATAATTTCGCATCGTTTATAACAATGGTTAGTCATATGTTTTGTACGCCACATTGGACGGCACGAGCTAATCCCGTCCATTGTTCCAGCAGCTATAACAATGATATGTTGTTAAAAATAGCCTACATTCACTTGGGGTGTATGTACATTCTGACAGACGTCTGTTTAATACAGAACACCTCATAATAAAACAAACAATCCTATTTATTCAAAAAATAAATTATGAGTATTATAATTTAATACTACAATAGCTGCCGCATTGGGCGACCTAAATAGTTAATTCCTCGGAGTTAGTGATTATGGGTTCTACCCGCAACTGGATCCTATCTAATGGAGATAATCTAATGGAGAGTAAATGTCCATTTCTGCTATATCGAAAGGCATCGTACCCATCAATGGGTATAGGCTTAACACAAAAAAAAAAAACAGTTTCTTATAAAATTTAATGCACCATTTTATTTATATTGGGTCTACCCAATATAAATTTAGCAAGTATGTATGTGTGTGTATATTAATGTATACATATACATATATGTATAACTGAAAACGAATAATAGCCGAGTCAGTGTATCTCAGCACGGGCCTGCTTAGTGAGACCAATTATACCCCATCCAATTGCACTTTATAAATGTTTGGAATAAATAATCCTTTCCCCCTTCTACTTCCTTCTTCCTCTCTCAATAATGCCTTCATTTCCTCCCATTAAACCCTTCTTCCCCTTCACAATTAACTATTCGCCATTATTCTTATACTTACCCTAAAATACAAATTTCCATAGGTGGCAGTTGTTGCTTACCAAAAGGTGAACCGTTTGCTCGTTTGCCTAACTCTTCTTGGCTCAGTGGCGAGGCCCTCCGCCCGCGGAATTAATGATCGCGGGTTGAGTCCCGCATCGGAAGAAATATATGCATGGATTACAAATATTTATTCCGAGTCTGATAACCCCGCCAATCCGCATTGTACAAGCGTGGTGGGTTAACGTCCGTTCCTCCAAAAATGGAGAGGCCCGTGCTCAACAGTGGGACATATATGGGCTGTTAAGAAAAAAAACATTAAAAATAACGTCTTATCACTTTAAAAATTATGTTGTGTATTAACTCTTTTTCAAGTTAAAATGTGAGTTAATTTATTCTGAAAAGTGCTTACTTCATCGCGAACAGCCACACCGTTTTTTAAATTTCCAGTTCACATGCGTAACGAGGCCGCAGGGAGAAATATTTCATTTAAAAAACCACAACAGCGTTAAAAGCCGCAAACATTCGCACACGCAAAAAAACGATGTGTTTTTGTGTACTACGACAGATAATGCTCGGTGCGTGTGTCACTGGTATTAAGCACACCTATTCACAACATAATACACATTTGAAAATATACACAGACGACATTTTAAACTTTATAATCGCTTGGCTGAAAATAATTTTTTGTTCTGCAGCCTATATATGTCCCACTGTTGAGCAAGGGCCACTCCATTTCTGGAGGAACAATTTATCACGGCTAGCAATGGTGTAAGTGGCCTCGGATAGACCTTACTGGCGCCATCTTCGGGCTGAATCGGGTCACCACGGTGCAATTATACTTTAATGCTTTCTAACTCGCCGCGGTTATAATCTGACTTTTTGCAAGTACCGTACTATTTTTGAGATTCCTATATATGTATAATAAAATTAAAATTTCACAGTGATTGAAATCAAATCAAAATAATAATTTGTGAAAATAAGAACAAGGGTATCATTTTTTGTAGAGTGGATTTCGTCTGTTACTTTCTTTAAACATTAATAAAGTTCATCATAGCTGGTAGCATTAATTAATTAGTATCTAAGAATAAGTACGTAACTAAGTACATATATAAATGGATTTTAAAATAAGCCACATTTCCTTAGTCAATATATTTATTTTTGTTTAAAAACATTTCCTGTTTTTTACTTGGACTTGCACAAACAAGGATTGTCCAATGCCGATTGGCAGGGTTACCAGACTCGGAATAAATATCTCTAGGCCGTACATATATTTATTCCGATGCGGGAATTGAAACCGCGACTCCGTGGGCGGGGGGCCCAGCCACTGAGCCAATTGGTCGTCGTGAAAATAAATAAATAAATAATACATTTGTTTATTTTGGCAACAAAAGTCCAATTGTTAGTACACACAAAATGAAATTCAAGGGGGTTAGTACAATTGTTTCTTATGGCTTCTAATGAGTATTTTGATACTTGGTGCATGAACAAAATGCTATAGCATTAGTGGATCAAACTTGTTTGATAAAAGGATAATCGCATAGAAGTCGACTGTTGGCTTCCACGAATGTCGTTAACGCGCTGCAGTATCGAGGGAGTACGAACAGAATCCTGATTCCGGTGTTATATTGCGCACGAATTGTATCCATGCCTTCTGTGTATAGTTGGTCCAGGGCAGCCGTTTTGGTAAAAGTTTTGGCAGTAAGCTTTGAAAAGTATTATTTTAGCTTTATTACTGCAACGGACAAACCTATGAGCCAAAAAAAATCCCCACTGCTTACATGGTGATTATAATAACCGCTGAGTCTATTGACTATCGGCTTTTAATTATCGGCTATTAATCATCGGCCTTCCTATAAATATTTCACAATGTCTCTGATGCCCAACTTTCAGGCGTCAATGTCTATGCTATGCGATTTAAACCAACCGTTGTATTACCCTGTCGGGCGTTAGTAATTAAACGCCAGTCGATTGCTTTTGTAGCGACCGAGAATGTTTGTTTATTCCGCATGAACGATATCTTCGTTTAATAGAGTTCCGCTACTAAACAACATCAATTATCTTCCATTTAAAAACGCTAATCAATTCGCTGAGCTATAAGTTTTCTTTTTTTTTCAATAGCCCATATATGTATATATACACACACCAATTTCCACCACATAATTAACGAAGCGATGGATGGATGCCGGTGAAAACAAATAATACACACCAGATTCAGTCATAATGATGACCACGATCCACAGATATGAGGGAGCGAATACAGAGAGAGAGATAAATATATAATATATGTATATATGTGCCAGTGTTTGTTATGTACCGCCCCATTTCTGGAGAAATGGACGTAAACCTACCACGTCTCTCGAAGATAGATTAGTTAAAATATCAAATGTATCTACCTATGTATTATATATGAGTATGAGTAGTTATATATATGAATATGTAATATGTGTATATACGAGTGTGTCAGCATGAATGTCGTGTCTGTGGTCCGCGATCTGACGACGTTGGTTCTTGCTGAAAACCAGCGCCGAGTGCTCCAATAGTGCGCCCGGCATATACTGAGCAAGAACCATTTTATGACACTCGTTAGATTAAAATTATTTTCTTTTTTTTGTGTATTTATTTGTATATAAAATATTATTAAGGATTTAATTTTAGTTATTGTAAAAAAAAGGTGTCATAAATAAAGCTTTTCTATTCTATTCTATTCTATATGTATTTAATTATGTAGTTCTTTTAGGTTTTCCATCAACACAAAGGTTGACTGGCAAAGAATGTTGTCCGGCATAAAGTGCGCCTTTATATCAAAAGTTGTAAATTAAGAATAAATAAATTTACATATTTATTCTGGTGGGGGAATCCAGCCCGTCACCATTGGCTGTAAAAGGTTATGTCTGAAAAACTACGCCTGAAAAGCTACGCTTAAAAAGCTACTCATGAAAGCCTGTAATATGCTGCATGAAAATTTTAATTGCAATGTACATATTTTTTAATTTTTTCTGCAGCTTTTTTGTGTTTAATCTCCAAGTTAATCAGATTATTTCAAAAGAAACAAAAAAACATGAACGAAGAAGTAATGTAAAATAGATTTTATATGTATATTAATGTTCCCCGATTCCCCTGAGCTAGATAGCGGCTGATTTTTAGATTTATAAGAAACTAAATGTGGAAATAAAATAAAAACATCCACAAGGATAAATTGTCTGGACTGTTGCGCTCTATTAACTCTGTAACACGGGAAAAGTGAAAATATTTATGTAACACATGACACACCCTCCCTTCACAAGTTCTGTCCTTTATCACCCTTGTTTTGTAGGAAATGATATCATCGTATTCATATAAACAAATTTTCTATACGCGTATAACTCAGAATGAAAGATTTTGTTTACAGAAAAGGAGAAAATCATATTATATAAACGAGTCTTATTAATAAGAAATTACCACCGCCCATGAATACCTAAAACGCCTGTGATTCTTAGCAATGGTTATTTTTCATAGATTATATATGATATATAATATGTTCCACTGCTGAACACACACCTCCTTAATTTTGGAGAAATTAAAAAAGCCACTACGCATGATACATCAAATTAATGTGGTGGACATATATAGGTTGAGAAAAATCTTTTTTTCACATATATATCCCATTGCTGGGCCTCACCATTTCTGAAGGAAAGAACATTATCCCACCATGCTTATCGAATGCGGAATGGTAGGGCAATCTGACTCGAAATAAATATGTGTAAGTCATACATATATTGCGATATAAGCTATTATTGTCTCCAAAGGTGGTAGCTGTGTGACGAAGCCAATTAGATTGTTATTATTTAATTAGTTATTATCTAATTAATCACTCTTTACAGTTATTTTATTTATATTGCACGGAAATTTTTAATCATTTATCCAAATTGATTTCTCATTCAGTCGAGAGTTTTTGAGAAGGGTCAGGTATATTTATTATTAACGTCAAATCAAATACCCTACGCAGAAATAAATTATACTCTGCTTTTAATGTAGGCCTTGTTCTCTGGTTGGTTATTTATTTATAGTACGTATAAATTAGTAGTTTATATCAGGTTTTTTTTATATATCCCACTACTAAATATGAAGTCTCCCCATTGTTGAAGTAATGTATAATTGGAGCTCTGTAGTCTCTGCCAATTCCTGCGGGGGATAGACGTATGTGTACGGGGACAACCTGTGTGTATATATATATATATATATATATATATATATATATATATATATATATATATATATATATAAATATATATATATATATATATATATATATATATATATATATATATATATATATATATATATATATATATATATATATATATATATATATATATATATATATATATATATATATATATATATATATATATATATATATATATATATATATATATATGCCTTCTTCCATAACCATGGAAGAATAAAAGCCTACATTCTATTTTTTTATTCCTTCTATCCTCTGCCATTGCTTATCTCCCATTATGTTGTCCACAAGAGAGCAGTTTAGCTGTTTTTTTAATAAAAATAAATAATTTTTGCATACTTTTTTACAAACATTACAAAATCATACAAGCGAATAACATCAAAAACTCTTAAAACCTCTATTGTAAATCGACTCTTCATAGGTAATTTACTTAAATTTGAAAACTGAGAATATTGGCTCTAAATCCCTCGCATATGCTTGGAATGAATCCAATTATTTTTCTCGTTTATTGTATGGAGTTCATGTTGCACAAAGCTATGTAATTATATAAACGAGTTAGGGAATGAATGGAGAAACTTTTGCACCGTTATAGTTTTTCCCTATTGCTATTAAGATATTCGCGGAAAACAATTATATAGTCTCGAGCTACGCATAATTATAGTGTACCCTGTAGGTATCAGCGCCGTAGACAGCAAACAGGGGTGACGTGAGGCGTGGTAGCTATTTTGACTTCAGCCTCGCAATTTGTATAATTTACAAAATAAATGTAGTCTGTTAGTGCGCCGTCGAGTGAAAAAGTTTGGGAACCTTTGCTCTTGGAATGCTATATTTATATTTTATTAATAAATAAGATTAACCTGGTACAGCCCACCATAGAACAGACACTATAAGTATACGCTATTTATTCCGATGATGCTGACCGATAGCGCAGATCTTCTCTACAACTAGCAAGAGTTATCCCAAAGTACACTTACATTGTACTCCGAGACACTTAACCAGCTCATTGCAACTTCAGTTTGTTAGCTTGAAGGGCTATGTCAGTGACTTTTGTTCTAAAAGCGAATTTCTTTATTTTAAATCAAATCGACCAGAGAAAATCTGGGCCCAGGGCTCAGAGTTTCTCTGGTCGATCTATTAAGCCTCTGTTTATCTCACAAATAAAATCGTTTCTAAAAAGTATATTGATTCTTAGATTTTCTTAACTAAACTAACTTTGTTGGCGCAGCGACCCAAAATAGATCTTGGCCTCCGAACAGATCTAACGCCACCGTGCTCTTTCCTGTGCCATCTCCTGCCGGTTGCAGATTTGAAGGTGGCGCAAGTCATCCTCCAACATGTCTCTCCAGCGGTACCTAGGGCGTCCCACAGGACGTCGTCCAGTTGGGCGACCCACACACGCTCTCTTGACTGTCCAATCCTCGAACACAGTTCTTAGATTTTCTTAAACAATAAAAAAAAATATTTTAATAGAAAATAGTACGGAAATCATTGTTTTTGTACTTGAATAAATATAAAAATATAAAGTACCAATAAACGCAAGTCACGCATTTCTAAAGCAAACTTTTCAACCACTTTACAATTGGACCGAGAACCATCAACTGTTCAAAACTAAAAACGCCGTGAGCGTTTTTCAACACTTAGCTTAAAACAGGGAATCACGACAGTATGAAACTTTTAATTACGCCGTGGAACTTTTTTAGTTTGGAGAACTACTTCACTTGGAGACTCAGTGGAGACAAAAGTTGTTCAAGTTTTTTACTTAGTATAAGCCTAATAAATAATAATCGTTCAAACTCTTTCATTTTTTACAGTACAACGATAGTTGTTTGTGTTTTAATGTTTTCTTATATCACAGTTATTGCACCCTCTTATATCCATGACATGTTATATCTATAGTTGTTAAATGAATACAAACAAGCATTATTCAAACAACTATAAAGCTCGCAGAAAAATGGCGTCTGAGTGGTAGCTTAGCTTCGTCCGGTGAGCTGTTGAGTTCCGGAGGCCCTACTTTTTAATACATACATACCGTACTTTTTAATAATCATACATACCGTACGTATCGGCAATAAAAAAACATTATATTCTTTAAAATATTTCAATTTTGGTTTAAATACAATGTTTAATTATAATTTATGATTCACTTTGTCTTAATAACTTATTATGTAACTTTTCTATTAAAAGTAAAATTTTAGAATCAACTGCCACTAGCATCTCTGTGAGCTGGTTGGTAATTAATTTCAATTTTCTCCACTGCGTTGACAACGCCATGTGATTAATCTTCCAAAGCAACGATGTGGGCAGCCCATGGGAGTTCCATGTGTATATTTGTGTGTGTTTTGTTTGTAATTTAATATTAAACTCTACGAGGTCGTTATAAGTTAGCTTGAGGACCAATTGGTTCAGTGACGAAGTTGTCGCCTACTTAGTTGAATGTCGCGATTTCGATCTTTGCATCAGGATAAATATAAGTAAGGCCTACAGATATTTATTTCAAGTCTGATTAGCCCACTAATCTGCACTGGATAAGTGTGATGATTCAATGTCAGTTCTTTCAGAAATGGGGAGGCCCGTGCCCAGCTGAGGGACATATATGGTGTAACGGAAGGTCGACATCACCTCGGTGAGGGTTCGTCCGTTATGGAAATAACAACGGGAACCGTCACGTCTCTTAAGAGCGCCCTCGCTCAATATTTATTTTAAAAATAAGTGCAGGAATCAAACCCCATTTTAGGGATTTCACCTGCACATTTTACCTGCGGGGTTCTACCTGCCAACTTTTACCTACGGGGTTAATTCCACCTACGATGTTGATTCTACTGCGGTGCACAATGTAACGGAGGGTGTCACCTGCGATCCAGGGTGCCACCTGCCCTGTTACGCCAGTATGTTACCTGCGGTGCAAATGTAACGGCAGGGTTCTACCTGCGGTTTTCTTCTTTGAGTCCTAGCTAGCTCAGGAATCGACATTTAGGTGTCTCAGCGCATCCTTTACAATCGCTGAGGGCATACCGCTGTCAACTTGCAGGGTTCTACCTGCGGTTATCTTCTGCTCAGCGCAAGCTAGCTCAGGGAAGTTTTAGACCGCTTACGTGGCAAAATCAGATCGGCCGTTTACCCACGACCTACAAATTTGTGTCTCACCTACTTGATTGATTCTTTTTATTTTTTTTGTAATAAACATATTTTTGGAGTTTGTAATAGTAGCACTGGCGCCCAACGTTATCTAATGTTATAATAGAAAGGTGTTGCAATGGGTTGTAAAAGAAAAGATAGTTTAATTGAACATTCTTCGCGCAATACTGCAGCTCCCTGTATAAGTGTTCATGTTCTGACTCAATAAATGTATGTATAATATCTGTATATTCACAATAAGAATCTATAAATCATATATGTATTATATATGCATGTAAATTAAAGTAAAATAAATTAATGTCTTATCTAGCAGAAGTTGGTAATTCCATGAAATAGACCATCCCATTTATTCCCATTGGTGTCTATGACGACATTGGAGGCTACGACTATGGGAGCAAATATCAGCGCATGAGCGTCTACCTGAGTGCTGAGAGGTGAATCAATGACGATGATGATGAAATTAGTTTTGATTAACATACGTTTAATTTACATCACTCTGTTTATTTGAATAATCGTCTCTTATACAAAAGAATAAATTTTATCAATATAATTAATAATGTAAAACCATGGCAATAAGAATGGGCCTGCTTGACCGAGGAATTGTATTACCACACCCGCATGGGCGTCAAATACCATTTTACTGCGTTACCGCGTTTCCCATCATAAGTACAGGTACGCAGAGATCCAATCCATTTTTCCTCCCTTTGCTTTTACGCCTTTCATTATTTCCTTCCTTCCTCTTATTATTCACATTCATCTCAGCCTAAGATAGCCAAGCATCTACTTTGTTCACAGTCCTGGAGATTTTCATGGCATTCAGTGTGTTTATGATACTCGTTTATCTATCTATGGCTTCCATTAAAAATAGTTCCTGAATTTAAAATATTTTCAATTCTCCAAGTCTTCGTATTGGAACTTTAAACTAAGATAAATGCTTAAGTGCAGAGCTGCTTTTACTTTTCTACAAGGATAACTTGAACAATTAATAATACGAAGTTAATATTGACTATGCACTTAAAATATATGTTATTGTTATTATCCTTGGTAGCAAAACAACTTTATTTATGTATTCCCATGACTTCACTATCGCATTTCAATTTGGACTTCTAAAAGGTTTTCCTAGTTAACTATTACCTATAAATTCCTTTATTTATCTCTTGCGATTATTTCCAAAAACAGAAAATTTTAAAAACGCTGTTTTAATAATTTGTAACGTACATATACATTAATTTCTCCGTCTGCTTCATAAGCTCAGAGTCGCTCAGAGAACTATGGAGAGAGCTATGCTCGGAGTTTCTCTGGTAGATATGTTTCGGTATGAACAAATCCGCCAGAGAACCAAAGTCACCGACATAGCCTTTCGAATTAGCAAACTTAAGTGGCAATGGGCTGGTCACGTCTGTCGGAGATCCGACGATCGTTGGAGCAGACGAGTGTTGGAGTGGAGACCGTACCGGTAAATGAAGGGGACGCCCTCGGCTAAATGGTGCGACGATCTGCGCAGGGCGGTTGGCAGAAACTGGATGCGTGTAGCCGAAGATCGGGCTAGGTGGCGCTCCATGGGGGAGGCCTATGTCCAGCAGTGGACTGCCGCAGGCTGCTGATGATGATATACATTAATTAGTAAAAAGCAGTTACACTACATAGAAAAACTGAACTTGTACTTGCTGTTTATTTAAAATTTATATACCTTCCAAATTAACTATATTTAAATTTAACCTGAATCAAATTTTCATTTCTTCGCCTTAACATTTAGATTTAAAAAATATTGAAACATTTTTATACAAATAAAATAGCGCTGCTTTATTATGAAAATAAAAAGTTTAGTCTCACCTTCACTTATAATATATCCACGCATTTATTTTGTTTTCTCCAGAATTCTTATGGCAACTTCGTTTCGTCTTTTCTATTGATCACAACTAGGGAATGGAATAGCCTCCACTCTGACTCTTTATTTCCTATCAGTTTAAAGTATAGATAAAGGTTGATTAGAAGAGAATGGCTTTCAGCATTTATTTTGCCTGTGTACCACATTTTATATAATAAAAAAAGAATAAATAAATAAATTATATACATTTTACGTTAATTGATCTCAAAGCAATATTGGAATCCATCAAAAAGTGTCTAAACCACTGGTCCACTAGGTTAGTCCGATAAATAGAAAGATAAGTTTGAAATAATCTTTCTATTTATCTATTTTTGTTTCAGTGCAAAATAAGTGTAGACGCTATACGTTAATATTGTATTAAAAAATGAATTATTAGGTTTTCTTGTGTTATGTAAAAAAATTGTTTTCGATTCTAATATATTAGAACTTACTAAAAAATATTTTCAACGAAAACATTGTCGGCTCTTCAAAATAAGCTGCTTTAACAACATTAATGCATTCAATTGGTTCTATACAGGGGTAAATCAATGACAAGTGAAAAATAAGATAACTCTCCTAGAAACCTTTGCCGTTATTCCTCCTGAGACATGTGAAAAAGTCATGAAAAATGCAATTGAAAGTGCTCGCGTTTGTACAAGCACCTCGAAGTGTATTGCGAAGTGTAAATAAATAATTCAGTTGTAAAAAATCGTTATGTTATTTCCTATGAAAGATTTATATATTTTTATTTTAGAAGACATCAAGATCATTTTTTTCATTTAGCTACTCATTTATTTATGTACACAAAGAGAGAAAAATATCTTTCATTATAAAATTAATGAACGTTCAAACATTTTTATTTTTGTTTAATGAAAAATGTATGTATTCATTACTTTCAGTTTAGTAAGTAACTACAAGAATTTCGTGACTTTTGCAAAGCCGAAAAGCTTTACGAACAGCCCGCCTTTGTAATTAAAATACCACATTAATTAAATATTTGAACAAGTCCTAAAAGAATGTTATTTTAACCAAGAATGCGAAACAAAAAATAATATATTATACAAATAAATGATTGTTTAATTATAATATTATTAAGTTTAATGTATTTTTTTAACTTTTTTATGGTACTTATTGGTTATGTTACTATTCAGGCAACACCTTTTAGAGGAATCTGCTACAATGTTTTTATCGAACATATTATGTTCCATTGCTAAGCACGATCCTGCCCATAACCAGGAATGGGCACTACCCACCACGCTTGTTGGAAAAGTATCTACACTGGGATATAAAGTAAAAAGTAAAAAAGTAAAACAAAATCAACGGGATCGAACCCGCGACCATTTACTCCGTAGGCGACAACAACGCCGCAAATTTACGCTGTAAAAAGCATGTAGATTCTTTCCTACTTAGTAATGTCACCCATTTCTTTTTACTTTTATTTTGCTTTTTTTTCTACGTCTTGCCCAGAGATGATCTCGGGTACTCATTACATATTCTTGGACCAATGTAATAAAAAAGCGGCTACTTTGTATTTATTACGATGCGGGGATCGAACCCACGACCATTTACTCCGTAGGGGACAACAACGCCACTGAGCCAACTGATCGTTAATTTTTTACCTATTTTTATTTTCTAGTTTTGAGTTTAATTTTATCACCAGGGTTAATTTTTTTTAACAGCCCATATATGTCCCACTGCTGAGCAGGGGCCTCTCCATTTTTGGACAAACGGGCGTTAATCGACCACGCTTGTCCAATGCGGATTGACGGGGCAGGGTTAATATAGTCAGTCGTCAGGGTTAATATAATGGTTAATAATAAAAATAACCATTTTATCCTGGTAATATATAAAATAATCATTATATACCTGATAATATTAATGATATAAAATAATAACTAAACTCTCTCTTAAGAGAGAGTTTTGTGAAATTTGTGCTTTTGACATGATTATTACACCAGCATTTAATTCTTAGTTTGAAATAATTCACAGTTCAAATAATCACACTTATTTTATGAAACAGATCATTAATATTTAAGTTGTAGCATTCTATTTTAGTATGAAAAAAAAGGCTCTTTGTAATGTTACCCTATTCAGTATCGCTTGTTCGCATTCTGTATTCCAAAACCGGCACTCATCGTGTAAACAAGCGGGCGTGGGATTTTCGCGTGAAATATGTCCTTTATCCAATGATTACAGAAACAATGAATAAAATCGGATATGCCGTTTTATTCGTGACCTGAATTGTAATGCTTAAAATATCGTCATGAATTATTCTCTCTACTTCTTTTAGTGCCGCCTGGGCGGCGGACAGCCGTTATTACATACATTTGCCAAGATGTAATCTTAACTTTAGCATTCGTCTATTTCGTCCAGTTTTGGTCCTCTAGCAGATTTCTTCATTTCAAATCATATTCATTTAAAGAACTCTGAACCCTCTCCACAGCTCTCGAAGCAATATATAAATATGAAAACATTTTTATAAAACAAAATAAAGTCATCAAACTCGAATGAATCGCTTTGAAGTGATTTACAGCATTTTTTTTATTTTTATTATTACAGTACTCAGTATACGGTAAATTGAGCGTTTGCTTTCAAATTGATGCAAAGAGAAATGTTGGAAAATGCGGTTCAGATAACTTTTCGAATGAATACGTTTAACTGCAAGCAAACGCTGCATCCGACTCTAACATGTAAAAAAAAACAAGCGTAAAATTGCTGTGAGAGAATAGAGATGATTATTAAATAGAATAAAATCGTTTAAGTTCTCAATTACTTTTATTATTGGCTAGTTACAGGAGCAATGGCAGTGTTCGCTTCTGGTGCGAATTAAAGCAATATTATTTTACATGCATACATACATATTGTCACGCCTGTTTCCCGTAGGGGTAGGCAAAGACCACAAATCTTGATCCGCTACGATCCCGGCACACCTTCCGTGCTTCCTCCACACTCATCTAACTATTCGTTCATCCTTTCTCTCCCACTCACCACAGCAAAACGACTCTCCGTTAGTCGCTTTTCGCCCTCGTGGGAATCAGGACGTGACGGGTGGCGAACCACGTCGCCGTCATTTTCAACAAATTAGATTTATTAAAATTCGTCATAATGAATCCCACGAGCCGCAAGGGATAATGGAAGTCAGCTGTAGTACCCGAGGGAGCCTGATCCCGGGATGGTCGGCACGCTTGCGACTAAGCTCGCCCCTAGCCACGCATCCATTGACACGGCAGACCGTGGGTTGGCGGAGAGGAGGGGAAAAGGATAGAGAAGAAAAGAGGAACCTATTTATACCTAGCCTACCAAGCCTATATATACCTAAAAGGCCGGCAACGCTTCCGCGACTCCTGCGGTGTCGCGATTGTCCATGGGCGGCGTTGATCCTCCTATCCCATAACAAAAAAAGAAAAAGAAAGAAAAGCGCAGGGGAGAGGAAAGATTAATTTAGACAGAATGATAGTGGTATGATACTACCGCAACGGAAGACAAGGAGTGATGCGGTAGTCACTCGGGAGGGCGAGATCTTGTACCCGTGTACCAATACCATAACTATCGAACAAGTATATTATTTTACTGACCTATTAGGTATATTATTGTAAGCTTTTTGACATTCGTCTCGTGTCCAATAATAAAATCTAATCTCACAAATATTGGCCACTGAAAACAGATTCCAACCTTCATTATCCTTCAAATCAGTATTGATGGTCTAAAGTCGGTAAAGCTGTCAGATGCACAAAAGACTACTACAGCTGTCACTGACCCTGATCAACGTTATCTTATCTCTGCGTAACGGTTCAAGAATCAAAGTGATTTAAATTCTAGTCTCTAGTATTTTGAGACACAATATTAAGTGTTAATAGCCTGGTAATCAAAAATTAGCTGAGGAGCAGGACCCTCCACCCGCGGAGTCGATGATCGCGGGTTCGATCCTCGCATCGGAATAAATATATGTATGGATTACTTATATTTATACTGAGTCTGGGAACTCCGCCAATCCGCATTAGACAAACTTCATGGGTTAACGTCCATTCCTCCAGAAATGGAGAAGCGCGTTCTCAGCTGTGGGATATATATATGAGCTGTTAAAAAAAATTATAAATTAATTTTCTCCATTAAACTTCGATCATCAATTTTAAAATTGGTTTTACTTTTTCTCTTGAGTAAGTTATCCAGTAAAACTTTCTAATACGTCTGTTTCAAGTGTGTAGATGGCAAACTGGGTCAGATAATTGCAAGAGCGATTCGGAGAAACAGAAAAAAATTAAAAAATATTTTTTTTATGAAAGGGAAAGTTAAATGAGCAAGCGCCAACGCAAACGTAAAAAACCAACGCCTTCTAAAGACATCTATAATTCTCAGAGCACTGCAAATGAATTGCCTACCTAAGGGTTAGGTTATGAATAATAGGAAAGGAATAAGCATTCAATTGATAAGTAAGAAAGATACAACGAGAAGGAAAGAAGGGGAAAGAAATCTGTTTGCCAAATCCTTGAACTCACCGTACAAAGCACAATATATAACATGAAAAATGGCAGCATTTTTCATGTTACCTAACGCTGATTCTACCTAACGCTACTTCCTTGGACAATTTGGCCCATTCATGTTTGTCACTACCGTTCATCAATTTTTCTTTCTGTTTTTAGGATGCCCACTAAAAATTACCATCAACATTTCTTGAAATATAAATCGGACACCAGATCAGATTTAACTATTCCTTACTTCTTAAAGGCCGCCAATCCTTTTGTAATGCCTATGGCACTGCAAATGTCTATGGGCGGCGTTGATTGCTTTCCATCAGGCGACACGCCTGCTCGTTTACCTAAAACATAGTAAAATCAATTAATGAATATAATGGTCAGCTACACAAACCACTTCGATTGCCTTAGGAGGAAATAACCCAACTAAAAAGGGTAATCTTTTTTTAGTTTTTAACGGGGCTCACATTCTTATATGCCCAAAGGCCCATGTCTTAGGACGACCATGACTCTACTATTAAAGTTATGTACTATCTAATTTTAAGTTATGATATTGAGAAAGAAAGAAGCATATATCGGAAGCATATACCAAAATCTTATTTCGACGTCCCAATTACACTTTTTTATTGTATTTATATACGTAGATATTTGTTTTTAAACTAAAATCACGGGTAAACCTATTTAGTAGAAGTTCTTTTAAGAATTAAATAACCTGAAGCATGTTCCCGTATTCACTGAGTGAATGTAAATTGAAATGCACTTTTTCCATTAGCTATATTTACGTTACAGAATAAATTTTAAAATAAGTGTAAGTGTAATGTATTTATACTTTGTTCACCGCCCTTACAATCGGTAAATTATTCACCCGATTTAAACGCGCGCCCGAAAAGACGACGCCCGCGTAACGTGTTACACGATCCGGACGACGAAACAGCGTCGTTCGGATCCACTCATGACACCAACACTCACACGCACCCCGGCCCTAGCCGAGCACGTAGAGTAGGGAACACTTCTACACCGGCCGCTTACACGAGATTCTCTCACGTACCCGGTCGGTTTTCACCCCCTAGACCTTAGGGTCTATGGGACTAATAGGGACTATAGTTACTAAAGTTCAACCTCCCCTACATGTTTAACGTAGAATCATGACGAGTTTAAAATCAGCACACACACATATGTGTACCTCCGACACGGCATCAGGCCGATGGAGTCTGCGATTTGCGCAGATTCCCAATTATATTTTACTACCCTGAATACGATAAAGCTGTTAAAGCCAATAGGCTACCAGCATTAACATCTTCGAATCAATCATCATCATCACCGCCCATATACGTCTTTCGGTTAGGCACGGACCTTTCCATTTCTGGACGACCGGACCTACTACGCTTTTCCAACGCGGATTGGTGGTGTAACCAGACTCGAAATAAATATCTCTAGATCATACATATATATTTATTACGATAGGGGTTAAAACCCGCGACCGTTTACTCTGTAGGCGACAACAACGCCACTGAGCCGTAATTTTTTTTTACCTATTTTTATCTTTAGTATTGATTTTAATTTTATCACCAAACACAATGTATGGAACTCATCAAAACTAATCAAATGAGTCAAAACTCAAGACTTTACTAGTTCCACTGCTCTTGACATACCTTTGCTACCAAGTGGAAATTATTATGTTGTATTGTCACGCAAACTCAATAAGTGTATAAAATTTCATAAGAATCGAATTACTCAAAGTAGTTGAAAAAGCCTTTGCAATATTTAAAACAAACAAATAAATAGAGTCAAGCTTAATAACACCGTTTAAAAACACTAAAGATTAATGAAAAAACGTCCAACTTAAAGTATTGATGACGTATTTCTTAACTACTAGACTTAGTACCACATTTATTCAAGTACTAATTAAATTGGATGGACTATATCTGGGTGTGTTCCAACATTATGTTACAAATTCCAAACTTTTGTAAGACTAATACTATACTTTTAATTTGACAAATTGCTTTTATGTGTGCTAATGATACTTATAACTTTAAAATGGTATTTTTATAAGAAAAATTTTAATCATCTACGTATGTTTTCTATCTACGGTGTAAATTTTCAATGCCGTATAATTATAATTAAAAATTGATAGGTCTTTAGAGCAAACTAAGCTGTAATAGCATATATTAGAGCCCATTTATGCATGTCTCACTGTTGGACACATGTCCTCATATCAATCAATATCAATATCAGCCCGCGGCAGTCCACTGCTGGACATAGGCCTCACCCAAGGCGCGCCATCTAGCCTGATCTTCGGTTACACGCATCCAGTCTCTTCAGCCAGCTAGCCGCCTTGCGGATGTCAGAGAATATTGATTAAATTGATATGTTCTCATATAATCTTACAAAATTTGTTTATTTACGAGAATATGATACGTCTTCAGGGCATTGAGCAAGCACCTTAAAATATGATATTTCTATTTTTTTGTACACTGCCCATATATATATTTATGTTCCATTTTCAGCCTCCCTCTCTATTTCTAAAGAAATGGACATTAACTGATCACGCTTACCTAAGATGGATTGGCAAGTCACTTGAAACAATTATGTGTAAACCATACATATGTATATTTATCCTAAACCGGGAATCCTGCACTGCATCTCCGTGAAAGTCGGATAGAAAATCAGTATCTGTGCTCAATGCGTGGAAGTTTTAATTGAGCCATCGCCCATTTCCATCTGTATGTACTGTTAATAACGTAATAATTTAATCTGTATTCATGTATTTCATATCTATCTATCAAATCCGCAACCGTTGACTTTGAAAACGATACCTTCACCACTGCGCTAATAAGGTGAGTAATTCGATATAAATTGGTGCTGAGTCTTTTCGTTTGTCTACCTGTTCTTTACAAAACAGATTGAAATTTGAAAATTCAAATGAAACAAAATAAATTGTGAGAAATTCAACAGGCATTTATAATACCAAGGCTCGAGTTATGTACGACGATAAAATTATTTTAATTTTCATACCTACTGCTTAGTATAATATAATGGTTTCGGTGAAAACCGCACATCCGTAAATATAAATGCATTGACGTTAGGTGCTTTGAAAGTGTTATCTGCGAGCTACAGTTGAATATTTTAATAATAATTTTCAAATCTGTTTTAATGTAATGAAGCTATTATGAAACAAATTGCTGTTAAGAATATTTAACATCTGTGCGTTTATGTGGGCCGAGCATGGTACTGTAGCGTGCCCACCATACTGATACGGTGACACGGGATCTTTACGGAGTATATTCTAATTATAATAAAACTCTTCCGAATGATATTAATTTATTTTTCTATTCACTGTACATTTATATTTCACACTTTATTTATCACATTATTTACTTGTGCAAAGAACGGCGATATGTTATACGAGAAACGTCAGTCGATCTTATAATAAATAATTCGAAAAAATAATATTTTCATAATTTTTCAAATTTTAAAATTAAGAATGTTCAAAAAAGTAATATACTTAATAACAAAAGTTTTATTACATTCAAATAAAAAGTTTTAATACATTAGTCATATATTTATCAATGTATCACTTTAGTACTTTACGACATATAATATATTCCTTCAATTTTAGCATAGGGAGAAATATATGTAAGAAACCTAAGGCTATTGATATAGACTACCAATTAGCTCAGTGGCGGGGCTAACGCCTACAAAGTTGGTAGTCGCAGGTTCGATTTCGAAGTCGGGATACCCCACCAATCCGGATTGAACAAGCGTGGTGAGTGTTCCTCCTGAAATGGGGAGGCCCGTACCCGTCAAGTTGACATGGACGTTCATTAATTCGCCTTGCACAAGTATGGTGGATTATTGTCCATTCTTCCAGAAATGAAGAAACCTCTTACCCAACAGTGGGCGTATGTATGTATATGAGCTTTTAAAACAAATTGCAACTACGAAGTGATTTTTTTCTTACTTAGTTTTTGTCTAAAAATCACTTTGCCCAAATTTGTATTTACCGATATAGCAAAAGACGAGAAGGAATTGATTTCTTAACGGTTGAACGAATCTTGAAAGCTACTTTAAACTTCGATATTATACCTGTGGGAATACTTAAGCACGTTTTTTGTTCGTTGGATAACACAGATTATATTTACGTAAAAAGAAAATTTGTGCAGGATTTATTTTGCTTAAAAAAGAATTGCTTGATTTTGGATATGGATACTGGGAGAGTGAGATGAACATATGGTAGAGTCGAAGGCAAATTTTCCTTTGCCCTTCGTTTTTTTTCCTCTTCCTCTCCCATAATTCACATCCTATCCATATTTAGGCAAGTCATTTGCAATACTCCTTGTGTTGCAAATATCCACAGCAGGCACTGATTAGTTACTATCAGAAACACTCGCTTCTATTTAAAATTACATTATGAAACTTTATAGAAAGAAAAATGTAATCCACCATCTGGATGATTGGCGATCCAATGCGGTACGTTTTTCCCGTAAATTCTCTTCACACATCACCTCTCTGTGTAACCAGGTGGTTACACAGAGAGATGGTGAGTCGAGAGAAGTTTAATATGACTATATTACCTGCAGTGCTATTTCTGAATATTGGAACCTTCAAAGAACAAACTTATACATTTGTCAAAGGCCAACAACGCTTATCCAATGTTTTCGGTGATGCAGAAGTTTATGGGCACGTTGAAAACTTTCATTCAGACGACAAACATGCTCATTTTCCTGCTTATACATACATACATATCGTCATGCCTGTTTGTCGTAGAGGTAGGTGTAGGTAGAGACAGATCTCCATCTGCTACGATCTCGGCATACTTTCCTTGCTTCCTTCACACTCATCATCTTCCTGCAAGCTCGTCAATTAAGGGTACTATTGACGTGGCCTTTCTTAAAAACTTCGACAATTTGGTCAAGATATGTTTTCCTTGGTTTTCCGCAACGTATATATTTTATATATATTTCTTTTGCGTCTTTTCCTGCCTATACCATAAAAAATTTATACGTATTTTTTTATGTTTATTTTTTTTTAATATTCACATATAAAAATACATATAATTTGATTAAAACTTGCCAGAAATTCATTTATTTTGAAATTTTATGTGAACACAAAACTAAATTTACATTGAAGCCAAATTTCACTTTTAAAATAATGCAAGCGTGCAATTTGAATGCTGATAAACAAGTTAAACCACTCGCAGACTATTTTATGCTCTAATTAATGTGAATAAGCACTAACACGCATTCAGGGGATACGAACCTTATTATACTTCTATAAAATTTTATTTACTCCGTAGTTTTAATAAATGATGTTGATTGATATAACGTGATGCTGTTTACTGAAAATTCCATTTGAGCGTTTTTGTTATGGAGAAATACTTATGGATTTCTTTTAATCATGACAGTTTGTGATCTCTGGCCTCTAAGCTTATTGACTTAGTGGACACGCTGCCGCTTTCGGAATCGAAGGTGGTGGATAAAATTTACATTAAATTTACATAGTTACGCCTGTCTCTCTATAGGGTTAGACAAAGACTACAGATCTCCACCCGCTACGATCCCGATACACCTTCCTTGCTTCCTTCACACTTATCCATCTTTTCATCCATCCTTCCTCTCACATTCATCGTAACAAGTAGATTAGGTCGTGATGGGTGGCGAACCACGTCGCCATCATATTTTTAAGAAATTAAGTTTATTAAAATTCGTCATAGTGAATCTCACGAGCCGTAAAGGAGGATGGAGGTCAACTCCAGCAGAGCACCGCATGCTGACGTAAGGCACTATAGTACCCGGGGGAGCCAGATCCCGAGACGGTAGGCACGCTTGCGACTAAGTTCACCCCTAGCCACGCATCCTTTGGCACGGTAGACCGTGGATTAGCGGAGAGGAAGGGAAAAGTATAGAGAAGAAAGGAAAATGCAGGGGAAAGAAAAGATGAGATTTAGACAAGATGATAGGGATATGATACTACCGCAACGGAAGACAAGCAGTGATACGGTAGTAGCTCGGAAGGTCGGGGTCGCGTACCTGCTTACCAATACCATAAAATTTCCATATTTAGATAAATATACATATGTATGAACAAATCTTACGTATCTATAATACATACATTCAGTTTCTCGTAGGGGTAGGCAGAGTACACAGATCTCTATCTGCTACGATTTCGGCATACACGTATATTTAATAAACTTTATATTATATATGTATGTTATAACGTTTTAACAGGTATTACTCCGAGTCTGGATGTATCGCCAATTAGCCTTGGAAAAACGTGTGGGGAGGCCCAGCGATGAAACAAATGGATTGAAAAAAAAATGAGAAAACAAAACAAACTTAGTGTCGGCTTAATTCCCATGGTCTTCTGATCTTTGGAACACTCTTCTTGAAAACCTTTATTATGTCTAGTTATTTTTTACTTTAACGCCGGACGATGCTCGATTACTAACAATCAGGTGACCAACCTGTTCGTTTGTCTATCTCTACCATTCAAATTTATTCGCCTAATTGCTATCAACAATGAGAACAAGGTACAAACTCATATATATACCTCATTCCCTTATACAGCGGCATGATAATTTTCAAGCCGTAGAGCCTTCTTACAGTATGAAATACTTTACGACCTCCTTACGCAGAAATACACAAGATTTGTGCCTTAGACTGAAGTTAACGAGCCGAAAGTAAATTTCATGTGGTATAGCTTTGAGTTTTACGAGCTTTTAATTCATATTTAACATAATATTCTTACAAAGAAAATGAAGGCAATGCTTTTAATATGATTAGATTATTTATGACCGCCTTAAAAAATATGCATAGGGCTTGTGATAAGGAAAATGGTAAAATTGATTTCATTTTGTTCAGTAGAAAGGAATAAAGAGTTTCGAATCGTAAGCACTACTCTAAAGCAATTAGGCTATATAACACAGAATTCAAAAAATTAGCTCTCTAATAGAGAAAAAGTAATAAACTTCATCACCTTTATCACCAGTCCAACGCTGGACATAGACCTACCATAAGAAGCGCCACTTGACCTAATCTACTTTTTCATGCAATTTCTGCCATCCTGCCCACATAATCATTCCAATTTTATTTTAACTGGAAATGTTTTTGTTATTATTTTAATTTTATAAATGAATGTATACAATAAAACATAATATATTATATATACTATAGACATTTTTTTTTTCAAAGTACATATATTGCTGAGCACGGGCCTCTCTATTTCTGGAGGAACGGACGTTAACCCACCACGCGGTTACCAGACTCGGATTAAATATTTGTAGGCCATACAAATATTTATTCCGATTCGGGTGTAGAACCCGTTGACTCCGTGGGCGGGATTCCCCGCCACTGAGCCAATTGGTCGCGTTTACGATAAACATAAACAATAATACCGTCATAAAAGGACAAAGTTTGAGAAAATAAATAAAAACAATATCGTTAAATCAAAATAATCATCTTCAGGTATAGTATCAAGCATCTTCAGGTATAGTAGACTCTACGGAAGACAACTGAAAAGTCACTTTTAACTTTTGACTTTTTTACTTGGTGGGTGGAGAATTGATAGCGAATTTTCGGTTTTTGGTTTAAGTTCCAAATAAATCCACTTCATCCAGCACAAAAAACACACATTATTAATTTTCTGTTATTGTTTTGCTTGTCGCGGATCTTAGCTAAGTAAAACTTTTGACTGTCCACATAGTGATGGATTTCCGCAAAGTAACGCCTGACTCCATTAATAATCTTATTTACGCTAACCAAACAACGAAAACCTTTTAAAGGTGTGTTTGGTTTGGTCAGCGATTGTAGAACCAGACGTGTCGCAGTAGCAACGACGCTGCCGGTTACCGGCTTGCATTACTTAGGTCTAGCTTTCTTTGCAATGTTTATACCGTCATCGATCATCAGCACCTCTTTTATCTAACTACAGGATACTCCACCCGTGGATGAACTAAACAATGGGAGCGATATTGCGTAAAAGATTTAAAACCAGTCAATGTACTCCCCTGTATGTCAAAGATTTTGGAAAAAGTAGTAAGTACGCAATTAACTAAATATCTAGAAAAAAATTAGATTTTGCCTTCAACGCAGTCAGCTTTCAGAAAGCGCAGAAGTTCTGCCACTGCATGGACGTAGTTGATGACATTTTGAGTGCACAGGATATAGGAGAGGGGACGATATTGACACTGCTTGATTACTCCCGGGCCTTTGATTCAATAAATATTCCACTGTTGTTATCTAAAATGTCATACTAAGGTTTTAGTTTTCAGGCTATGAAATGGTTCGAAAGCTACTTTAGGAATCGGACCCAGATAGTAGAGCTACAGCTTGAAGATGGGAGAACGCTTGCGTCACCCGCTTATTCTGTACAAAGGGGCGTCCCCCAGGGATCAATTTTAGGGCCTCTCATTTTCTTATTAATTTAATTTTCTTATAAAGTTTTTCTATTCTATTCTATAATTGTGCCCTCTTCTATCAGTTTACAGAAAACTAAAATTCGCATTTATTAGCCATTATTCGTATATCAATATTTTTTATATGTAAAGTAAATTCTATATATGATTTACACGCGTATAAAATAATTCTACTACAAGGAAAGAAGTAACCATATCAAAAAACAATCTCCATTGAAAATAATATATCGCGGAGTCATCTGGGAAATTTGTCGAGAGCCGAAAGTCCTTCCATACTTCTCGAGTTATTAATGGCGCTGTGTCATCTCGAGTAGCTTAGTTAATAAAAGAACATTGTGAATAGCTCCCGCGAGGGTTTCCAAATGACTTCTATTTTGCAGATAAATTATTTACTCTAGGCATAAATTTATCTAATAGGTATAGTTCTAGGAAAGAAAGTTCCTCAGTAATATTTTAAAGTAAGTTATGAATGTAAGCTAATGAAATAAATGTAGAAATTTCATCCTTCTTTCTGAAACAATTGTATTAAGGAGACTTAACATGAATTGAAGAAATGAAGCCAGTTTCTTCGAAAAGTAACACACTTTTTCGGTAGGAGATTTGCTACTACGCATACATTTAAAAAGAAAATTTCCTTTCTCAAAGACTTGCATCACTTATTTATTCCAAATCTTCTTACTTACGCATAGTTACCACCACTTGGTTCTGTGATACATGACTTCTGGAGCTATGAGTTCTAGCTTCAAATAGAACAATGAATAATATTCAATATATATTTTTTTAATGTATTATACTTACAGGTAGCGCTACACGTACTTTTTTCATAGGTGCCTTTATCGGATGCTACCTGCGCTTTAAGTTTTTAAGAAACATATATTACAGAAAAATACACCTCATTTTCGGAACGAACTCGAATATTCAACGGTATTTTAAGTGACTCAAAGGTCTTTTTACGTTGACAATGAAACTGAAATTCCAAGCGATGCAGTACAAAGGAAAGACGATATATAAAAGACTGGCTTACTGTACATTTGTGGCGAGCCTTCTCGAGTGCCTTATCGCAAACGCTTTCTGGTATGAGCCTTTCCATTCAATTCCTGACAATATCTCAAAATAACCAATATTTCCTATACCATTGATAAAAAGAAGGTATGCGCTTACTTTACTCAAATTGAACGTAGTATAATACGGAATAAGATTTCATAAAGTGCCTTTTTTATAGAAGACTTAGGCAACCGAGCAAGAGGCTACCTGATGAATTATCACTTCAGACGCGTTGGGTTGGGTATGTTGATGTATCTAACGAAGCATTCAAGAGACGAGCGTATGTTCCCAAAAAGCCAGCAACGCATATCACTATGGCCGGTGGTAATTACTTACTATTAGGTGACAAACATGCTCATTTACCCGCTATGCTATTACAAAAAACCTGTGATGAACCTGTGAAAGATGTGAATAATTGTAGGAAAAGAAAAATAAAGAGATGGGAAGAAGGAAATAAGAAGATGAAGAAGATAGAACGGTAGAAGGGAATCACAGAGAACGGTAGAAAACCAAATCTACTAGTAAATCATCCCATAAGGGCCTTGTATGACACCCACGGAAACAAACGGGGTATTCCTAATCTATATGCGGAATAACAAAGCGAGGTATATTCTTCTTCGTATTCGTTCCCCACAATCCTGAGGATTGTAACCCGCAATAGTAAACGGTGTTGTCCTGGTATAAATCTCTTGACGCAAATAGGAATTACTGGCGTCAAAAGATTTATACCGATGTGACACTCGGATTGCATCCTGCTTAGATATACAAAGTGGGTCGGTTTTTGGATGTGGCCATCGCGTTGTTTATATTGCGTCCTTAGCTTTTGGGCTCTTCCGTATTAATTAAATATTTCAGACCCCAATGTATGACCAAAGAAGGCAGTCTTTCGCAGATTACCACATATCTAAGGACGGACTCATTATTATTATTACGATGTGCACAGCCGAGAATCCTTACAAATAAGTAGTAATTAAGTTATTTAATAACGCTATCTCAATATAACATTTACGTCTGCTTAAAGGAAGTGCCATCGTTACTATACCCTTATCAAGTTGACACTTGACAGCTGGGTAAAGAATGAGGATGAGAAGCAAGAAAGAATTTGCAATAGGGAAAACATGTAAATGTTAATTAAATTTAATACAATATATTTACTGTGTTTGAAAATGGACTCCAAAATAGATTGGTATTTGGCTAAAACGTTAATAATAGTTTAAAGGTAGAAGTAAGCGTGGAAGGACCAGCTTGATCAAGGACGTACCACCACATACAGAACATTGGCGTTATGTGCTACTGCGTTTCATACGGCGAGAACGAAGTTACGTTGTTCCAAATGCTTTCCCCTTCCTTTACTTATTTCTTCCCCTTCAGTTATTCACATCCTAACTTGGACTGGCGTCGATATTCACAATCAATAATGTTGTTAATAATTTGATTTGCATATGCGTAAAATATCAGGTTTATTAAAAAATATATTTCAACAAAAATATACTACTAAATATAGAATCTATTCAAAAATCATATTTAAATAAAATAGATTTATATTATAACATTTATACTATTTCATAAATTAGACTTACAAGGAAAAAGACCATCGTTTAAAAAAAAGAAACCACATTTATCACCCTACGCAATTCATAAATCATTTTGTTTTTATTATGAGTAAGTACATTACAATTTCGTAAGACTCGTAGTTTATGGACCGTACAACTTTTTATGTCGAATTCCTAATATTTTTCCACTATTACCAAAATTATTTGTATATGGACAGTCAAAAGTTTTACTTAGCTAAGATCCGCGACAAGCAAAAGCTAGTTAGCTAAGTAAAACTTTTGACTGAAAAGTTTTACTTAGCTAAGATCCGCGACAAGCAAAAGCTAGTTAGATAAGTAAAACTTTTGACTGTCCATATAGTGATGGATTTCCGCAAAGTAACGCCTGACTCCATTAATAAAATTATTTGTGACTGAAGAGTCCTTTGAAGGAAAATCGTTTGTTTGTGAAATTATCATAGTAAATTTTCTTATGACTAGTGACTCTTGTAAAATAATCGTTTTTAAAAATGTGAGAAACAGTAGAAGAATAACTTTTTTAAAAACTTGTTTATGATGAACCATAATTTTGTATCATTCATTATTTTTATATATATTACATTAAATAAATGGTGTCTTAAACGGCTCAGTGACGTAGTTACCGTTTTCAGAGTCAATAGTCGCGAGTCCAATTTCCACCGGTATAAATACATGTATGGCCTACAGGTATTTATTCTGAATCCCCCCTTAGAAAGCTTGGTAAATGTCTATTACTAACAATGAACATATATGATTTTTAAAAAAAACTATGTTCAACGGAGGTGGCAAATTAAATTTACCTAAATGGCCGGCAACGCTTCCGCGACTCCTGCGGTGTCGCGATTGTCTATGGGCGGCGTTGATTGCTTTCCATCAAGCGACACGCTTGCTCATTTGCCCTCCTATCCCATAAAAAAACATCGACCAACAAACAAATATCGAGATAAAATACAAAATCGGAAACGTTCGAGAAAACACAAATATAATACAAAACATGAAATGCCCCAATGTAGGAGCCCAATACTGTCGTTACAGTTACTTGATTTGATAACGTAAACATTTATTTTAAGTTATTATTTGATTTTAAGTTGAAATTTAAGTTATATTTAATAAATGGTAACTATGACAATTAATACTTATGAAATATAAGCTGTTTAAAATTCCGTTTTACTATAGAAATGTGAAATACTAAAATCAACTTTCAGTTTAATTTAATACCCCAGTTCTGCTGTGCTTCGAAAACAATTATAAAAGTACTTAAAACCATTCTCGCTAAGTGCATCATAAAATATAACGACAAGTTGATACCACAATATCAAACTATTTTTAAGCAGTGTCTAACACATAAAAGTTGTTGATTCTAAAACAGATACGAAATATTATAGTTTCTTCCAAAGTACTAAAATATACAATCGTTTTATACAGAAAATAGGTTTGTAATATTATTTAAATTTATTGGCTCTTCAAGCTGGATAACTATTTTAATATTATCTAAGGAAACCTTACTAGTGGTACCGGCTATTATAAAAGTTCAAGGAATGTTGTGACGAAAGTCTGATCATTCATCATATCGCACACGGACATATTTTCATACAAACTGTTATTCCTTATTTTATTCGTTTAAGAAATAATTTTCATAAATCGTTCCCAATGCCAACGTACGTTATATACGGAACTTCAGTGCAAAATTTAATGCTTATGGCGCCTTCAGTTTCAGCTGTGCTTTGTCTGTCAGTCAGTCAATATATAAAAATTTATTAAAGAGAAGATTGCTCTTTATTTATATACATACTCATAGATAAGTATTGATATAGTTTATTTTATATCATTATTAGATCAGATGCTCGAAAATTAACACTCAATTTATTTTTAGAAATCTACACCAGTATGGAATTATCTATGTGATCACTTTTGGAAGAAATATGGCAGTGGATAGTTGCTCAAAACCGAAAAAGAAATAGGACTTACGTGAACCGAAATATTTCGTCTAACTCTAATAAAAATAATTTATTAACTAAGACAAGAATAATTATTACAGAATCGTCTAACTTTAGATTTATTAACCAAGACAAGAATAATTATTATACAAGCTAGCTGACATAAATCTACGAAATAAATGTCTTTTGTTTCTTAGTTTTGCTATAATTTGGCAAACAATTAGAAAAAGTAAAGTTGTTTACGATTCAATACATCTTATCTTTTATTTATTTAAGAAATAAAATATCACATAACACGTAGCAATAACCTATGCTTTATCTTTATACCTATCTCATTAGACTATGTGAGAATTATTTTTTGTCATATAAGAGTTGAATTTCTTTTGTGTTTATAAAAGAGGATTTACAGAGATATTTGAAATAATTATTAATTATGCTTGTTCGTTTTTTGTAGAATACATCGTGTTTTTGCGGTCAAAATCCGTACTTTAAAATATAAAAAACAATTAGTAATTTTACATATATGAAAATTTTAAATTTAAATTGCGTTTTAGAAAAACAAGATGTGGCCATCGCTTAAGACCTCAATAAACTATCAATTTCCGGGCAGTTAAGTGCACCAGATGGAAGTCTTAAATGTCTACACAGTTAAGTTTTAAAGTAATTAAAATGAAAATTATGTAACAAGTAAATTTTATTTAACTGTTTGCATTGACAATAGCAGCATTTATTAAACTAAGTTCGCAATTTACTTATTTAGTAAAAATATGTTAATTTTTTAATAAATATGAAGGTACGGAGCAAGCTGGTAACCAAAATTTATTTTTATTTATGATAATTTACAGGTGAAGTTGGATGGAGCATAGTAGGTCTCACTAGGCAAGCCCGTGCTGAGACCTTCCGATTAAGTCAGTATTCAAATTTGGAACTTAATTCCTACCGCCCATAAACATTTATTTTAAACTACGGCTCCGTGGATAACTTGTCTGTCTTTTTTATGGTATAGAAAAATCTATCAACGCCATCAAAACATATCTATAACATCATAAGCATCACAAAAACAATGCTAACCTTTGAAAGAAAAATGTAGATCGGTTCGAAAATATTGCTGAAAGTAGCTAATTCCACAGAGTGGTGGTACATGGATGGTAGTCAGTGGAAAAACGTACCGTATCAACAATCTACTATATCAAAAATCATCTAAATGGAAAAATGTAAAAATTTAGATTTATGGTAGAAAAAATAAGAGAATGGAGAAGTGTTAATGTTCAACGAGGATATGCAGCAATTTCTTTTCTAATTAAATAATAAAAATTCCTAAATAGGAAACTGATGAAAATCATCACTGGAACTTCTTTCCGCGGACCACCACTGTTTGAAACTGACTACCTTCGGCGATAGTTCCGAAACGTTACGTCATTGGCATTTTCAAAAAATAAGCCTACCTCAAAGACTGACACCGCTTCCGTGACTCCTGCGGTGTCGCAGATATCTATGGGAGGCATTGATTACTATTCATCAGGCGACACTCTTGCTCGTTTGTCCTCCTATCCCATAAAAAAAACTTGGGCAAGACTTTAACCTGAGCCCTTCGCCTCACCATGACGAACATATAAACACCTTAGCAACATGGGCCACGCTATTTTATAACAATACGAAATATAGAATAATGACGTAATAATTTACCCATTACAATATCAGTAATCGATCTATACCCGTACACAAAAAAGTAATTTTGTAATGCACACTGATTTGAGTATACACGTAACATTCAATGTACTTGTAGGTGTCCACTTTGGTAATGGATCCCTTTAATCCTATTATGTTCTGGAACGGATTTTCTTAATGTAACGAGATATTCATTAATGCGAATGAAAAGATGGTAGTAGATGGGTGGATGGTAGTCTTTTAAGTCTGCTCAAACCTTCTTTAGTAAACATAACTTGTAATATTCTTTAATAAATACACACTTATCGTAACCTAAAATAAGTGAAAGAAGAAGAAGAGTGTTGAAAACGTCACAAATGTAAGGGATTCAAAAGTGTAGTATTGTGTTTGAAGTTTTAATTTCAGGGATTCGATTGAATAATATTATACAATATATTCTTCTGACAATTATGGGTGTAATTAAAATTTTTGTTTTGTTGCTTTGTGCCAACAATTGAAACTCTTTGGTTTTTATATAGAGCAAGCGAGCCCGAGAGATGTTGTTCTGCGTGTCTGTAATTTGAAAAAATCTAGAAGCCGATAGCAGTTTCACCTGCCCAGTCTAATTTTGAATCTATCCAGCCAGAAACCCATTTAAGAACATACAAAAAATTCATCAAAATCGGTCCAGCCGTTTAGAATAAATTCAGTGACAAACACACACATAAGAATTATACATATACTCGTATATGCAGATAGGAAGGCAAGCGAGATAACAACGATTTAACTGCTGTTAAATAATCACCACCTCTATGAAACAGTACTAAGAGAATTGTAAATGCATTATCGGCCTCTCAGAAAGGTGAAGACTTCTTTTTTTGAAGACAATGTCATATCGGCCTCTCAGAAAGGTGAAGACTTCATTTTTTGAAGACAATGTCGTATCGGCCTCTCAGAAAGGTGAAGACTTCATTTTTTGAAGACAATGTCGTATCGGCCTCTCAGAAAAGTGAAGACTTCATTTTTTGAAGACAATGTCGTATCGACCTCTCAGAAAGGTGAAGACTTCATTTTTTGAAGACAATGTCGTATCGGCTTCTCAGAAATGTGAAGACTTCATTTTTTGAAGAAAATGTCGTATCGGCCTCTCAGAAAGGTGAAGACTTCATTTTTTGAAAACAATGTCGTATCGGCCTCTCAGAAAGGTGAAGACTTCATTTTTTGAAGACAATGTGGGATCGGCCTCTCAGAAAGGTGAAGACTTCATTTTTAGAAGACAATGTCTTATCGGACTCTCGAAAGGTGGAGATTTCATTTTTTTTGAAGACAATGTCGTATCGGTTTGTAAATTATGCAGAAGACAGATGATTATAGCGGGTTTGTGTATAATTAAAAAAAAACTTAGAAATTAAAAAGCCGCTAATTATTAACAATGCTGACAGCTGGTTTGTTAAAACTTGTTACAAAATAAGACCTAATTAGCAGACGTGTTTTAAAAGCATTTGAATATATTAACATTTGATAAAACTTAAATTTCGCTTAAACATTTTAAAGTTCAGAATGTCTTACGTAGTATAAATTAATCAGAAATAGCTA
Organism: Baronia brevicornis; assembly: GCA_031353405.1. Lineage (NCBI taxonomy): Eukaryota > Metazoa > Arthropoda > Insecta > Lepidoptera > Papilionidae > Baronia > Baronia brevicornis. The sequence goes on from JASFAT010001530.1 coordinate 237,362, forward strand.
AAGTAAATACAATGATTTCAAAATGTTCCATAACAATTAGAAAGACTTACGTGTTAATATTCCAAATATGCTAAAGTAAATCATTTATTCACAGAATTAATTTATCCATTCTAACCTTTCATAAAATTCATTTTCAGCTTACCGGTATATATCGTACTCGTGGTCAACAACCCGTTTGCCCAACATAATAGCTGTGGGCAAATACTCTTATGTTCAGCAGTGGACTGGTAAAGTCCAAAAAAACCATTTTTCACTTTCTTTTTTACTAAGTATATAAAATTCCTTAGATAATTAGTAAAAAAGAAATTATAAGACGATAACATTAGGTTGGGGAAAATAAAATTTATTATTTTTACGTGGAATTCAAAACTTTATTTAAAATGTTTTGGATTGTCCGATTTGGGTCAAATATGCACCGTTTTGCTGTATAATTTTTTGTCATTTTAAACGTAGCTTCATAATGCCTCTCTCATAGAAGTTTTGGTCCTAATCAATATCAATCAATATCAGCCCGCGGCAGTCCACTGCTGGACATAGGCCTCACCCAAGGCGCGCCACCTAGCCCGATCTTCGGCTACACGCATCCAGTCTCTGCCAGCCGCCTTGCGCAGATCGTCGCTCCATCTAGCAGAAGGGCGTCCCACACTACGTTTGCCGAGTCGTTTGGTCCTAATATTATATTAATAAACAATATTTTTTCCTGAGTAATTTGTTTCATTTACAGTACTCTATATTTATAAATTAAATGGCGCAGAATTCGATTCTAACAAGAATCAAGCAGAAAAAGTAACTTTTTATTGTATCCGTAGGTGTAAAGAATCACATCTTTAGCTCTCCGAGTAATTTTAAAATCGATTGAACATTTCTTGATGAACAGTCATAGAGAACATAAATTAATTTTTCATATATTAAAGCATTTCATATAATAAAACCTTTGTTTTTATAGCATTTTTATAGCAGTTTTTTCTACCACTACTCAAGTATATTTGTTGTAATGATACATATTAGATAACTTGCTTAATTATTTCTGTACCTCTTCCAAAAAAAATAAAGTTATCGAAAAATATATCAAACACCAAAGACGACACAAATTCATTTTACAATTGATACAATCATTACATTATATGGCGGATCGAAATAACACTTTTAAGGCACATTAGGAGCTTATTTTTCTTACTTTAAGTACAATAACTTCACCTTACACTACAAATGTATTGCAAGGTGAACTTATTGGGAACCTTCCATGAATTTAACACAAACTATTGTTCAATACAAACAATCAATATCAGATTAATATGAACTAAGTTAATTAACGCTGCTTAATTATCCTGTGATGTTAATCCAGTTGCTCTACATTTCTGATAATTAAATTAATTTCAATTCAACTACTTACTCAACGAATTACTTACAGGCTCACTGACGAAATGTACCTTGGCCTCCATCACGAGATTACACTGGTCAAGATCGAAGAAGAATGAAGGATGTGCCGTTTCTCAGTGCAGTCCAACGATACGTGGGACAACCGACTGATTGTTATTGACTACATGATAATACTATGTATATAGCCCATTTGACAACGCAATCTTCTTCTATTCACTCTAAGTGTCTGAACCAAGGGTGTCTGTGTATCTTTGTCTTTCCGATTATGGAAGCATCGCCTCTAGCTCTTTGTTTTTAACATTGTTTAGGATTTCTTCAGCTTCAATTCAGTTAACAAAATAACATTTTTTGAATCGTTATTCTTTTTCTTAATCGATAACTTTTTACTACTTATACCTAGTAGGGACAGGTCAGGGAATATCTTTGCCTAGCTGCCTATGCGGTAGTTATAGTATTAGTACGCGAGTACGCAACCCCGGCCTCCCGCGCTACTACCGTATCACTCCTTGTCTTCCGTAGTATCATATTCATATCATACTGTCTAAATACCTTCCTCTCCGCCAATCCACTGTCTTCCGTGCCAATGGGTGCGTGGCTAGGGTCGAGCTTAGTTGCAAGCGTGCCGACCCTCCCGGAATCGGGCACCCTCAACGACGGGCCTTACCTCAACATGCGGGGCTTCGCTGGGGCTGACCTCCATCCTCCCTTGCGGCTCGTGAGATTCACAATGACGAATTATAATAAACCTAATTTGTGAAAATTGACGGCGACGTGAGTACGTCACCTGTCACATCTTGATTCCCAGGAGGACGAGAAGCGACTAACGGAGAGCCGTTTCGCTACGATTAATGTGAGAGGAAGGATGGATGAGTATGAAGGAAGCTAGGAAGGTGTGTCGGGATTGTAGCGAATGGAGATCTGTGGTCTATGCCTACCCCTACGGGAAACAGGCGTGACAATACGTACGTATGTAATAGGGACCGAATAAGAATTTTTAAAAGAAAACTAGCAATTTTTTTTAATATTACTACAATTCTTGTTAACTACTCCAAGTTAATGACGTCTGTGTTAAGAAATAACATCAGGTCATTAGATCCTTACCAACTGAGTTATTTTCAACTGAGCAAATTGAGAATTTGTTTTGTCAGTAGCAGTAGTGTGCTGGCTTCCCTGAAAAAAGTTGTGAACTTCTCTTGCTTTTATTACATTCTCTTGACTCTGAATAATTAAGTGTCTACCCATTTCACAAGACTGCCCCGAGGAGCGAGTAGAAATCCTTTCAAAGTTATTTATATTAAACTTACGTACCTCTATAAAAACTACACAAAGCAGCCTAACTACCTAGATATACTTTATGTACTTTAAGTAATATTTCGTCAAAATTTATTATTAAACATATTTTTTGGAAAAACTTAATTTTGTTTATTTTTTTATTTACATATTCAAACGATTAAAACACATAATATAGCAGTAGATTAAAAGCGATCGTAATACCCCTTTAAGTCAGGTAAAAACCTAACTTAAAGCTTTCGGTTAAGTGGTGTAGGCCTCAAACCGGTGTCTTCTTACTCATTGGGTACGGCGTACATATAGTATATAGTATTACAATTAAGATTTCAGTATTAATTTATTAAGATTTAAGTTTATTTTTTCTAAAATAATTTTTTTTTTTAAAAAAAACTCTCAAATTACAATAGAAAAGATAATGAGTAAATTAATTTCCTAAAAGAGTGGCAATTGCCTATCGAGATTATATATATATATATATATATATATATATATATATATATATATATATATATATATATATATATATATATATATATATATATATGTAGTATATATATGTATATTTGAGATAACCTAACAATATATTTTTACAAGTTAACAAGCGCTATATATGTAAGAATACTAAGAAGGTCCATATGCATACATAAACAATTTGCTTAAATACCAAAGCTAACATTTAATGATAAGTCGTTACTGATTTTTTCTTGTTTCATCTTTTATATTGATATTATTTTGTGTTTTACACTGTAAAATGTTTTAACGTGCTTCTCTTAACCTATTGTTACTATATTATTATGAGAGAGCAGTAACTGGCTTTCTTGTTATACAACTGTCTTATATCTTATGTATCTTGGAATAAGCTGTTGTTCTCACATGAAATAAATAAATAAAAAAGTAATTCCAGTACAAAGTCTAACATTCTTTGTGGTCTTTATCAATAAATTTAGGGAAAATATTGTTTTTTTATTATGCCCAAGTTTTTCGAGATGGGACAACACCATTAATAACCTCGCTTAATAGAGAAGACCTTTTGGCTTTACCACAGATTTCCCAGTTGTGTACCGTAAGCCTCCATAGTTCGAACCCATTAAATTGACACTTATTAAATAATGGAAGGGAGAGAGAAAAGCAAATGATGGAATCGTGGATAGGGAAGACAAGAACAATTCTCCCTCCTACCCTCACACGTCACTGAAATAAACGCAGTAGATATAGAAAACATTCTTCTGTAAGAGTGTGTTAAATTTTTTGTAATAGTAGAGCCACGCTGAAGACGAAATCTTTGTCAAGAATGACATATTATTTGTCTGTAGCATTTATGAGCCGCGTCGCCCGGAGAAGTACCACACTCCCGTCGAAAACTGGCGCTTGAGTGGTAGCTTAGCTACCGCGCTTCGTCCGGTGAGTGGTTGAGTTCAGGAGGCCCAACCTTCCCCCCTCACCGCCACCCCTCCCATAATGACACTTTCCTTAAAGGTCGGCAACGCTTCTGCACTGCACTGCATGGCACCGAGGATGTTTGTGAGCGGCGTTGATTGCTTTCCATCAGATGACACGCCTGCTTGTTTGCCTTCCATTCACATTATTAAAAATTAAAAAAACCAACCGGAATTGAGCCAGCTCTTTCATGCATGTTAGAACCGATATGAGCCATTAAAAATCAAAACTAATTCGTGTTAATAAACTGATGGCTTATACACACTAAACGTTCGTTATTAATGCCACTGTTAATTGTTTCGGTCACCATGATAACCGTAAAACTTAATGCAAACAACTCGACCACACGACGAAAGTAATGTGTTTAATTGTTTGCGTGCGCCACAGGGTCAGCTGGAATTACCGCCGAAACTGCCTAACAGAACTGTTCTTCAGTTATTTATCTATTTTGGTTCTCGTGAGGAAAGTTTGTTTATATTAAAACACTAAATATGAATACAGATGAAACATTTTTTTCATGGGATAGGAAGGCAAAGGAGCAGGCGTGTCACCTGATTGAAAGCAATCAACGCCGCCCATAGACTTCCGCTGCGCCATAAACAGTGCGGAAGCGTTGCCGACCTTTCAGGAAAGTGTCGTTTTGGAAGTGGGAATGGAGGGAGAGGGGTAGAGAAACTCGGCCGCTCATCGGTACGAAGCGCGGTACGTAAGCTACCATTCAGACGCCGGTTTTCTGCGGGAGTGTGGTACTTCCACGGGCAAGCCAGCCCATTCATGCTACAGACAAATATTATGTCATTCTTTAGAAAGTATTCGTCTGCAGCGTGGCTCTATCACTATTGATATACCTATTTGTTTGTTCAATGTCTCGATTTATATAGGAAAAGAAGGTCCCACGCCGAAGACATTACAAAGCATTGCTGGCCTTTAAGAAAAGTGTAAACTTATTTTTATAGATTCCAATTTTGTATTGCTATAGAAATGACACTAAAGTAAGCCGTTTCCACAGAATTGTTACGTTGGTGAATACGACAGAAGTTAATTGATGATAACTCAAAGGACTGTAACAACCAGATAAGATAAGTATTATCTCAAATAAATAATCACCTTTCATTTGTGCGTAATAAAAAAGATGTTCTAAGACTATTTATATATTAACATTCGCAGACAGACACATAAATGCTTATGTTTATATTGGTGATATAACTAAATATACCAAATAATTTATATAAATATAGTAGTAGCTTAAACTGGCAAATCTGCAACTGGCGGGAGGTAGCGCAGGACAGGGCACGGTGGCGTAAGTTCTGTTCGGAGGCCAAGATCCATTTTGGGTCGCTGCGCCAACAAATTTAGTTAGTTTTTTTTAGTCATACAGGGACTAAATGAAAACGATTTTTGTTTATTTTCTTTTTACTATTTTAATTAAAGAAGCTTAGATATTTTTAAGTTGCTTGATTATTTGTTTTCTAAGGACAAACATATGTACGAGTATGTGTAAAACGCTTTCATACACTCAATATTTCTAAAATAGCCTTAGATTCATAGTTAAAATTTAGTAAAAAAATATTTGTTTATATTCATAATTCATCCTTTTATATAACTACACAATAGTAACTTGAAAGTCTTAAATATCTTCTATAAGCATGCCAAATTGTATCATGGTTAAAAAAATTAAGATCATATAAATCCTCTTTCAACGTGTCTATGTAAATACACAGACAAGTATTGTATTTAAAATTTAAAAAAAATAAAATATGAATTTATTTTTATCGAAGCTGGATTTTTGCTAGTACAAGACAATAAAAAACATTATATGTAGATAAAACGTAATCTGTTGAGTAACAAAAATTAAAAAAGACAACCCTTAAAGTTGTTTGCAAGAAAAAGCATATTTTAACAATTTATTGTATTCCGATATTACCGCTTCTGCCTCTAACAGAGCACGGTTGGCTTGTAGCCAGGTGTCATAAAAGCACTATAATGTAAAGTTTCTGAATACAATGAACTCCTTCAAATTGTCATTTTTTTAACATATGTAAGCTTTTTTTGTATTGGATAGGAAGGCAAACGAGAAGGAAAGAAAGATAGAAAGCGTTGTCGAGTGTGTATATAGTATTATATATTATAGCTGCGCTAAGAAAAATTTTTTGTTACATACATCAAATCCTTCTGCCCCTGCATGTGTATCTTAATGGTAATAAATGGTACTAGTGGCATTAAACGATGTTTTAAACCTTTGGTTTAATCAAATACACCACCTCAATGTTCCATTAGAGCGTCAAAATTCCATTTTTATAAGTCCTCAAAGTAATGTTAGTTGAACATAGTACATTTTTGTCTGTATTACAGGTAAAACTCCGAGACTCCCAAAGGCTTAAAGATATCGTTCCAACATACACTACTTGTTTAATTAAAATTGTGTGTGAAATGTAATGTCTTTTCCCGAAACTGGGTTAAATGCTAATTGTGTATATAACACGTTCCACCTTGCAATAGAACTCGGAGAATTAAGCTATTTTACTGTTCTTTATCTTTATATGGAATTTCCTTGGGGAAGACGACTGTTTTGGATAAAGCAGACTCTTTCTGACAAATTTTTGTACGATTTTTTGAATAATTTTCTTTTCATTAATTTTTTAACTTCATATCCATTACAAACTTAAACTAAAACTACTAATAATATTCTAATTGTACCTGTTAGCCTTATGCGAAATTTTCAACTATGGACTGAATTTCCATCCAACAATTTAAGTTGAACATTTTCACATGTATAAAAAGAATGAAAATATTAAACACTACAGTCGTAGCCTGACACTAGAATGCCTTAGGTATCATTATAAAACACTACAGTCGTAGTCTGCAACTAGAATGCCTTCGGTATCATTATAAAACACTACAGTCGTAGCCTGATACTAAAATGCCTTTGGTATTAGTATAAAATACTAAAGTTGTAGCCTGACACTAGAATGCCTTGACTATCATTATAAAACACTACTGTCGTAGTCTGACACTAGAATGTCTTAGATATAATTATAAAATACTGCAGTCGTAGCCTAATACTAAGAATACGAATGCCTTAGGTATCATTATAAAATACTACAGTCGTAGCCTGACACTACGATGCCTTGGGTATCATTATAAAACACTACAGTCGTAGCCTGATACTAAAATGCCTTTGGTATTAGTATAAAATACTAAAGTTGTAGCCTGACACTAGAATGCCTTGACTATCATTATAAAACACTACTGTCGTAGTCTGACACTAGAATGTCTTAGATATAATTATAAAATACTGCAGTCGTAGCCTAATACTAAGAATACGAATGCCTTAGGTATCATTATAAAATACTACAGTCGTAGCCTAACACTAGAATGCCTTGAGTACATTATAAAATATACAAATCACAACCACAAACAAATATTCCAATATATCCATAAACAAATATCTCGATGCCGGAGATCCATCCTTAGCTCATAAAATGATTATTTCACCACTTAAGATTCGGTTCTCGTACCAGAACAAGATATTAGTTCGGCCTAAATATGTTTGTTCCAAGTCTATATGATTTATCTCATAATGACAATACTTCAGCGTCGTTGTGCCACTACATGATTAAAAAGGCGTTCACAGGGAAAACAATCTAATCAATAATTTTAATAGTTATAAAGAATGTTGCAGCCTGAAACATCGCCTTTTACCGGGGAAGTACCTGCCTTCCCTCTTTTCCATTACTTCTTGCCTCTTTCTTTCGCATTATTCTTCTTCATTTGCTATCTTCGTCACAGAGTTCGGCGACCGTTAACCTGCATTTATTCTTTTCCTCAGTTATGCGAATCAACTTTTCTGTGCCTTCCAACTTTAACCAGTTTTTATATTTTTAATTCATGAAATTTTCCATCCAACGCGACCTTTTCTACCTACCATTCTGTCCTCAATAATGACTTTTAATAAATTGTAACGTATAGAAGACGTATACAAGCGTCCTCAGAAAACATATAGAAGCGTTCGAAATATAGACGGATGCTCGCTATTAGCTGGACTCAAAAGGTGGCCAATGACGAGGTTCTCCGACAAGTCAAGCAAAAACGCGAACTTTTGCAGACCGTCAAAGGTAGAAAAGTTGCTTACCTGAGTCATATCATGAGACATGACAGGTACAAGTTGCTGCAAGTGATCATGATGAGAAAAATCGCGGACAAAAGACAAGTTGGTCGAAAAAGAAAATCTCGGCTACATAATATCAAGGAGTGGACCGGGATAGCGAGTGCTCCAGAACTGCTGCACCTCGCGAAGGAAGAGAAGAGTTGTGCTGAATTGGTTGAAAACTTCGCAAGTTGGAGAGACACTCTCAGAAGAAATAAATTGTATTTCTCATTTCGATGTGTCCAAAATATGCTGCTTTGCTACTCTAAAATTTTTCCCTTTATTTCCGTTAGATTATTTTTTCCCCATCCATTATTTCTATCTCTATAACCTTAGGTAGAAATCACCAGTGCCATTGTTGTAACAGACATCCATGGGCGGCGACGGTTGACTTGACCCGGTTGCTCATTTATTTATATATTCCATTCCCTTATAGGAACATTTTATTTTTCTAGCATGGGTTCCCTGAAACCCATCTAAAACAAACATAAAAGTAAATTTTCTTTTCCAACAATTGAGGTTTGCTATGAATAAAACAAATACATAAGGAAAATCTTTTTATTGTTTTAGTATATACATACTTGCATTAAATAAAATAATTAAATTTCTCGGTAATCAAAATGTTTTCATAATTACTAAACATGGAAACGTGTATGAAAACAAATGACAGGAGTGTATATAGTCTAGCAGCAAATGAATCATAAAATAATACCCTAATAACGTATATGAATATAATAACGACCAATTGGCTCAATAGCGGGGCTGGCGCCTACGGAGTCAAAGGTCGCGGAATCCATCACCTCATCAGATATTTGTTACAAAACCGGTTACACTGACAAACCGCACTGAACAATATAGGTCGGTTAATGTCTATTCTTCCAGAAATTAGAAAGCTGGTGCCCAGCAGTGGAATATACATGGTCTGTAAAATATAAAATAAAGTACATGAATGTAAGTAAATTTAATATCAAGGCATGTACTGAAGTCACACTTCCTTTGCACATCTCGAGATCTTTGAGAATAATGCGTATTGCGGGTGGATTTGGGATCACATATTGTTTCTTATTACTCAAGTAGGCCCTATTTCCCAATTACTAGTATTTAACTCCCAACATATTCGTAACGTACAACACAAACAGGAAAAAATAGGTTGACCCTTTGAAGTGGGAGAAAGTGACTATATATTATATAGGAAGAGGATCTGAGATTTTCTTCCTCCAGCTAATCTGTTTTTCTTCTGACATTAACGTAAAGGGACTTTGTAAAGAGTGGTTCAGAATACATTTTATCCCGGAAAAGATCAGGTTTCTTTAGAAAAATTAAATATTACACCAACGGACGAGTTACGGGAAATAGCTCGTTTTACACAAAGGTAATATCACAGCATTGAAAGAAGTCTCTTATAGCGGGAAATTGTGTGACGTTAAAGTAAAAGCCCAGTCTCTTTATACAACTATGTCTTAGAAAAGGGAATATTGTATTTTCCACGAGATCACAATAATGTATACTCAGTATATGCAATAATAGCTTATATTTTGCTAGCGACTACGCTGAAATTTAATTTGTAGTAAAACTCAAGTGACATACATATATTGTATGTATGTTATTATCATAGGACTCATTCATATTAAAGACAACAAAAAAATATTATATTTTAAGTTATAATAAATTTATTTCTTGACCTAATAAATAAAAGTTTTAACCTGATAAAGGCACAAAAATAACTAATATTTTATATTACAAGGTAAACTATAATAGGTATTTATAAATGTTCCAACTTAAAAAACTTCATATTAATAAACTTATATACAAAAAAAATAACCTTCTTCATCACATTAATTAAAATTGTTTTAAAAAAAGTTATGTTTTTTATGTTTAAACTTTATCTATAATAATGTCTAACTTTTAAAACAAAAGATTATATATATAAAATATTGATCACAAAATTGTATATTTTAAAAGAAAAGTCACGTATAAAAAACGAAAACTAAACCGGAGTTTTGTCGGTGAAAGGTCACAGAGGGAATTAATTTAGCTTTGCATACGTATTGCAAGCTGAGTTGAAATAAATACCATAAAATTCTACTCTATATCATAGTTTCATTGAATGCAAATTTATTATATGACAATTTTTTATCAGATTTATTCTGCACCATAATTTGCTAAAAAAAGCTGCTTTTAAAGAAACTAGCAATGTTTTAATATAGTTAGAAATCTTATTAACCATTTCAACTAAGCTAATAATGCTCATGCTGTGATAATATGATTCATATTAATAGTCTAATTGTAGAATGCAACCCACAATCCTTATCCTCATTACAAATGCTATCGTTACTACTTAATTTATTGTCGCTTAAACGTAGACTGAATGTCTGAGTATAAACAGATTACTTTAGAAAAAGTTCTGGCTATATTAATTTTATTTCTATTTATTTAGTATCACAAAATTCTTAAATTCAAGATTTACAACAATGCTAAAACTTATGACAATGTATTGGTACAATTTGTTTAGCAATAAAATGAGAGTATAAATCATTTTTTTAATCAAAGATAAAGATCTTATACTCATCATTTATCTCTCTTTAATCATCAACAACCCACGGCAGCCCACACATATACCCCCCACCCCAAGAAGCGCCACCTAGCCTGATCTTCAGCTTCATGCATCCAGTTTCTTACAGCCGCCCTGCGCAGATCATCGCCACATCTATCCGGGGGCGTCTCATACTACGTTTGCCAAGGCGCGGTCTCCATTCCAACACCCGTCTACTACAACGGTTGTCGGTTTTCCGACATGCATACCCAAATTGCCACTTCAATTTGCTAACTCGGAAGACTATTTGGGCGTTTTTTAACTCAGTCATGATCAATACAACTAAAGTAGTCAAATGCTGAAAATTGGCCTCCCGTAAATACCTTTGGCAGGCGGAGTGGAGATAAATTTGTATTACTCAGGTAGACGCTGCCAACCGTCTATTAATATTAGCACCTTGCATAGTCGTCTCGTACAAGATCCATGAAAACAAATGCGGTGGCCTCATTCTAGGCCGCAAACCACAAAACAAATATACCCAAAACAAAATTATAATGACTAAATCTATACGAGTTTTTGGACTCTTACATTCGTTTGATCGTCAAACAAAGTTAGATTTAAATAGTTCCGTACTTTAACATAAATAACTTTAATTCTGCATCAAAGGATTGTATTTACCGTTAACTAGTTTCAAACATTTTCACATCCGATTATCCCTTTCACAAAATATCCGCGTTGAGACCACGAGGGGATACGACAAACAAATGCCACTAATTGTGGATTTTCTCTCATAAATAAATACCCAATGGCACAAAGTTTAATTGTACATATTGAACATTTCGTATTAATTAAGCACGAACTAATAAAGTCCGCTTTAAATTTTAAATGATTTTTTGTGAGGTTCGTTATATGGAATAGACGAATCCGCCTACTAAGAATGGCGGTAACGGCAACACTTCTTACTCTAAGGGAAGCCCCTTAGAGTAAGAAGAATGTCTACCAGAGACAGTTACCTCCGACACGGCGTCAGGCCGATGGAGTCTGCGATTTGCGCAGATTTCCAATAACATTTTACTTGCCCGCGGGCCTCCAGCCCGCGAGCCCTGAATTCGATAAAGCTGTTAAAGCCAATAGGCTACCAGCATTAACGTCTTCGAACAAAATAGGTAAACAAGTCGTATAAAAATAAATTTTATGTCAATTTCTACTTTTATATTCTGCTAAATATGTGTAAAATTAATAATTCATATTTGAAAAAAGTGTATGTCATCCAATAAAAGTTAAAAAATGTACATGAATTTTAGTGGATGAATTAAAAAGTATTTTATCAACGATTGAATGAATTGAATTTATACAAGATATGTATATAAAAAATATACATGAGGAGAGTTTGAACTAATAATAGTAGGAATTGAAAAAGCATAGAACATATTGTAAAGGTATTCAAAAATATACCAGGTGGTCATAAACTGCAGTAATGTGTGTACTTCATAATGTATGAATATGGAACATGGTTGCTTAGTACCCATAATGTTATATCTTTTTTTTACAGCCCTTATATGCCCCACAAGAATGGACATTAACCCACCACGCACGCTTGTCCAAGGCAGACTGATATCCAGACTCGGAATAAATACCTATGAGTCATATACACATATGTGTACATATATTTATCAATGCGGGACTCGATCGCAACATTATTGTCTCCCAAAAGACTTCGCCACTGAGTCAATTAGTTCGTCATTGTATTATACCATTCAAATAGCAAAACTTTTTATACAACAAAAACAACTAAAGAAGATTTAATTGTTTTTGTTATATAATTTTATTTAAACTAACAACCATTATACAAACGTATGTAGAAGCCGGGACGGTATGATATTCGCGTACACAAGATCCAAAACTATCTTAAAAGTTTTCAAATAAGTAATATTACTTGCCTTAGAGAATGTTATTGTAGTTAAACTTCTACCTTTGTTGCTCCGTTAATGTGGCTTCTTTGTTTTTCGTCTATTTGAATTTTAATGCCATGAAATGTTAAAAACCCAATGTACCTGGGTAGGTAATGTGGTAAAATAGGGTTATCTCCGTACTCAGCAACATTAGAAACGGTGAAATAATCTTATTAGGTTTCAGTTTTGCTTACGGATAAATTTAGTGATTTTTTGTTGAATGTAATATTTTGCAAATTAATATGCAATGTTAGTAAAATAATATGCAATTTATTATAACTTTTTGTCTTGTCATTTTTCATAATTTTGCTCGATCTATATTATTTAGTCCAATACTAGGCTATCCAGATTAATAAGGATAGTTAATTAAGACAAGGATAGTTTAAAACTGCAGGACAATATTGCAATGAATTACTGAAAAATTTCGACTTTGAGCTTTAAAGTCTGGACTTTAAAGCTTTATCGATCTTCCAGAAACTTTAAATAAACGGACCGTCGCTTCATATATCTATCTCTTGATTTTCCAAAACGACTAATATACTTTTAAATTAGATCAAATTGGTTAACCCATAATTAAATATGAAACATTTTTCTCTTCTCTATAACTAGGGGCGATGCAATTTCGAGAGATCTAGCAACTTGCATTCGACGACTTCCCGCGTGGAATTGCACAATTTCCTATCGGCTAAATCATTTCCTGAAGAATTTCTTGCGACAATTTTCTTCGCTCTATTTAATATTTATAGTTCTGGGAGCATGAAATATTGGAAATTGCTATATTATTCTATTTTGAACAGAATTATAATATTATATTTTTCATTGTTACAACTTTTAATATTCTAGTTTTATGAGATAACAGGGCAGACGAGCAAGCGTGTCGCCTTTTAAAGACTATTATATTGATTGCTTTGCATCAACGTCGCCCATAGACATCCACAACCACATAAGTATAACAGTAGGGTTGCCGGCCTTTAAGATATGTGTAAAATTGTTAACGAAGATGTTTTTAAAGGTTTCAATGTCGTAACGGTACAGAAATACCGCTGAAGGTTGCTGATTCCACAGTGTGGTTGTGCGTAGAAAGGATTTACTGTAGTTCCGTATTAATCAATCGATTATTCGCCCGATTTAAAAGTTCTTCCTAAAAGACGACGCCCGCGTAATATCTTACACGATCCGGACGACAAAACGGCGTCATTCGGGTCCACCCACGATACCAACACTCACACGCACCCCGGTTCTAGGCGAGTACGTAGAGTAGGGAATACTTCTTCACTGGCCGCTTCCACGAGATTCTCTCACGTACCCGGTCGGTTCTCACCCCCTAGACCTTAGGGCCTAAGGAACTAATAGAAACTATAGTTACTTAGGTCCAATCTTTCCCTACACGTAGCGTCATGACGAAATTAAAATCGGCACACATATTTGTACCTCTGACATAGCGTCGAGCCAATGGAATCTTCGATCTGCGCAGATTCCCAAATATATTTTACTTACGGGCTCAGTATTCGATAAAGCTGTTAAAGCCAATACGCTACCAGCATTAACATCTTCGTTCATTAATTTCTAAACTGTATGTAAAAGCAAACGGTGTTAGAGCGTAGGCACAACTCTTTACCAATTACACTATTTACGCTTCATTTTTTGGAATATCATTTTATGATATTTGCTAGAATATTATATTACTCATGACCTAGATTCAGTGGAAAATGTCTTAAATGATCATAAAAGTTTGTATTCGCAATCACCTAGCGATGTTTATTTCACTAGAGACAAATATTCACTACAAAATTGTCGCTCCATATATTTGTAAGTCACAAAACATTCATATTACATATATTTTATATAATGTTTACTTAAGGAAAACCTCGCTTGTTTGAAATGAAATCTGTAGAACTTTCCTGGCAATTTGAGTTTTGTTACGTTTATTTTTTCAAAACACAATTTAATTTGGCAACTGTAGTACTTCGGATAAGTATTACGCAGATGTAAATTCAATAGATTCGATAGAGACAGTTCATCCAATATGAATGGGACAGCTCGTTCATCTAAGATACAGCTATCATCAGATCTCACGGTTGATACCCATTGTATAGACTGCAGCTGAGGGTTGAAGGAACCCTCGGTTAACTGTCAGTTTTGAGTGCATCGGTTTAGACTCTTTTTTTAGGGAAATGGAAGGCAAACAAGCAGGCGTGTCACCCGATGGAAGGCAATCAAGGCCGCCCATAGACGTCCGCAGTGCCTTAGTGCAAAGCGTTGTCGGCCTTTAAGGAAAGTATAGGCTTGTTTGTTGAAGGTTCCAATGTCGTATCGGTTCGGAAACATCGCTGGGGCTAGCTGGTTCTACAGAGTGCTTGTAAAGAAGTTTCTTGAAAATGCACCGTACTGACGCCACTCATCCACATGATGAGTTCACGTCGTTTTTAGATGTGGCGTTGTCCAAATCTTAAGTCGAGCCCGACACTCAACCCCGATCTGCCTCGGGTCGATGGCGACTGAAAAATTTCTTGTGGGAGTGCTGTCAAAAGAACGCACCTGGGCACTATCGCAGTAATAGTAACGTTGTTTTTGCGCTTTATTCTGTGAGCATTGACATTTAGGGGCATTGAGAAGATACCTGTCTATCAAGACAGACAACTTATATGACCATTTTATTTATTGAGGTGTCTGTTGATAATTGTATACTTTTTCTAAAAAACAAAGCTCATATTCAAATGGACGGATATCATAACTACAAAAAAGAATTAGATGCAAAAATATATCTACTTATCAAAAAGCAAATGTTTTTTTTTTATTTTAAGCCGCAGTCCCAAGTATCCCTGTATCCTATAATTTATTTTTAAAAGGCATATTTATAAGCAAAAAAAGGGTGGTTGGGCTCTCCACTGCTCTAAATGGCGCGATATAAAAATACAAATACATTTTCCTCGTGATTTGTGGCGGTATTTATTAAACTTAATAAAGGATTTGTATTATTTAAACAATTGCATTTGTTTTTTAAAATTATATTTACAAAGGACGCTTCATTTATAATAAATGAAATAATATACTTATAAATTTTGGTAGGAGACTTTAATAATCAATTTTATTAATTTAAAATTGCATTCAAAAAGACATGTTATATTCATAAAATTAGTAATTATTCATTTGTATAATTTATTCAGATGTTTTATATAAAAAATAACAGTATTTCTTTTTTATTTAATTATTTGTATATATGTTTATATTATATAGTTTTATATACTGTTTACTTTCACAAAGCCAAAATATACCCTTGTTAGAAATTGCCTACTATTACCTAATAACATATTTTACAATAAGTAACACGCCAGGTGTTACTTACTGTAAAATGTGTTTTTATAGCTTATATATGTATGTCATACTGCCGGGTAAAAGGCTTCGATTTCTGAAGAAAGAGACATTACAAATCCACCAAGCTACAGAAGAGGAAAGAAAAATTTCATACCTATCTGGATGAGGATTGGATTTCAAATCCTTCTCGAAACTTCTTTCCACCGACCTCCACTCTGTAGAACCAGCTACCTTCCCCCTATATTTCCATACAGATACAACATTGGAACGTTAAAAAACAAGCTTACACATATCTTGTTCATCAAAGGGCGGCACGGATCTGTGATGTTAATCGCTTTCCATCAGGTAACATGTTTGCTCGTTTTCCCTACTAAAAAAACCTTGTCCCAGGTGAACTGTTGGAATATCTAGACTCAGATTAAATATTTGAAACGCAATACACATATTTTTACCAGTGCGAAAATCTAACCCTGACCAGTGAGTCAGAAAGAAATACCTTCGCCATAAAACTTTGCGTGATAATGTGAACAGAAGTTTCTTATTGAAATAATCCAAATTAAACATTCAATAAAATATTATGCGCATACAAAATCCTCCGTCATTTTTTCTTTGTACTCCATATTGTATGTAAACGAAATAAAACTCTAAATATGTACATATTTCATACACAATATTCCCTTTTGCACTGCTCACATCACTTTGGGGAGTCCCAATTGTGCTTTTTGTGTAAAATCCTTTGGGACAGGGGATAACGAAA
The DNA here is from genome assembly GCA_031353405.1 of Baronia brevicornis. Classification (NCBI taxonomy): domain Eukaryota; kingdom Metazoa; phylum Arthropoda; class Insecta; order Lepidoptera; family Papilionidae; genus Baronia; species Baronia brevicornis. Next base: position 254,173 of record JASFAT010001530.1, read on the forward strand.
TAGTTTTATGTGTGCTTTTCCGTTCATTTTCAAAAACATTCTATTCTCTACAGGAAGTTTTAGCGAGCAGTGGCCAAAATTATGATGATTTATAATAATAAAAAATATTTTTTATCAAAAAGATCAATTTCATATATATGTTATCAATTTTATAGTAATGATTTAATATTATTTAAATTTAAACCACTATACTAAGTTATCATTATGTATATATTTCTACATTTTAAACTATTTTATATTTTATATTAATTTTGTAGCTCAAAGTCGAGCTACAAAACTACAACTTTCTGTCGACCTGGGTGACGCTATATATATACATACATACATATGTATATGTATATGTATATATATATATATATATATATATATATATATATATATATATATATATACATATACATATATATATATATATTTTATATATATGTATATATATATATATATATATATATATATATATATATATATATATATATATATATATACGCCAAAGCTAGTGATAAACGTGAAATAAGTAATTTTTAAAGGAATTTAAACCAGAACAGTAATATTAAAAGTCTAATAAGCTCTTACTACAGAGGTAAAGGCAGTCTGTAAATGCATCTATAACCCAAAGCCGTTTAATTTAATTGTATTGAAAGCAATCTCGATAACCTTGTAATAATTACAGACATTGATGTATAATTAATGGACACTATGACATTAATTAACTAGAGTGTTGGAAACGTATTTAGGGTTGGTTATATTACAGATAATGAAGCCATTATATTAATGAGTCTTTTGTTACTTGAAGTAATAGTGTAATTGTATATGTTTAAATTTTAACAAATGGAGAATGCATGAAACGCGTCTCTATAGCTGCCTCTGTCACATTGGAAACCTACCAGGAACACTAAAGCAATACAATTATATACCATCGACAATGATGAAGTTTGATGCGAAGAGGATAGAGGTGGAGAGGGGGAGAAAATGACAAGACTACCTATGTCTATAGGCGACTCTGGTTGCTTATCATCAGCTGACCTGTTTTCTCCTTTGACAACTTAGTCCACAAAAAATCGTTAAGTGAAGTGTATATTGGGATGCACCCCAGCTAGATGGAGGGACAATCTACACGAGACGGCTGATAGAAACTAGATGCTTAGAGCCGAAGATCGGGCTAGATGATAAGCCTTGAGGGAGACCTATGTATATCTATTTTTTTTCGCAGCCAATATATGTCCCACTATTGAGCACGGGCCTCCCCATTTCTCGACAAACCAAGATTTAACCCATCACGCTTGTCCAATGCGGATTAGTGGCGTAACCCGTTGGAATTAATATTTGTAGGCCATACATAAATTTATGCCTATGCGAGGATCGAACTTGCGACCATTGTCTTCGTAGACGGCAGCCCCGCCACTAAGCCAATTGCTCGTTCATACCTATATCTATGTACATACATACATACATAAATACATACATATCGTCACGCCTGTCTCCCGTAGGGGTAGGCGGAGACCACAGATCTCCATCTGCTACAATCTCGGCATACTTCCCTTGCTTCCTCCACACTCATTATTGTTCTCATGCAAGCCCAACGGTTAAAGTTACTCTTGACCTGGCCTTTCTTAAATAGTTCAGCAATTTGTCCTATAAATAAAACTAATTTATTTCAAGCGGCTCGTGGGATTCACTAAAGACGAATTTAATATACCTAATTTGTCGAAAATGACGGCGACGTGGTTCGCCACCCGTCACGTCCTGATTCTCCGAGGGCGAAAAGCGACCAATGACGAGCTGTTTCGCTGCGATGAATGGCAGCGGATGGAGCTCTGTGGTCTCTGCCAACCCCTGCGGGGGATAGGCGTGAATATATAATAAAAATAAAAAAAAAAAAAATTTATTTCAAAGTTTACAGGTCATATTTTGTTAGTAAATACACACACTAATCTAATGTTAGTAATCTTAATTCTACCTTACCTATAACGAGCTTGATTTGTCAGCATATGCACCATTTGATAATGGTTCAGGTACTGACAATCAAACCTGTCGGCAAATACCACCACGAATCCATTGGGACTGTTCCGTACCCTGCGTACCAGGGATATACACCGTTTACGCATTATTGTATAAAATCAATCGACATGCGCCTCAGCCAACATACCCTGCAGCGACAACGTATTCCCATCAGCATCCTGAATGCATTATTGTACTGTACACGCAGGTCGCTGTACTATTTTTTCGTGTAATCAGCCCACAGGTTGTTTGTGTAAAAAGAAGTACAGTTATCTCTATAGCGGGTTATCTTCACAAGGATAGAACACCGAAAGAACCTGCGTGCGATCATGTTCGATAGGAACTAAAATAATAAGCATTTCCAACATTCAATAAACTGTGAAAAACACCGCTAGTTCAAATAGAACTTTTACATGAAATTGAACAGAACTTTTAATGGAAATAATTCTAAACAGTACATCCATTTTAGATTCCTCCAACTATCTGTTGTTCCTGTTTACTTCTAACAAGCTGCAAACATTTTCAAACTCAAATTGCTTTGTACAAAATGCCTCTATTCTCTGTATCGATTAGTTAAAACTGTAGCATCCCTATCAATTACTGTTATATTTTTTAAAATCAGTCTAGCTATTGTTTTATCACTAGAATACTTGTTAACAATTCCGACTAAGCTTATACTGCTTGTGCTAAGAGTAATTAATATGACAGTTTACTTTTAAAGGGTACTACAGATTAGCTAGATACCTTGGCACCGCGGAGAAACCTAACATCTTTCTACATTTATTACGTATTTTTCGCGGTGAGTGTTACGAAAAACGATAAAGACAGATTCCTACCACTAAATTCCAACATCGCAAAATAAGCCATTAAAGAAAAATTCGATTTGCTGTAACACCATGTACTTCTTAACCTAATACTGCGTGAATTATGAAAAAGTGTGTATCGTCAAAAGACCAATGACTGAGATAATCAGTCCTTCAATAATTTAGTTAGTTAGTTTAGGCCTTGAACAATTATAATATTGCTCACTGAAATATTGCCCTTTTATATGGGGTGTGTACGTTTTCATCAATCATTTCAAATAAAATAAATATTATGTATATCGCGTCGACGCCTCTCATTTTCAATTTAAATTGTAAATGACTCGTTTAGGATTATAACTAATACAATTACACATTAACAATTACAAATACAATACATATACAATTATAATTAATACAAATAGTACTAAGCTATTGTATCTTTAATCATCAAGGAAACTAACCTCAACCTATATTATTTTTTTTATTTCGAACTTTGAAGACTAAAAATACCCTATATATAATACAATCAGTTTTTTAAACCAACAATTACTCTAAAATGTACATACATACAAACCAAGTTTGTTTATATTGCAATTAATTAATCCTTTCTTTACGATTTACAAAAATATAAAAAAAGTTATACAGAAAATGATCTTTACATTCCTATTATATTTCCTCTGTATGAACATTTGAACTTCATCTCAAAACTCACGTTCAGTTCAGTTGTATAACTTAACCCTAATTGATATTATTTGAACAAAGTCGTATGGGAAATGCAATTTACAGATATGTAATCTGCTTCAGCATATTCGCGTTTAATTAAGACTATATGTGAAATTAGATACCACGTACGCAAACTTCAATATTCACAAGTAATAAGAGAAAATTACAAAGTTTCCTCTAGACATACAAACGTATGTATGAATAGCACTTTGTAACTCAAGCCAAACTAAGTGACTTGTTCCTATTTGCGGAATATAGTTTGAGAAGATTATCTGTTTATAATACGCTCAAAGTATTATATATGAGAAAAGGTGAGCGTCAAGCTCTTAGTTCTTAAAGTACTTTTCATGCAAATTTATCTGTATCATAACTGGGCTCTTACTGAAGGGTAAACCAGGTGACCCCAAAAGGCAAGACAGGCACCAGCTCAGATGGTTGGACGACGTTAAATAAGACCTTAGACCATTAGAAGCGATTAGTTGAAGAGAAGACCCAAAACCGACTGATCTAAGGTTATCTTTCTTAATTCTCAAATAATTCGTAATTCACTTATTGAGAAAAAAATTCTTAAAACAAACGATCGAGAAACTTGACCAGATCAAGACTCATCCACGGCTATAGAGCCTCAGGTGATGATGACGATGATAACTGGCTCATCTTATTCGGTGAAGTACAAAACTCACGCTAAAGATTGACATCTGAGTAGCGGTTTTTAAACAAAGGTCTGTCTGAAAAATGTTTCTTCAAGAAATTTTCTCAAGACTTATAATAACCATATATGTATTGACGACAACTATTACCAACTCTTTTGAGCTCTTGCTTACCTTTTATACATAAAAATAATAAATTACAAACATTTATATATAGGAAGATTGTTTATTCTAAAACACATTGAATCACAACTTTTAATAACGCTGTATTTAAATAGATCCATAAAACATTCTGCGGTCAATAACATTGTAAGACTGAGTAAAGTTTTGTGTCAAGCTTGCAGTAAAGAAAGTTTTATCTTGAAAACTTTTCCGAGTTCTATATACGGGTAATTATTCTTTGGGCCGCTTCGAGCACAGAACATATAAACTGTTAAAACAACAACGAAGTAAACTCTGTTACTTTCATTAATTCTTTTAGGCGTTGGAGCCAAAAGTTTTATTGTAACTGGTGAGACGTGTAAATAACCCCATCCGGGGATGTCATTGCTCATAAAAACGGGGCAGTAGGTACGTGACTATATGAAAAAATGTTTACCACTTCTACAGCCAGCCAAATATATATAAGTATAAATTATTTTAATTCAGCTATGTTCAAATGTTGCTTTAAGTAAGATCTAAGTGATAATTAATTACAGCATGCTGAAAGTTAACCATATGTTTAAAAACATTTATCAGTCTCAAAGCTGCAAACTCTATAACAAAGCTAAAGTTCAGTTTGGCAAAAGTTCAGAACTCTCCGTAAAATATGCTATGATGATGAGAAATGTTATTTCCAAGATACATACATACAAAGTTCTGTCTGGTAGAAAATCGATTTTGTTGTTTTCTCTTTCATGGACTCTTATTATGCGAAATGCGAACTACAGCCAATCAATATATATACATATATATATATATATATATATATATATATATATATATATATATATATATATATATATATATATATATATATATATATATATATAATATATTCAAATTTATTTATATAAAAAATAAATACACGGAAAAACTAAAGTCAAACAACATGAAGTAGTAACGGGCTGGTCACGTTTGTCGAAAACACAACGGTTGAAGTAGAAAAGATTAGGGTGGATACCGCGTCTTAATAAATGTATGCCCCGAGCTAGATGGGGCGATAATCTATGCGAAGCGGCTGACAGAAACTGGACGCTTGAAGCTGAAAATCGGGCTAGACTGCGTGCTTATGTTCCCTAGTGCAGAAGCCAACGGGAAACCACTGCACTAGATTCCTAAGAAAATCACCAGAAGAACACAGCAAGTTTGCCATGAAATGGATGAGCCTAACGAACCGCTGGGTGAAGTCTAGTGATCGCGATCTTCAGATATGAAGGATCGACCAGAGAGAGAGAGAGAGAGAGATGTTCCCCAGTGGACTGCCGTTGATGATAATTCTTCTTTTTAAACAAACGTTCTATTTTTAATTCATTAGCTATAAGCATATACTTTTAATTTCAAAATGAGAATATTGCTCAAAACGTGAAAACTGAAGCTGAATACATTTTGGCCACCGTATAAAACCATAGAGGAAATCAGTTTAGATTTGCATATGGGATGCGAGACTCGCCAGAATATGCGTACATAATACACCTTCATACACGGAATGTTTTATGACAACTTTCGTGTAGTAATTATTACCTTTTTTTCCCATCTCTGGAGGAACGGATATTAAGCCACCACGTTTGTGCAATGCCGATTGGCGGGGTTACCAGACTCGGAATAAATATTTGTAGGCCATACATATGTTTTCGTGCGTACTCCGTGAGCGAGGTGCCCCGCCACTGAACCAATCGGTCGTCAACCTTTCCTTATTTCAAAGTCCACCATATTTTATAATACACAAGTATGCTTATTAATGGAGTCAGGCGTTATTAATGGAGTCAGGCGTTACTTTGCGGAAATCCATCACTATATGGACAGTCAAAAGTTTTACTTACAAGTATGCATAAATGACTTAAAATAATTTACGCTTGAAAAAGTTTTCTTTTTACAGTATTCCAAAAGTGATAATAAGGTCCATCAGTTAAACACAAAAGTTATTTGTGTATCCATTAATTCAATTCCATTCTTTGTTTATGGCAGCTAAGAATGTATTATGCCAGTATTTAGTATGCCAGTCTTTGTATATTTAACTTGTTACGACGTCAATAGTTGGGGATATATTAACGGCCTACAGGTATATATTGTGAGTCTAGGTAGTTCCACCAATAGGCTGTAGGAGTGTGGTGAATAAATGTCCAATCCTCCAAAAATAAAGACAACCCAAAGAGATGTGAAAAAAACGTGAATAACATGTAGAATAGAATAATAAGGAATTTATTAATAGAATAATAAGGAAAAATATCAATTACATAATATTTCATTCTCCTCCTTAGATTACCTTGACTACTAGCGAAAGTTAATAGCTAATTCAGCACAGCTATCTTCTTCAATAACAAGGCGAAGTTTTGGATCACTCGCTATCCTTATTACGTTAAAATACCTTATTTTTATATAAGTTTTCGTGAAACGATATAATGCACCTAAACAGCCAAATTCATCACCTTTATGGGACTTTGCTCTCAGAACATTGCTTGCATCAGCACTACACGTGTAAAGGAAGTGCGCTTCAGATTAAAATTTCACGCAATCTCTCGAGTGTACACATTTAGATTATTAATGTTTCACACTTGTCCCACAACCCGGAACAACTCAAAATATTAAGAAAACTGAGGATGCTTTATCTCAATTACGTTCCTATGTACGCAGTAAATTAGAAGTGTGTAATAATTTTTTTTATGGAATAATAAAGCAAACAGCAGTAGAAACAATAGCTCAGTCGATAAGGATTGCACTTATGATCCGAAGGCGTCGTACGTTTATATCTTCCAATTGACTAATAATAAAACTTTATTTCAGGACTAGCCCATATATCGTTAGTAACAATCTTTTTTATAATCTAGTGTTAGTAAAATTACAACATTTTATAAAAATAAATTTACATTTTTTTACATTTACAAAACATTAAAATACAATGTATTATAATAATAAATTATTACAAATTTGAAAATAACAATATATGTCTATAATATTATATTATAATTTTAAAATAGTAATGAAATAATTTAATTTTACATTTTATTTTATATGAAATTAATCTGAATAATAATAATAATAATAAATAATGCATAAACAGAGCGAAAATAAATTACAATAACACATTAAAACCTACGATAGTTAGTTCGGAACACAAAATAGTATCAAACTTGCCTCGCAACCACGGCAGCCACGTGTGCACCATCCTAGCAATACATGTGAAAATAAATGTGTGGCATCTGTACACACCACATTGTTTTTAGTGTGGCAACGTTGTACACCCAGTGCCTCGTCCACTTCTCCGTCCGCTCGAATAGCGACGACACGCACCGTATTTGTTCCGCGCAATTTTAATATAACTATTGTCTACAATTTATATCACTGCTTTATACAATTTAATATGTCCGTGCTAGTAATACTGTGTACAAGTAATAAATAGAAAGTTTGCAAGTGAATCTGGATTTCTTTTAACATCAACTCGAAGCCTCAACACGTCTTCATTGGTGACCCCGACGTGATTTGGACACGCATCGAGTTCTACGAACGGAGCCCTAGCTTGCGGAGGCCACTGCCCGCAAGACCAGCCGGTATTTGCTTCATTCATCCACACATCGCATCACACGTGGATTTTAAGGTTGTAAAACCTTTCGCTGTGTATAACACATAGTCGGACGCCATCTTGTCGAGTCGCCCAAACCGCACCGCAGGCGCATCTTTGGCCGGGCGGCCATTGTTAAGTGAGTGAACGAACAAAGACAGACTGCGGAGCGTTAAACGTTTACTTACTTTCGTGCATTGTGTTACGTGTTCGCATTTTAGTATTTGACTTTCTGTTTTTGAATTTTTAACCTGTTTTGGACTGAAAGCGGTTTCAACTTAACCACAAAAATAGTGCTGTACTGAACATTTTAGTCATAGCTATTTTAATTTTTTAAGTTTAGTGCGCGCACCTGTGTTTATCAATTGTATGCTTTTATTATTATACGGTCTCATTTAGGTTAAGCTATTGTGTGTAACATTTCAACCACAATTCATTTTACCTAAGTATTGTATCTAGTACATTAAATTGAATTATTGAATTATTGTATCTAGTACATTAAACAACCACCACCACCAAGCTGTCGGTAAAGGCGAACACCGCGCAAACTACCCAGAACAGCACTAAGGCCGTAACCTGTGGGGACTCACCGTATGCTTCATTGCTCGCTAGTTCCCCGTCATCACGCGCCCTCCTGGGACAGACACGAGCGGCTCATAGATGGGACCACCAAGCTGTCGGTAAAGGCGAACACCGCGCAAATTACCCAGGACAGCACTAAGGCCGTAACCTGTGGGGACTCACCGTATGCTTCATTGTTCGCTGAGTTCCCCGTCATCACGCGCCCTCCTGGGATCGACAGGGTGATCAAACACTCTACGGTTCACTACATCAACACGACCGATGGACCACCCGTCACCTGTCGTCCGTGACGCCTGGCTGCCGACAAGCTTCGCATCGCTCAAAAAGAGTTCGATGCCATGGTGCAGTCAGGTATTGCTCGCCCATCCAGTAGCTCGTGGTCGTCGCCCCTGCACCTCGCTCCCAAGAAAGATGCGACATGGCGCCCGTGCGGCGACTATAGAGCTCTCAACGCCCGCACCATCCCGGACAGGTACCCAGTCCGTCATATAGGGGATTTCTCGCAGAACCTGGCTGGATCCACTGTCTTCAGCACAATAGACCTGGTGAAGGCCTACCAGCAGATTCCAGTCAACAGCAGCGACATTGGTAAGACAGCCATCATCACACCTTTTGGCCTGTTTGAGTTCCCCTATATGACGTATGGCCTTGACTTCTGTTTCGCGTACGTGGATGACATCCTCGTCCACTCCGCGGACAGTACCCAACATGCCCAGCACCTGCGAAGTCTTTTCGAGCGGCTTTGCCAGTATGGGGTAATTGTAAATCCAGCAAAGTGCGTCTTCGGCGCATCTGAGGTATCGTTCTTGGGATACCGCATCAGCCCAGCAGGCACACGCCCACCCGAAGACCGCATCCAGGCACTTTGTGACTTCCCCCCGCCCAAGACCGTTCAAGGTATGCGCAGATTTCTGGGCATGATAAACTTTTACCGTAGATATTTACCTAACGCTGCTAAATTCCAGGCACCCTTGATAAACGCCGTTGCTTCCACGCACAGCAAAGGTGCAAAACCTTTCCCGTGGACGCCGGAACTGGAACAGAGTTTTGACGCCTGCAAGAAGAGCCTCTCATCAGCCACTATGCTGTCCCATCCTGACAGCAGCGCACGGCTGGGTCTCTTCACTGATGCGTCTCGCACTCATATCAGCTCCTGTCTTCAACAGCGCTGGACAGACAGCGACAGTTGGGAACCGCTGGCATACTTCAGTCGGAAGCTGACTTCAAAGCAGACCGAGTGGCCAACATACTACAGGGAACTTCTCACTGTCTATGAGGGCGTACAGCACTTCAGGCACATTTTAGAAGTCCAATATGTGACAATCTACACAGATCATAAGCCCCTAACCTACGCTTTCATACAGCGCCGAGAGAAGCTTCCGCCACCGCAACTCAATCAGCTCAGCTTCATAAGCCAGTTCACGACTGACATTGTGCACATAAAGGGTGAGGACAACATAGTGGCTGATGCTTTGTCCCATGTGGAAGCACTATCTCTCACGGACGATTACGCTGCTCTTGCGCAAGCTCAAGCTGTCGATGAGGAGCTTGAAAAATTGCGTACCAATTCTTCACTAAAACTTGCTTCTATTTACATTCCAGGTACCGACATACAGATTACGTGCTACACATCCACGGGCAAGCCGAGACCATACCTGCCGGCATCATTCCGCCGAAATGCATTCCTGAGGCTCCACAACCTCAGCCACCCTAGCGCGCGTACAACCGCACGCCTGGTAGCTGATCGCTACGTCTGGCCTCTCCTACGCAAGGATTGCAGCTCCTGGGCGCGCTCTTGTATCGCGTGCCAACGCAGTAAGGTCTCTCGGCACATTTCATCCCCGGTTAGTAACTTTTCAAGCACGTCTGCACGTTTCCAGCATGTCCACTTGGATATCATCGGTCCACTTCCATCATCGAACAACTTCACCTACTGTCTTAGTGCGATGGACAGATTCTCGCGGTGGGCAGAGGTCTGGCCGATGTCAGGTATCACAACAGAGGAAGTTGCAGACACCTTCGTTAATGGTTGGATCTCGCGCTTTGGTGTCCCGCTCACCGTCACTACCGATAGAGGACGCCAGTTCGAGTCCACATTGTTCTCCCGTCTGTTGCAGGTCAACGCCACGAGGCGTATCCGGACGACAAGCTACCATCCACAAGCCAATGGTATGGTAGAGCGTCTCCACAGGCAGCTAAAAGCAGCTTTAATGTGCCACGCCGAGACGTGGAGCAAAGCTCTACCACTTGTCCTGCTAGGCATCCGGACAGCGGTAAAAGAAGACCTGCAATGTTCTGCGGCAGAAATTGTGTACGGCGAATCCCTGCGGCTTCCCGGAGAGCTCGTCCTTACACCTGCGCCAGATGAAAACAACTTTGATGGCACGCACGATTTCGTAACCCACTTACGAGCGAAGATGGCCGCTCTCCGTCCCGTCCCCGCTTCGAGACACTCTCAGCCAACGACATTTGTCTTCAAAGACCTATCTTCGGCGACTCACGTGTTTCTGAGGGATGACACGGTGCGACGGCCACTTCAAGCACCATACCCAGGACCCTACAAAATCCTGGCTCGTAATCCTAAGACGCTAACGGTTGATATTGGTGGCAAGAAGCACGAGGTAAGCATTGACCGCGTCAAGCCAGTGCATCTGGAGGTGGAGCAACAGTCTCCCTCCACCATGGCACCAGCGTCAACACCTGCTTCGCATCCTGCGTCTCTTGCAAAAGCTACGATAGAGGATCGTGCATCTGAGCCATCATCATCTTCATCATCAACCACCCCTCTCCCTCCTGCCCCGTTATCACTCGCTCCGGTGCAGAGTTAGATTCCGCGACGTTCTAGATATATAAGTTAGTGATAAGTTGTACATATTAGTAAGGCAGGTCTCTAGTTTAAGGCACTTTGTAAAAATTATTTTTTTGTATAGCTTTATTTTCTACCCAGGGGGGTGATGTGGCGTCTGTACACACCACATTGTTTTTAGTGGCAACATTGTACACCCAGTGCCTCGTCCACTTCTCCGTCCGCTCGAATAGCGACGACACGCACCGTATTTGTTCTGCGCAATTTTAATATAACTATTGTCTACAATTTATATCACTGCTTTATACAATTTAATATGTCCGTGTTAGTAATACTGTGTACAAGTAATAAATAGAAATTTTGCAAGTGGATCTGGATTTCTTTTAACATCAACTCGAAGCCTCAACACGTCTTCAAATGTGAACCATTTCCTAGCAAATGCGTTATTATTGTAACAAAAACTCATAACAATCGCACAATGCAGATGGCTTAAGCGAGGAAGAATGGGTGAGTGAAAAAGAAGTTAGACCGAGCCAATGAAGTACCATTGCAAAACTATTACTTAAAAATTAGTCTTCTGCGATACTGTTGTAGAGACTGCATCTTGGCAAACTAAATAAATGGACTGTTACTTTCTTTTGTTTTATATATAGTAGTGTATCTATAATATCAAAATCGATACGGGCAGAGAAATATGTAGTAATTTTTAAAAATTAAATAAAATATATTATTCCGTTTTCTTGAGGTGCGAGAACCTATAATCTATGGGTACTTACGTACTTACTAGGCATTCGCTTAATGTTTACTTAATCAGGTAGTCTAATGGGAACACTAATGGTTGTTCAACTTAACCGTACATTAACCCGTACATTTATTTTATTTAGTTATATATTGCGATGGATCCAAATTCTCTTAATCCAATTGATGTAAGTAATTCAGTTACTGACCGATCTCTGAAGAGGGTTGACGGGCAAATGTTCCTCCGTTTCGTCTGTTTTTTAATGCTCATTGCTTTTCTATTTAAGATAAAGAAAGAGAAAATGTTTTAAAGCGTTTCTTCGTCCGCTAGTATTAACTTTCGTGTTTATTTATTTTCCCTTTTCAAATTCCATCTAAAAGTCTAACAAAGGTTCTCGTAAACACATTTAATGAATAAATATTCCTAAATTACACTGAATACAACTATTCATGGTAAATTTTATTCAGTTTTGTTATAGCATTAATTTATTGTAAAAAAAAGTGTCACAAATATAAGGTTTTTCTATTCAAATTTTAAATTACTAAAATGATACTCATTTAATTATTTATTTTCAAGTTTTACTAATCATTGAACCCGTCACATGAACAGGCTGATGTAACCTGCATCATAAAAAGCATCATCAGCATCATATAAATTAGTGCTATTTCTAACAATATTAAGGCACGCATAAAGCAAAAGTAAGCTAGTGGTCTACTCCTTATACGGACCAAACCCTTTGGCTACTCCTTCGTGCCACTTACATCGGTATCATGGGAACGCTTGACTCATACCCAAAACCCCAACGGCGCTGCCTTCATAGGCTACCTATCTCCAAAGATAGTCCAGTGACGTTATGGGCCTAAAGTATTAGAATACAATGACATATATGTTATACAAGTTGCCTCGGGCAGACGTTGTCCTACTACAGAGTTGAAAAATATAAAGATAATTTCGTTTAGTAATTTAAAAAAAAATTAATCACTACATCAGCGCCAACTGTCGGGTCCATTAGTATACAATCATTCAAGCTGGAATCAACCATACACACACGCACAAAATGTTATTGAAATTTATAGACGGTTTCAGATATAAGCACTTACGTACATAGTGACATATGAAAAATTCAAGCAGCATTAACACAATTAGCAAAGAGTGCACTTAGGATCTAAGCTCCTGGGACAGATTCTACGATTTGCAATTGAACAGAACTACATGGATTTTTTATGGGATAGGAAGGCAAACGAGCAGGCGTGTCACCTAATGGAAAGCAAACAACGCCGCCCATAAACATCCGAAGTGTTACCGGCCTTTAAGGAGTGTTATATGTGGGGGGAGAAGGAGGTTGGGCCTCTGAACCACAATCGCTCAACGGACGAAGTGCGGTAGGTAAGTTACCACTCACACGCCGGTTTTGTGCGGGAGTGCGGTACTTCCCCAGGCGAGCCGGCCCATTTATGCTACAGATAAATATTATACCATTCATGACAAAGTATTCGTCTGCAGCGTGGCTCTACCACTAGGAAAATCTCTTTATGTAAGGTCGCCGGTTGCGAATACTCTTGCCCTGGCCTTCCTTAAGAACTTCGGCAATTTGGTCAAGCTATATTTTCTTTTGTTTTCCCCTACCGACCCTTCCATCCTCATCCGCAACCCGTTTTAAATCAATATAATTTGCCCTTGCGTTGATTAAATACGATTTATGGCGTGACAACTGGTTTAATAGTCCGAATACCAGATAAGAGAACGTCGCGGGGGTTGATAACGAACCGCCTCGGCGGCTTTTCCGTCTCTTGTCAGCGAGAACACTAAACTAGGTTTTGGCGCTAAGCTTACAACTTTCCTTACGTCATAAGATAACACTATCTGGATACAAGGTGGTATATATATATATATATATATATATATATATATATATATATATATATATATATACGAGGCATCATCATCATCAACAGCCTGCGGCAGTCCACAGCTGATATACATAGCTCTTCTCTAACATAGGTCTTCCCAAGTAGACTAATTTGAAAGAATGTATATGCATATTGAAAAAAAAAATATTAAATAGATAAATAGATACAAAAAAAGGTACACAATGTCTCTGACTTATTATATCAGAGATAGAGGTAAATAAACCCAAATAAATACATTAAGAAAATAATAAATCTACCTTAGGTTCTTACACTCTTAGTAACGTCACATATAGTGTCTCTCTGTGTAAAGTTTATTAATCTTTTAGTTAAACGAGCAAGCGGGTTAGGGGGGAGGGTGTTTGGCCTCCGAAAATCAGCCGCTCGCCGTACGAAGCGCAGTAGCTAAACTACCACTCAGACGCCGGTTTTCTGGGGGAGTGTGGTACTTCCTCGGGCGAGCCGGCCCATTCATGCTACAGACAAATATTATGCCATTCTTGACAAAGTATTCGTCTGCAGCGTGGCTCTACCTCTAGAAAAATCTCTTTATGATAGGTCGCCGGTTAAGGATACTTTTGCCCTGGCCTTCCTTAACAACTTCGGCCCATTCATACTACAGACAAATAATATGCCATTCTTGACGAAGTATTCATCTGTAGCGTGGCTCTACCACTACTTTTAATACAACTAATTTACACAATTAATTTACTTTGAATGGTTCACAAGAATTATGGTAGTATCAAAACATAGTTAATATTCTCTAAAAAAAGTATTCTTATAACCACAAAGTTAAACAAAATAATTCCCATTATTTCCCGATTAAAGTGGAAATACTCTTAGCTCCGACTTAACTCGCATTAAATTTACACGCTCTATTGAAAAGGTTGATTGGTTTTCGAGAACAGATTTGAGAAAAAACGATCACAGACATCAAATTACAATTTGTTTATGTTTCTATAAAAAATCATAAAACGAATATTGTTAATATTTTTAATAGAGCATGAAATAAATTATTTTTCGTTATTGTAATGAACGTTATATTGCAGTTGAATATATTATAAGATGACAATTGACAATTTGAAGTAATTTTTTCAAGAGCCTCATGGAACAAACTGTCCTCGTTTTTAATGATTTTAATGAAAATGTAAGTAATAATTTTTAAGTCACTCATTGGAAGAGGCTTCGAAAATTGTAAACTATGATGATGATTAAATAAAGGATGTTTGACAAACCAATTAAATGTTTAAATAGTACTTCACGACTTTTAAAAATTTTAGCGGAAAATTGTTTTGCATATTTGAATACGCAGCTCATTAAAGGGTCATAGCTGTATAGCTATATAGGCATAGATAGTGGTAGAGCCACGCGGCAGACGAATACTTTGTCAAGAATGGCATAATATTTGTCTGTAGCATGAATGGGCCGGCTCGCCCGGGAAAGTACCACGCTCTACTGAGTGGTAACTTAGCTACCGCGCTTCGTTCGGTGAGCGACTGAGTTCCGGAAGCCCAACATAAAATAACAGAACTCGTCATAGCGCTTATTAGTAAATTTTGACTTGAAATAGTTGAGTAATTATTTTCATAAATAAATAACACTCAAACAATGTTTATCGAGTTAAAGTATACAGGGTTTCTTCTTCTTTTTCTTCAACTGCCTCTCCATTACTGGATGTTGGCCGTCAGCTCAACGGACTTATTCCGATCCTGCGCCAAGCGAAATAGTTGTTCTACGTGGGCAGTACTGATCCAGTTTCTCATGTTTCGAGGCCATAACGTTTTCCTACATTTAACGCAGTGTTGTGATCTTGCCAATCATTATAAATTGGAGAAGCTCATATTTCTCGTTCTGAGGCTCAAAAAATAATTTTAAAAATCATAATAATTCAAATTTATTTACTACTCACAAAAGACTTAAATTTATAATATTATTTGAATTAAATTTTTAAATATTATCGTTTGGTGAGAGTTTGAAGTCTGAAATCTTAATTAAATTTTACGATTGGCGTTGTATAAATCGACGTACCACTGGCGAAACTCTCATGAATAGTTTTTACATAATCAAAATGGAAGTATACAAAATATCTTTAACAATAGTTAGCCCTAAATTTTCAAGTCTATGCCTAACTCAAACCAAGCTACAGAGTTGTCCAAAATTAATCATTATATCTTAAATACATTTTCCAATACAGATAACGATCCCGAATCGTTAGTGAATATAAATAGTTCATTACAATAAGTTTCATCCAACGAATTCAATTTCAATGGCTGGCCTAAAAGTCATGTCACGTCCTACTTTAATGGTCATATTCCCTGAATATGTATCAACGTCAAACTACGATACATTAGTATTCTATGTTTCCAACAAATAATTATACAGGACAGGTTGGTCATCCGTTTTATACAATTAAAAAATTCACACTTTTATCGAAATAAACAATTTTTTTACAGGAAACGAGCAAGCGTGCCGCCTGATGAAAAGCAATCAACGCCGCCCAGAGACAACCGCGAAAACGGAGGAGTCACGGAAGCGTTGCCGGCTTTTTAGGTACGTGTAGGCTTGTTTATTGAAGGTACCAATGTCGTATCGGTTCGAAAAAACCACCGAAGGTAGCTGGTTTCACACAGTAGTGTTACGTGGAAATTAAAGTTAAGTTAAAAAAATCAAGTTAGTTATTTATCATCCAATGCTACTATTACTTTAAATAATAGATACTTCGATAAAAAAGTACACTACGTAATTGAAACGTCTAGGAATAAAAAGCAAATTACGTTAAATTAAAAAAGACATAAATCAGTTGGCTTCTACACCTAAAGAGGATGTAAGGCTTTCGCGCTGCCAAAAGGGCATACATAGTCCAACCAAGGTCCGGTTGGTTTCTAAAGATATAGTTTGGCCGATGTGATTATTAGCAATGTCCTCGAACTTCAAGCTTACAACTGACGAAAAACCACGTGGGAAAATCGTTTTCGTATCGGAGGCTAACACACACTTGGGATCGTTGACCCAGCGAAGTAAATAAATTGTAAGTATATTATATAAATGAAAAAAAAAACGATTTTTACATAAGTAAACATTATATAAATTATTTATTTGACAGAAACTTTTTTTTATTATAATAAATGTCTTATATTTAAATAGTTTATTTCTTTGCAAATACAGTGTACGCGATTAAATTATAAATAGTGTAATATAAAGTGTAAAATGTACAAATGTATTTAAATATTGATATGAAGATCACCATCGCTATGTCTTCCAGTCCTCAAACGGGCGAGTTGGCCAAAAAAGCCACCTATATTGCGTCCTGAAGTTAATTATTAAAATATAATGCTTAGCCTGCTCCAATCTGCTTACCAAGCATGGGGATTACAGTAATACCCCTTATTTTTGAGGTAGGCCAGTATTCAGCACTGGATTTTTGCAGCTGTACGCATAGTTTAATGACAGAGAATTGAATCTACAACTTTATACCATACGTGTAACCTATAACCAATTAGATTGTTAGTGAGTGGCGATGAGTGTAGATGTTTTGCCAATCTTGGATAATCGTAGTGGATTAATGTCGAATCCACTACGATTATCCAAGATTGAAAGGCCCCATACCCAAGCTAGACAAAAGACCTATGAAAAAAATACATTAATATCATATTAGGCCAGAAATACACATGTAAACAATGCGTTATAACCACAAAATATAACTGGTTTAGTTAAGGAAAAGTCATTCATACACTGTAAAAGCAACAGTAACTTATCCGGTTGGAGTTCCGCCAAACCGTATCCTTTCCGCTACATAAATCCCATCGCGAGACCGGTATCGTTTGAGGACAAGGAACATGCCGCACAAAATCTGCAATTTGCAAATTTTAACAAGCTGCCGCAAGAAATTAAATATGAAAGAAATATATATGTATGTACAGTGGCGGATTTATACATTTGCCCCCAATAGGCTATTCAAATTTTACTGTCCCTACCCATCTCTACAATTCGATAACCTACTTTACAATCATATTAATTACAATTGTTTTTGTCAGTCATGTTACTTTACTTATAATTTGTGCACTATAGTCTCGCATTACAACACCTTTTCTCATAATAAGTATAGTTTTTACATATATTTGTGAGGAAATATATATATATATATATATATATATATATATATATATATATATATATATATATATATATATATATATATATATATATATATATATATGATATATATATATATCGAATCGTCGGAACTTCGAAATTCGGACTTAGGTCCGATCTATATAAATATATAGATAGGACCTAAGTCCGACTCTGTTAAGATGATTCACATTTATTTGTTTTATTTTTTATTATTTTTTATACTTTTATAAGTTTACTTTCTCCATAAATGGACAGTCAAAAGTTTGATGCCTGATTCCATTAATTCTCCATAAATGAAGTTGAATAAATAAATTTATTTAATCACAAATCACATGAAATAAACATACTCATTGATTGATAATAATTAACTATTATTTTTTTTCCTTATGTAAATAATGATTTTTTTAAATAATAAACGCCGTCCATGAATGTCAATGTCAATGTAATTGAGGCTACAAGGATAATGGGACCTGTAGATAAGGAAAAGGTTTTGCGTGGGAGTGAAGAGGTAAAAAGTTGTTTTTTCTTAAAAATGTTCTCCTTAGTTAAATATATATTATATTGGGTTTATCAATGTTGATCCATGTGACATATATAACAAACACAAGTACTATTACAATATATAACGGCAATAAACTAAAGCTATACTTACGGTGTGATACCACAGATAGACTACTAAGTCTGTGGACTTCATTAGATTATTTCGAATTATTAAGGAGCATTCCAGTGACAATAACAGCGCTACTTAAAAAATAAATTATGTCGGAGCGAGATGCCCTTGTTGATTGATTTATCGTAGATAATGATATGAGTCACGTAGCTTATTACCAAACGGGATGAGCATAACTGCATATGTGTACTGTGAAACACTGAACACAATGATGAAAAAGCTCGTATATCTTCAACCAGCTTTGGGTTTTCGTTCATCCCCGCTGCTCCTGCACGACAACGTGAGAACCCATACTAAACAACAGACGGTCTCTAAGCTACAAAAGCTGGGATTGGAAGCTGTCAGTCTTCTGCCATACTTACCAGACCTTGCTACTACAGTTCTTCTTTTCCAGAATGTGGACAGCCTTTTGAAATTCATTATTTGAGAGGCAGTTAAAGTGCCTTTGAAGACTTTGTTGCCTCCCATCCAGTTTATGTCTTCAAGAAATCACAAGAAAGGGCATAGATAAACTACCACTGCGCTGGCAAAGATGCATTGATTCTATGGGTGATTATTTTGAGTAATAGAAATACAAATAATTACTTTAATTTATTTATTTCGTATAAAACGGCAAAATTATATAACAGCAATTATCACACACTCTTTATTAAAAAATGTCAATCTTTTGAAAACTATATGAATAAATATATTGTTACAACAAATTGTATTAAAACTGCGCCATTGGTGTTAAATTTTAAAGATTTAAAAGTATAGTGCTCTAAAGTGCCGACTTACGAGCAAAACGGCCCTCTCGTTTTATTCAGTTATGTGCCAACTACTACCGGGAACTCTTGCAACTTTGTAGATTTACATAACAGTTGCAAGTACATAACTGATTGTGTTTTTATACAGCAGTATGAAAACACAAAGAAACCGGAAGTGTCTGACTGTGACTGTGAATTCTCTACGCTGATGTATTTATTTGGACTTTATAGTATACCAAAAATAACGTTTTTAAAAATTCATATCTGACTGTCAAATCATAGACAAAATCCTAAACAATTTTGAGTATCACAAGGAAATACAGACCTTTTTACGCTAACATTATGAAGAATTCAAGCAAAATTAATAGCATGCTATGCATTAGCATGTTTGTAAATATTCCAAAATACTAAAGTTACTTCCCATATTTTCGTCATATTAATGCACAAACTAGCCTAGATTTTTAAAGGTCGTTTTAATTACAAAACCATTTTCATGATAAGTTTTTTAATTTTAATTAGATTGATTTTTATTTCGAATCTGTAAAACTAGCTACCTTCAAAGTTATTTCCAAACCGAAAAAATATTGGAAGCAAATATTGGAACAAAGGCCGGCGACCTATGGTGTTGCGGATATCTATGGGAAGCGTTGAATGTTTTCTTCACGCGACACACGTTCTCGTTTGCCCGCCTATTCCATAAAATATACATCATCAAAATATCAACTCTTATACGTAGGGTTTAAGCATCCGGTCACTTTCTTCACTCTATCGCTCTATCTAGCCGAGGGTGTCGCATTTTACTTTTGCCCAAACACTGTCTGCTCTCTACTATTTCTTTCTATTGAACGCTGAGTATCTTCATACTTGCCCACCATTACCTTTATGTGTTCCTAGGTATCCCTTATCTTGTACAAAGCAACTAATAACTATATCAGTATATCTACTTTAAGTGTACTAGACGGGCAGAGTTAAATGGGCCGTTCAGTAACGAGTGGGCAGTTGGGAATTGGCCGCGCGCCGACACCCGATGCTTATCTTTAATAAATTGTTCACCAGTGACCGCTTTATCGGGTTCTCTTTCCAATGAGTAGAAATCTCAATTAACTGATCGATTTCGAGTTATCAATTTTTACTTACAATTTATTACGAAAATTAAGTTAAAACGAAAGGACAAAACATTGTTATTTTCAATCCTTATCATCAATAGTAGTAGCACCTACACGCGATATAGACGCAGTGTGCATATTTTTTGTCAATTTTCTAAAAATTATTTTCAAATTTCAAATCTTTTCGGCACAGTTTTGTTTAGTGAATAAATGAATTAGCTCATCCGAGGTAACTTGGCTTCACGTTTTATTCGATGATCTTTGAGAGCCACGGGCCTCTCTTCTTCTTCCTTTACTTCCCTATTTCCTTCTCATTATTTACATCTTACCTGAAAATAATACGTAAACAATGCATAAACCGTGCCCTTGGTGTTACAAGTAGACATTGTTGGCGGTGATTATATGATTATTAACAACATGCTTACACTTTTATCTATTATTTTCATTGGAAGAAGGACTTTAAAATGATGGCGATTTCATAGCCAGATTTTATCGAACTGACAATGCTGATTCCTTTCCAATTACATTTAAGCTCGATTTCAAAAAATTTATACCGCCTTTAATCGATCTTAAAAAATTCGTTTCGTTTACAAAATGAAGATACTGAGATAGGCGGGTGGTATGACTAGTATTGATAAAATTCATAACGAATATATGCGAGGAAGCTCTTAAGTCACACCAATAACGGATAAAATCACTTTAAACCGCCTTCGTTCGTATGGACATATCAAAAGACGTGAAAACGACCAAGTGGTATGAATTGCGTTGAACCTATCGTAAAAGAATATAGAAGGTAGAGGCCGCCCGCCATCGACCTGGTAATCAAATACGAGCATCAATCAAATAGCAAGATTGCACTATATGCGGATAATATAGACAGATAAGACCCATATAAATTTTAATACATATAAGTGAAATAAGAGGTGGATAAAATTTAAACGCCTATGTCCATCAGTGGACTTTCGCCATGAGATGATAGCGCTATATTTAATACCTAAACGTGTAAGTATTCTCAAAGACAGAAAACATTTATGCACCACACTTTGTAAAAAGTAATAATGACAAAATTTATTTTCCAGTGTGATGTAGTGGTCTCCGTGTACTCATTAATATTATATTCTTGTTACCAAAGCATTTTATTTGCTTAAGTCTGTTAAACTTAACTTAATTCAGATTAACATACAGATAGTGTTTTAAAGATTCGCAAGAGAAATGTAAAATGTCTAGCTCACAAAAGTGCTGTTTTATTTATTCATATCCTGAGAGCTACTACGGAATTTTAAATAAATGTATGTTAGTGTAGTTGCATTGCTATTGCGAGTATGTGTTTATATTTTACACTGAAAGCAGAGATTTAGCAAAATATACAATATTCTTCTTCTTTGTTAAGTTGTAACAGTATCTAATTCACGATATATTTACGAGTATGTCATGTAGAAATGTTCATACGCGTATGTTTTAATTTTCTTTTTAAAGACAATAACCATATACATATTATATAAATTATTGTTGACGACTGATTTATCATTTATAGACAACGGATTGGCTCAGTAGCGGGTCTCCCGCCTACAAAGTTAATCGTCGCAAGTTTGACTCCCGCATCGGGATAAATATATGTATGGCCTACAGATATTTATACATATAATAATAAATAATCAAATCTCTCAGCATTCTGCGGTAAAATTATCTATCCTTACTGGATCGCCACTCATCCAGATGGTGGGGATGAAACTTTACCATGCGGCATCGTGCCAAAAACGCTGGCCGCGTTTCCTTACTAAATAAGTAAAAAGTTTATTGTAGAAGAGAGACGGTTCTTTTGTTTCCACAGCGATAACCATTCGCGCAGAAATTTGTCTTGAATATTTCTCAGCGTTAGTATGCCACAGACCAATCGTTTAATATTGTACTCTTTTTAGTTATTTTTTAAATATTAACTGAGTAACTGCTTCTAATTATTCCGAAAGGGATAAGGATAAAGGATATCAAATACTAGCAGTACGCGTCACGAAAATAGGTCCTATCACCTGGATGGCTGACAGTACACCACCATGCAATTTAGTCGCAGTTTTTTGCCACGAACTGTGCATGTAAAAATAATTAAAATGTCTGGCTGTCTGGCTTAGATCATATTTTAGTTTCAACTTGATTATTTTTCAAATTGAATGGATGATGGACTCTTTAAAATGGATGTGTGGTTCCAAAGATAGAATAAGGCAACCCCGTTTCTTCCTATTTTCCTTTTCCTTAAAACGCTGTGTATCACAAACATAATAGAAATAATCAAACTTAAATACAAAAATGACTGAACAAAAAATATATCGGGGTCTAATACATTTAATGCGTGGATTAGCATGCCATACTTCACCTCTATAAAAAGATAACAAACTGTGTTAACTTACTTATACAGGAAACAACACCCGTATAATAAGTGAGCGTAAAAATACTATCAAGAAAAAACAGAAATCTTCTTTCTATTCGCCGCTTCGTCACTCATTCTTTCGGTTATTTTAAAACTACTAAAAAAAACACACATTAAACGAGTAATAAAGTATTTATTAAAGCTCAACTAGCATAAACAATAGAAAGTATTAGAAAAAATACAAAAATGCCAATGAACAAACAATCATCGAAATCAAAAGTTTATGAAATATGTTGATATACAAATATTAATATACAATGTATATAAGAAACAATGTTATTACACATTTTCATACAAGACTGTATGTCAATCCAGACTTACCCAAATGGTATAAAAATGTTGGTAAAAGAACATCATTAGAATTAAAAATGATTTACATAACTTTCATATTTTGTAACATATGTACAATCGAATTTTTTCCTAAATGTCACCTCTACTGCTTTAATAACACAACAAAATGTTTTCATCAATCAAAATGTAATTTTATTATACTGTTAAAGAAGTATTCCAATAGTATATAGTCACATATAAAATATAAAACAAATTACTTATATTTATACGAACGTTTACATAATATTTTATACACATGGCAACAAACTATAAAACAGACTTATAACAGTGACTAAAATATAAACTCGTTTATTTTGTTGCAATATAATATAACTCATTTGTTCTTTCATCATTTTTTTAACAGCTCATATTTGTCCCATTGCTGAGCACGGGCCTCTCCATTTCTGGAGGAACGGACATTAACGCACCACGTCTGTCCAATGCGGATTGGCGGGGTTACCAGACTCGAAATAAATATTTGTAGTCCATGAATATATTTATTCGGATGCGGAGATCGACCCGGCGACCATTGACTCAGGAGGCGGAGGGCCCTGCCACCGAGCCAATTGGTCGTCGCACATCATCATCATCATTGGACATTGGTATTCCAGGACTCGTGTACTCAATCGGTTGTCACATGACGAACACATATGACCAACCGATCTCCACTTCCGGTTAATAACTTAAGAGCTATAATGGTGAATTTGGTTTTCTAGTGGATTTCGAGTCATATCCAACAGTGAAATTCATAAGCTTCTTATAGCCGAGAACAAGGAACTAATAGAAAACGATTGCTTGTATTTATGCGACTTTGACCTTGTGAAGGAAACGGACATCCATTCCAGACTTTGAGATATGGACGACAACTGACAAAAATTTTTAGAGCTCATTTAATACTTCCTTGTTATGACAAATTATATTCCTTGTTATGAAAAAACAACATTTTACAAATATTAATACATATTGATCAATTCATAAATTAAGAAGCATAATATTTAAACATTTTTTATATACTTTGAATGTAGGCTTGTTTTTTGAAGATTCATAGTTTTCTTAATGTATTTGTTTCACTGCAGTTGCAAATAAATGCATGCATCTATTTATCATGCGTATCTATCGTATTGTTTTACATATACAACTTTACTGTAAACATTAAAATCGTCGCCAATCAATTTATAGGTATAAACATAAGAAAATGCGAAATCAAAAGAAATGAATTTCAAAGCCATATAAAAAAAAGAGACATTCGCTTTTACAATCGAACTAAAACTACAAAATGGGGCACAGAAAATGCGATTTAAAAGTCTATTTCTTTCACGACATATTCAAAGTTGCCAACCATAATTTACCATGAAAATATATAGTATATAATATCTCAATTTAAAAAAGCAATCATTTTATAACAGTTTTTTATTTAGTTTTAAATTATTAGCATTCATAAAGGGCTGTTCTCTATTCATTCATCGGAAAGAAAATAAAATTTTATTTATTATATAAAATATTCTTTTTACTAATAATTACAAACAGTTACCCTAACATACAAACAAAAGGACAAAAGGAAGGTCTGGATTCATACAGATACTTCTAACAATACAACTGTTATTACAGTGAAACATACTTGGAATCAGCAACGCTAATTTTTATGGTATGTGTAATAATATATTATATTTACTGGTATTTTGTGATAAAGTATAATTTATTTTGATTTAAAGTCCTATGTTTTATACAGGCATCAATTCATGATAATAACAACCCTATTCAGGAAAGAAACAGGATATCAAATAAAATGTAAATATTATTTTATAATTAAAAGTATTCATAAAAATTGACATTTTTAACAGTTTCACACACTGTACAGGCTTTTATTGTCTTAATTCTATTTAGTCTAATAACTTAACATTGTTTACCATTCTGGTATGAAGTTATCAATGATCAATGCCTATAATTCTAAATTAAATACATTCAGAACGGATTGTAACGAATTGTGATTTAAAAATAAAACGATAATAATACAAAGACAAAAAAATTACAGACGTATTGTGTCACGTTATGATCATTCATTCATTCAATCATTTAAATGAATGGCTTTCAATAGTGCCGAAAAAGCTTGGATGATTTCGCCAATGTCACGTAGAATGGAGAAGACACGAATGATATTAATCGGTACAGTTGAGATAAGGATAGAATAGAATGGAGAGGACACGTAGGAACTTGATCGGTGCGGTCGCGGTAAGAAACGTTAGGATCTTGTACTTCATTATCAAATAAAATAGATTATGTATGGAGTTATGTATCTTATGTCATCTGCTTCCCTCCAATAAAAGCAGTGGACTATTGGAAACAGACAAGGGTGACATAACTATTTTTAATTTATTTAACATTTTGTTTTACATGTGTTTAATTGTTTTAATATAAAGACTTTTTAACATTTTTCTAAATTATTACCTTTTTGAAATAAGCAAACGCTTTTTATCAACGTTAGTGTGTGCACATCATAATTTTAAGCTATTATTAAATATTGTGTACAAAATTTGATAACATAGTAAACATTTCTTTATTTCTAATATATTATGAAAGTTTCTTACGGATAATTTGAAATAAGTAATAAGTCAAGTTTTATATTTAGTAATAAATGTAATCCAGTAACAATTCGTTACAACCCCAATTTAAATATATTTAATATGTTGTCTACATAAAAGCCATTACAAATTTATCAAGGCAATTATAATTTAAGCCAAACTGATATCAACTTACAAACTAGATCAAACCAGTTATGGGTGTTACATGGGTCTCCGGTGGCAGAATTAGGTGTTCAACCTTTACTACTTTCAAACAAGTGAAATTCAACCGTATTTTTATTAGTTTATAGGTCGAATAATGCTCGTTTGAAATTAGTACTTAAAGTTAAAAACCTAATTCTGGCAATGGACACCTTTACATAATAAAATCATTTTAATTCGAATATTCCTAATCATAATAATAACAACATACATAATTCATGGACGAGTGTGTAACATTGTATATTGATTTGTTAAAAAGTTTTACATATAACACATACGTATATACACTCATATATATGTAGCGTGTTATCAATATATTTACATTAAATAACGATTATTCTAACTACAGTGATATATTTGGGATACTACACTTAGATATGAGACATAAATCAGCATAGGTTTCGACAATATATATGTCTTTAATTATCGGTACACTGCAGGCTTATAAAGTTTACATTTTATACAATACATCGATATTCAAAACTTATTTTTCACGTAATTATATATAATAGTTTATTTTATTAATACGTTCACTGTATTGTCATTTTCAACGCAACAACAAGGCAACGCGTTTGACGTCTAACCGAAGAAAACTCTTAACCGAACTTTACCGTAACGCGTCTCCTGATAGAAGTTAATAGATTTTTATAATTGCTGTGAGTAACAAATAATTTATTGCTGTATCTTTTGATGGTTTCTCAAGCAGTTATGGCATACCAACAAAAAATACCTAAATACGAATAAAGATGTTGTGGCTCATCGCACAAAACGAGATAACACTATTGTAGTCGCTGCATCGTATGATAGACCCGTAAGAGATGTTTTAGATCCCTCAATGCACTGAACGTGTTAATATGTATACATAACTGTTATTTTTTTAAATATTAATATTGCAAAGTACATAAAAATTCATCATAACCATTATTTTAATAAATCTCACCAAATCATTAAACAATCATATACACTATGTTTAACAACCTTCAGACAGTACAGATTGCATTGAAATATGATTTTATATTAAACCTAAGTGTTGGAAGCCTATATTTAAATATACAGAATGTTAGGTCGATAAAATGCTATTGGGTGCATCTAATAAATGAAATTCTTATGCCTTATTTCACATAAGAAAAATTAAAACTAATATAAAAACACTAACAAACAAAATTTGTTATATTGTCCCGTTTTGATGTCTTGAAAACTTTGAGAAGGATATGCATATAACTTATTCATACCTTCATTTATTTTCATACTATATATTCATATATAAGTTACCC
Source organism: Baronia brevicornis (assembly GCA_031353405.1). Classification (NCBI taxonomy): domain Eukaryota; kingdom Metazoa; phylum Arthropoda; class Insecta; order Lepidoptera; family Papilionidae; genus Baronia; species Baronia brevicornis. The sequence goes on from JASFAT010001530.1 coordinate 281,600, forward strand.
AAGCAGTTAATTTTTGTTAGTATCGTTCCAACCTCAATATGACGATTTGTTTTGAAATGATATGTCAAAAGAAGCAAAGAGCATGATGAATTTTTACCTACACTGTATTACATTCAATGGGATATGAAAGTAAAACAGATCGTATTACGAAGAGCGTAAAGTTTACAATCTAATATCACTCAGCGTTACGTCAAGCGTGAATTCACCGCACTCAGTCCAGAGGACCGGCAATGGGCCGGCCCGTTGGCGATCGTCCCGACTCACGATGGTGTCCAGCACCGTGACGTCACACGGTATTCACGCATCGCGTTCATTCTAGCCGCGCATACCTGTAACGTAAGAAACGACATACTAAAGCAAATAATCATCCCTATCCAAGACATGACCTTCAAACTTAAAGATTTATAATAACCACCTTTCAAGTTAATAATGGCAAAGGAGCATGTTTATATCGACGCGAAAAAGCGATAACGCTATAAATGACACAGATATCTAAAAAACTTTATCGCATATTCGCATTAAATAAAATTGCGTCGAATGATTGGAGTCTCACAGCTCTACGATCAGTAGAACACATTGTATAGAGTTGTTGTTGAAACTGACTGTTTCTGAGTGATCATTTTTTTTTTTTTCAGTTATCTTATGTTTCTTTGACTCTGGTGGGAAGTTTTCATTTTGCGGCTAAGTACGTATTCGCTTTTTTCGTCGATATATTGCTATTCATAAAATATTATAATCTTTGTTCTAGTAGTCTAGAACTATTTACAAGCCCCTACACGCCAGTGATTTCTACTAGGGTAAATTTAGTTAGCTAAATGGAAGTAGAAAAGGCAGTTGAAGAGACTCGCATAATTTTACCGGTTCTACCGGAGAAGTAACACACGTTCTCAAAATATCCACATTAAGTGACACTTTTGTGTTACAGCGTTTCTTACGGTGAGTGCAGGACTCCGGAGGCCCAACTCCTTTCCCCTTCTTCTATCTCCTTCTACCTATTCTATCCTTCGTCTCCCTTCGTCCCTTCTTAACCCAAAGATAGGCAATGCGCTCGGTGTGTCAGCTGTCCATGAGCGGCGGCAAGTGCTTAACATTAGCTGTCCCGACATCGTTTGCCTATCGCTTATCTCATATTGAGAAAAAATATACCATATATTTTTTGAAATAAAAGCTATATTATGACATGTAGTTTTTGATACCACTAACTTCCTACTTTATTTCTAAAATGGTAAGCTCCTTGTCGGGAAAAATGAATTTTTACTCCTACCACCGCTTAGTTCATGAGCCCGATGTAAAATGCAACAATTACAGTATAACATATGCTCCTTAAAATTTCGGCAATAGGGATGTTGACTATTTTTAAGTGTTTAAACCAATGTATTTCGGCAGGCTTGCATGAGGAGAGAAATGAGTGTAGAAAAGGAAAGTAGGCAGAGATCGTAGCAGATGAAGATCTGTGGTCTCTACCTTCCCCTACGGGAGACCGGTCTGACGATATGTATCTATGTATGTAAACCAACGAATAAGTACATCAGCTACACTAAATATATTTATAATCATTTTTAGTACAACTAATATTTTAATATTCATGTTATGTGTTCATAATATTCAAACACCAATTTAGTCACGTGATGGAGGACCAATGACTTAATCCACATTGATTAGCGTAGTGACACACTTGAGTGATATGATTAAATTTTAATTATGAAATAAAAATTAAATTCCTAAGAAATATAGATAAATATCGTCTTTTTAGGATTTTTATTACAGAAACGAACGTTTCGCGACAAAATTATGTTTTTTATTTGAATGCAGTCAACATCGTAACGTATGCTGATAAAAGAAACAACAGTAAAGCACCTGCGCTGTCTTGTCCGCTACAATTGGAAGAGGTCGTCATGCACCCGCTCCAGACGCTTCAACGAGCTGTCGACACGGCGACCCTGCGTGAGCGCGGAGGGGGGCGGCGGAAGAGGAGGAGGGATCACCTCGTTGTACGACGTCGACGCACCCATCGACGCCGACTGCCGGAGTCGGGCTGTAGGCCGGTGGCGGACAAAGCTGTCCTCGAAGTCCTTCGCGAATCTGAAATATTGTAAAAAAAAAAAGGTTAAAATATCTCTAGATAAAGAACCAACTCAAATCACAACTATGTATTCTCGTATTGTTTGGTTGATTAATATTATTATATATTAATATACGATTAATTAAATAATAAAAACGGATATAACTTGTACTATAGACGATTAACAGACAAACTGGTATATCGCGACCAGATTATTTGATATAAATGTGATAACAAACTCTACCTCAATCTGAATATTTTATATTCTATACGCATTTGAAAAATCCTATTCAATTTATTTGAATATGATGCTTTAATAATAATTAACTTTAATAGACCTCCTCAGATAATTCAGTCTGATAAACATTCTCTGAAACAAGGCTATGCCAAATAATATAACTTCCAAAAGAATTTAAATGAACCGGCCTTATTAAATCGTAAAAATAATAAACTTTGAAGTGACTTATTTGAAGTGACTTTAGTTCCTATACTAGAATTCCCTGTGGGAAGCTAGGCTGTTCCCTTAGTATATGTAAAAAATACTACAAATTAAAAAAACCAAAACAAAGAATGAAAAGGAACACTTAAATGTGACGTAAAACAAGTGTAGCACTCACGTATTTTTATATGTGCAAGTGGGTGTTTTATGTTCTATTATTATATACATTTGTAAAAATGTCCAATGTGATTTATATTGCTCAATTGAACAAAGATGAATATCCATGATAAGTTCCTTTTAATTAAATAAATATTTATCTATTTATACAAATTATGGCATAACATACTTCTTGGCATTGAGTCTACCATAATGAAGAATTTTCTGCCATAATACACAATAATATTGGGTCAATATTACCTCATTGATCATTATATTTGTAATATAAAAGTCGTTAAAAGTTTATAAATATCATTTATTACTTCATCATATAAGTACTGGCCGGTTTATAATGTATTCTGTTGAAATCTAAATTAATTTATAAAGTTGATGGAGTCCGGCGTCGACTTTAGCACGGCGATGTACAACGTATTTGACTCCACCCTGCTCGCCGGGTACGAAGGAAAGGGGTTGGCCAGATACACAAGACCTAAAAACCGCTGGAAACAGCGGCGAAACGAACGGGAGGCGATCGCTTCCCGAGCGTAGGTCCGAGTAATGGGGTTCATCCCCGAGGCTCGTTCCTACAGCCCTAACAGAGTGTAGATGTCCCCCGTTCGTTCGTTCGAAATCTAAAGACTTCAGCATGTGCTAGTAACAAAAAATCGGATTCTATGTAAGGTAGATCCAACCGCCGGTGCTAAAGCGGTAGTCAGTACTACCTTATATCCACCAGTAGGTACAGATTGTCGCTTCCTATCTATGTTGTTCACTTTCATTCCGGGGAACGCAAACAATAATTATTTTTATACATACATATATTTAACACCACGGCATATTTAAAGCGCGTTTCAGAAACGTTAAAAGATAACTCCTGTAATTGAATTCATTTATTTAAACAATTCAGGAAAAACAACATCAACATTTAAAAACCAATAATTGAAATTTGGTGACTACAGTTACAATCAGAATGTTAAACGATGGAACTATTACAACTGAATAGAAACCGTGAAGCCTTCGTAAGTCGTACGCGGTCAACGACCGTCACAGCAACACTTACAAAATATTTTGTTTCAGTTTATTTTTTCAAAATCGCTTCGTGATGTACACTTGTGTAGGCGGCGCCTCCTATCATCAAATGTATAAAATTGCACTCCGCACAAAGACATCGCTATTTTTAGATGTGTAGCGCGACGAGGAATTCGTTCAAGACCGTCAATTGACCACGCTGTTTCCGCCGCAGATGGCTACTGATTAGAAAATTTATCACACCGAAATAAAGACGATTCTCGAACAACACTCACTTCTAAGTCCATATGACCGGTAGGATACGAGGCAATAAAACGACCGAAGTTTAGAGGTATGGATTCGTGTTGATGTTGTGAAAACATCGGCATAAATCTATTGGTATTCATAGTTGGACACATTTTATGTGCTAGTTTACTTTCCTGAGTTTACACGATAAACCGGACAGGATGCTTTTGCTTTCAGATGAACTATACCTACCTAAAGTTACAAACAAATACATATACATTTTTTTAATGAGATAGGTAGACAAACGAGCAGGCGTGTCACCTGATGGAAAGCAATCAACACCGCCTATAGACATCTGTAACGCCATAGGCAGTGCGGAGGCGTTGCCGACCTTTAAGGAAAGTGACATTATGGGAGTGGGAGGGGGAGAATGTTGGGCCTCCGGAACTCAGGCAGCTCACCGTACGAAGCGCGGTAGCTAAGCTACCACTCAGACGCTGGTTTTCTGCGGGAGTGTGGTACTTCGCCGGGCGAGCCGGCCCATACATGCTACAGACAAATAATATGCCATTCTTGACAAAGAATTTGTCTGCAGTCTCTACCACTAATAAAAAAAATACATATGTATCGCCTCCGGGTTATAAAGTTATGGACCATAATCAGCCACAGCATTCCATCCCCACTGACCTAATGCAGGTTGCTTCACGATAGTTTTCATAATCGCAAAGCACGTACTAAATACTTAATTACAACTGTAATTAAATAATAAATAGCTTTTAGAGGTGATTCATCAACAGTGTGATATTTAAAATGTCAATGTTATGTTTATAAGAACGCAGCACTAAAATAAAAGATATTATCAACATCAACAGCCTACGACAGTCCACTGCTGGGTATAAGCTAGTGGGAAGCACACAGACACATTAAAACGATACACATTATTACATATCAGGAGACGAAATCTAATTGTTTCGGTATTTCCTTCGGTAACTTAACACATTGAAGACGGGAGACGAGAATTCTCGTCTTTTATTTTTCAACTGTAGGCGACGGATGACAGAAACTCACGTTTTTTTGGAATCTGATGCAATATTGTGTAATTGCAAGTAAGGACGAAAAAAATGAGAGTTGTAGTAATAATATTAAAAAATGCGTGGGAACTGAGGCTAGACACTTTTCAGCGCATACCGTCTTCAATGTGTTAAAAAATGCCTAATCATATCTCGAAGTATCTATAAAGCGTCTGGTGTTACGGTTGTGTATGGGCGGCGTTGTTGCTTTCCATGAAGCGACAGGCTTGCTTGTTTGCCTCCCTCTACAAAGTAATATAAAGTATTGCCGTAATCATCACGCTCAGCGATCGAATTGGGAATCGCAAACTAGTTGCTTTTTACTCGGGTAGACCCATCTACTGTTATATACTCCCATATTCGCCTCATACTATAGCCACGATCATATTTTATGCCAGAAACCAAACAACATTGTCGGGAATTACACAAATCGTAGGGTAAAAGTGGAAATCTTGAAAACAAGTGATCACGCTTGTAAATATGAAATAGTTATAAGTAGACATATCTAATTAAAAACAAAATCTATTTTGTTTATTAACATCTTATCGTGTGAACCTTTTAATAAGGCCCTTGCCCTATGATAATAAATCTTAAAGAAGTCGGCCGATATTTTTAAACGATAATTCATCGTTATACAAATTATCATATAATAATAATATGAGTACATTACATATTGACTGAACAATTATCAATAAATTACGTATAGTCTAAGAAGTAATTTTTTGTGTCACGAGTTCAATTGCCGCATTGGGATATATAATAATATACATATTTATGGCCTACAAATAGTTTTTAGAGTCTGGGTTCCTCTCTAATCTCCCTTAGATAAGATTAAGCTTAACCTAGGCGGATTGGCATTTCCATGTCACAGTCCAGGCGGTTAGTATTGTCCTTTCCACCAGGATTGGAGAGATCCGTCTGATATGAGACATACATCGGCTGTGAAAAAAATCCTGATCTAAATCCGAGCCTGTATATGAAAAAGAAAAATTTGTTTGTTGATTTTTTATTCAAGTGTATCAAATGTTTGTCGGAGAACCAACAATCGTTGGAGTAGACGAGTGCTGGAGTGGAGACCGCGACTCGGCAAACGTAGTGTGGGACGCCCTCCTGCTAGATGGAGCGACGATCTGCGCAAGGCGGCTAGCAGAGACTGGATGCGTGTAGCCGAAGATCGGGCTAGGTGGCGCGCCTTGGGTGAGGCCTATGTCCTGCCGCGGGCTGATATTGATATTGTACCAAATGATTTTTAGCAACTAGAAACTAGATAAGTGGGTCATTTAATCATTTGCAATGCAAATCATGTAAACTTGTGTGCATGAGATATAGTACGTTGACATATATACACAAGCGTGGGTGGTATATCCGCGTGGGACCGACTATCAAATATTTTTCTAGGCATAGTGGACAAAATTTTAAGTAATACTAAGCAAAATTTTAAGTAGCTTATATATGTCGCACTGCTGAGCACCGGCCTCTCAATTTCTGGAGGAACAGACGTTAACCCACCACGCTTTTCCAATGCGGGGTTACCAGACTCGGAATAAATATCTGTAGACCATACATATATTTATTCCGATGCGAGGATCGAATCGAACCGAACTCGGGTTAATAATTTAATTACTACCGCTTTAATAATTTATGGAACCAAATGGTAGAAATAAGTTGACTGTCAATATCACACCAAGTGCCATAATGAGTTTTAAAATGAATTTGTTGTTTAAAACCTGTAAGAGTGACTTACACGCGTATTAAGCGTCATCAACAAACACTATGGTACGTGTTATCTTGAGTTCAACAAACTTATGACAACGAAATCTCACCAAAATATGCTAGGACACTTAAAATATAAAGCCGATCATTGGACCAAGGCTTTATTTATTTGCCCAATAATCACCAAAAATAATTATGGCCGATAATCAGCCAAAGTAAATAGGATTGAAAAATTTGTAAGCTTCTTATAGTTGGATAAATGACAGTTCAAAGGCAACGATGAGTCGTTTGGTAAATCGTTCAAGTCAAGTGAAGCCTTCTGCACCTTATGAACAAAGTACGTCTCAGTGCCCATACCTATGGCATGGCCTTTCACATGGAGGGGCAACGACTGCCCCGGTCATTGGCTGTCACTCGAAAGTGGACAGCTTTGGCGTCTTTGGACGTAGTCTAGTAATTTAATTCTTATTCGGGCCCGTCGCTTATCTGCGTCCCAACTGACAGCCGATCTGCGATAGATTGCGAAAAATTTCTCATAGGACTAGTGGTCCTTCAAAGGGACACACGTTGAATAAAAATTTAATCATTTTGGGTTTTAAAGTTTTGAATGAAACCATAAAAAACCTAATAATCATGCGTGTCTTATATAATACATAGTCAAAAATAGAAGACATAACGGCACCAATATTTTCATTCAATTCTTTATAAACTAGAATAGCAACTTTTACAATATATACGACATCAGACGTCACAACGTCTAACATTTGAAATTCTTAAACGTGTTTTACCCATACATAGCAGTCGACTTAAGATATGTAAGAAGCCTGTAGAAAGGTAAAATCTGATCGATTGCATCAGGTTCCATAGCTATGAACTTTTAAATCGAAAGTAAACAAAATATGGTAATCACTTTTAGAGTTGTAATAGTTTAGTCTTGCACACACCAACATTAACATATTACAAAATATGTATATATAATATATATCTAACAGTATATATATCAACCTATATCTTATACACACAACTGAAAAACTATATCATATAATGTTACACAGTGTCAGCGTTAAACATTGCAAAAGCAATAACACTGTACTACGTCAGGGACATCACGTGAAGGGTAGGACAACCAATCGCTCTGCATTCAACAGGACAGTCCCAACTTAAATAAATAGTCTGAAGAAGAACGTTAACATCCTGAATATTGTTAGCTGCCCCACTCATGCATGGCAATTAGCAATATTCGTTCTATCATTAAGTTTTAATGATAGAACGAATATTGCTAATTGCCATGCATGAGTGGGGCAGCTCGACCGGGGAAGTACACAATCTTACAGAATATTAGCATAAAGTGGTAGAATTTTTCGTTTCGTTTAGGTTCGTACGATTATCCTAGAGGCTCAAAAGCTTTCCCCTTCCTTTACTTTTTTCTTTCCCTCCCTATACATTTTCTTCTCCCATTAAGTTCTCTACCCCCTCCGATTATTCATATCCTTACCCAAAAGTAACTAAAGCGCTTACAAAACCCTTAGTATTACAAATGTGCCTGAGCCACTTACTTAATGACTACTCGTATAACTCTTCCATAAGAAACAATATAGAGAGGCTAAATATTTTTATTATGTATGAAATTAAGTGATCAATCAAGCACTGATCAACTATTAGATCATCAATCATCAACAGCTTACACCAATACACGGTTGGACCTCTGCTTTTTTTCAAGTAAGCAGGATTTGCCAATAGTCACCACTTTGGAAAGTCGGATTGATGATCACGTTGGTGATCATATTTCACACCGATAATTGTGTTGACCGTTACTAGTCTGTCTCCTTATGATTAACGTTTTAGTAAGGATGATTATAGTCACCGGGACCTTATCGGCGCAGATAAGGAAAAAGGTTGGCAGTTAAGGAAAAAAGGTGTGATTGCACATAACATATAATAGCTATTGTGTCTTTAATTAAGGAACAAATTTGTAAGAAGAAATAGAATTATATATCATCCCGTGACAACGTTAACGTTTCGAAAACATGGCTAATGCCATTGTTTTAATAATACTGTTAGAGGTCAAACACGTAGACATTTTAGTTATAAAATTAAATGATACTAATATTGAATAGAACCTATTGTTAGACTGCTCAAATTCAATATAAAAATTGTCGTGGCCAAAACCCACTTTCCCATAATCAACACGCTTCTAGTAGAGCCAGCATAATCAACAGGCGCATTGGTGCCAACACAACCATCTCCCACTCATAACACTACCAACCTTCATCAACCCGTATATACTTCGTACACTATGTAAACGAGGCTTATACTTCTATCAGTCTGTCATGATAAATTCGTTTCACAGGATAGAAAGCCAAACGAGCAAGCGTGGGGCCTGATAAAAAGCAATCAACGTTACCCATAGAGCACAGGCAATACAGAAGCGTCGCTAGCCTTTAAAGCTTGTTTTTTGAAGATTCCATATACCCTATATCGGTTCGGAAATACGTCTGAAGATCAAGTTCCTCGCTGTGGAACAACAGAATGCATCGCGTGCAGACGAGGTTCACGGGTGACGCGACAAGATATATAAAGTCACGCCCTAACACCCCATATATAATAAATAACATTCACATAGTGGTATTATTGTTTGCATTCACTGGGGGTGTTTATCATAAGCGCATATAATTAAAATGGCAGTACACGGTGGTTTTTATAGGGTGATAAGGCAAATGAGCAGGCGTGTAATTTCACATATAATATCATTACTTTATACTATATACATATACTATAACCGTATCACAATTTTAGCATCAACTGAAAAGCCACTAAAACAATATTCTTTGTCTCTGAAATCGAATTCGTGCGTGTCATTACCCCGACCAAGTCGATGAAAATTTCGTGACCTAAAACGTAACGCTAACGACTTCGACTGGTACAGACAATAATAACCGTTACACTTTACGTACGTTAAAAATTAAATTAAATAAGCAAAAATAAATAGGTTTTATTCTTTATTATGATGGATGACGATTTATAACATTATTTTAGTTTATTATGTATTTATCTGAATAAGGGCTTATAAGTCGCGTGTGTGTTAATATATTCACGAAGGCTTCTATAACAATTTCTATAAGTTTTTCATTTATTTTTGGTTGTTTTATGATTCTTTGTAGTTTAAATAAAATAAAAAAATACCAGGATTATCCAGTCAATATATCTTATGTTACGATATTACACTGGAAAGTCTGAGGAGAGTAATCAGATGTTTCAGAGTATCAAAGATAATCTCACGGGAGTAATCAGATGTGTATATGCAAAAATAAAGATGCTATTATTTCTTACATGGAATAGTAAGGAAAAGAAGCAACCGTGTCACCAGAATAAGCAATCACCAACGCCTGGGAAACTGAAAATTATTTGCCAAAACGTTTTTTCAAACACAAAACATAATCTTCAAGCTAAAAAAGGAAAGTCTTCATAACAGGCTCTTCCCGCAGGCTTCAATGTGAGAATATGAGTTCGGAAATACCAAAAAAATAATTAAGTTATTCAAGACCAGTAATTAAGTTACTGTTTACTATTAAGGTTCCAGATAATACAGAATTAGTGATTCAAAACCAATACAACGACGGCCTAGCCGAAAGGTTTAACGTCTTTATCAACTTCCGTTTCAAAAAACCTTAAAAACTTCTTTAAGTCATTTTAAAACTTTAAAATAATAGGAAATGATGTAACTCAATAGTTTTTTAATATTCTATGTAGTTCATGACCAAGTAACAAGATATGTATGTATCTTCTATCTATATTTATTTGTACTTACTGGCTGTTTTGTGTGTTTTATGTAAACTTCATTATATGATGAAATTTGTACGATGTGATATTGTCTTCGGCCCTTAGGCTTTGGATTATTTATTTTTTCCTTATTACTATAGATTATTAATTATAATAAATAATCTATAGTAATAAGGAAAAAATAAATAATCTAAAGCTTTCCCTATAGGGGAACTTTCCGTCTAGACAGAATTTAATAAGAATTTTGTATAATTGTTTTATACAAATAAGCATATCAACTAAAATAAGGTTTATGTATCGGCTATATGACTTGCCCTTTGAGCAGCAAATCATTAGGGAACTCTCGTAGCCTAATGATAACAATGACTGATTTACACAAGTGACTACTGACTGTCAAACTAGATGTTTACAAAGCCATAATTTTTAGCCTTGCTGTATTATTGCGTTATCCTAGCCGATTCGGTCACGGTGACCTCGTGTAAAAAATCCCAAAACCCATATCTGAGTAGAATATATGTTTCAATCAACAGCCTGCGGCTGTCCACTGCCAGACGTAGGCCTCCCTCAAGCAGCGCCACCTATTCCGATCTTCGGTTTCACGCATCCAGTTTCTACCAGCCGCCCTTTGCAGATCATCGCACTCTTCTACTCCAACGATTGTCGGATCCCTGACAAACGTGAGAATATGTGTTTAAGTGCCTCAAATGTGAGCGTAAACATAGCATCTTAGATACAGTGTTTTTCAAACACAATGAACATACATAAATTACTTCAAGAGTCCCAAAAATAATAGCGCAGTAACAAACCCACTCTATTCAGAAATCGGTTTTTTGTGGTTCTTCTTTGGAAAATAAAATGATATATTTGACACAAATTCTGGCTCTACCACATAAAATGAATGGCGTTGAATGCTTTCCATCAGGCGATACGCTTGCGTGTTTTCCTTTCTGTCCCATGAAGAGAGATATTATAAAAATATTTCTATTCAATTTTGTAAACCCAATATATTCCAAATCAGTCAAAAAAAGAACATAATAAGTAAGGTAGACAACTTTTTTAAAAGTAAATATTTATTTTCCAACTAGATTGAAAAACTGTATACATAGAACCTTTACAATTGTGAACGGTAGTCAACAAATGAGTCATAAAAAAACATCAATTTATCATTGAACGTACCGCTAAAAAACTCACAGTGCGTTTTTGCACATCTGTAGACCGAAGTCAAGGTTACCAACTCGCGTGCTATGCCACTTTCTATGTGCCACTGTTGGTCACATGACGTTTGTGATGCCTTTCTCATTTTCCGCTTTAAGAGAGTTTTTTTTTTAATGCCGTATACATTCCAATTCCAGACTTCCAATTAAGTTATTCTTGGAATGTACTGTGCAGGCAATTCAACGCTTGATTTCATTGGAAAATAAATTTAAAGACCTATGTTTAAAGTCACTCCGTTACTTTATATCTTTGGCCTAATAATCAGAATTCGTAAGTCAATTTTACAGGAATAAAAAAAAAACTGATTTTGTTTAGGTATAGAAAGGTAATTTTTGAACTAAGTCCATCATATACGTTTCAATAAGATTGTATGTTGGATGGCATCAAAACTAAGAAGTGAAAGAAAAGGTTTTTTTATAGGTTAAGAAGGCAAACGAGCAAGCGTGTCACCTAATGGAAAGCAATCAACACGGCCCATAGACAATCGCAGTGCCACAGGCATTGCATATTGTGTTATGGGTTACAAATTTTAATAATACTGCTGAGAATATCTATGTTTAAAATAAGAGCGTTTTATGTCAGTGCTATTTGCTATTTTTTCTCAAGAATATGTTATAATAACCAAACATAAATACTAACTTGACAGGGAATATAAATATGTAACTATTTTTAATAGAAACTATACATTTGTCTTGCATTAGAATTTATAGAAGGAATTTATTCTTAAAAACATATTGGTCCATTCTTAAAAACAGTACATTATTAATGCTATAACCATCCCATACTCTATAGATCTACCACACCTTGTTGATCAGTAGAACACAGTAGGTACAACTAAGATTGGAGTGCATGTGCATGTGATATTTATGAATATTGAAATTCCATATAAAACCTGACTATATAAGTTTCCTGCTGGTATAATGAGTTGATAACAACTGGAAAGGTTATTACCACTTTGATATAAAAATTATTACCCCGTAATTGTGTATTTAACTACTGACTAAAGGGCAACCAATATAAATTACTTTTGAGACATATTGGAATACTTTTAAGCTAACACAATCTGAGGTGAGTTAAATTTTTCTATTCCTTTAATCACCATATTTTTATTCACCTTCAATTTTTATTTTGCATTGTAAATGTTCATATATACATTTGAACATTACTTTCGAAAAAATGTTTCAAATTTGCAACATGAATCATGCTTTCGACAATTGCATCAAAAAAGTTACATCAAATGGGACTATATGCAATAATATATCATAATACTCAGCATATGATAATCCACTGTGGACATAGTCCCACTTTCAGTTTCACAAATGCAGCTTCTGCCATTATCTCTTTGTAGATAATTACTCTATCTAGCCTTATAAGATATCTTTTATGCTAATTTATTTACTTAATACCAAATACACAACATGTCTGATTAAATTAATCTAAAATTATTATGTTAATATAATCAGAATTATTATAGTAACATAATAATTTCAGATTTATAGAGATTATAGAGTATTTTCATGTTAATATAATCATGAGTAATATAATATTTTTAATCATTTTTTTATTTGTAATTAATAAAAACATGTTAACAATTTTGTTTCACTGCACTATGGCAGTCAGTCCCCTTCTATGTCACATTTATATATAATTTCTTTTATGGGATAGGAAGGTATATGAGCTGAATGGAAATAATATTACTATATATGAAGCAAGAATAAAATCAATAAACTAAAGTTTACAAAAAATAAAAGATATTACCAATCACGAGAAGTGTGGCGCTTATATGTGTGCATTTTTGAGTCTTTGCATGTTTAATATCCCACTATTTACTCAATACGCAAACTAACTAATGCGCCTGAGGGCGATCTTCTTATTTTAAAGATGTGATTATAGTTGTCAATGTCTTTATTATTAAATGAATCAATATAAATATCTTGGTATACCCATTCGTTGATAACATTATCACTCTTCAAACTAAAGTGCAATAGTTGAGTCTCGGTGTAGGCAACAATTGTTGCCCTAAGATATGAACTTGGAATCAATATAAATAACATTCTTATATCTACTGTTTTGGGACTTAAGGCACTGTGCATATTTTGACGTTATAGAGTTGTCGTTAAATGGAGGGAAGAAAAATCTGTATTAGAAAAAGAACAATTTTATTTCAGACTAGAGTTAGTATAATTACATAAAAAACAATTCTTATTTGATCGCTATTTTTGTCTGACGTCTTTTGCGGCACCAGTAATTTTGTTGTATTTTTTTAATTATTTTTTTATATATACATATCTTGCTTGAATCTTGATAGTTTGTGAGCAAATAAGAATATGATAATGTGTAGATAATCCATGACTGCTACTAACAACAGTCAACACGTGCAAGCAATTCCAATTTGTAAACAAAAGAACAGATTTCTTCAAAAGTTCAGTATGTGTAATGTCGACAGTCGAGTTTATTACGGGCTAGGATAATAAAGCGACAAAAGAACTTACACAGCTGCGCAGTTTTTACTAATTTTGGCAACTTAAAAAGTACTTTATATTATTAAATTGCTGTCGTTATTGAGAGTGGGTGTAATGCTATATAGAATGTGTCATCCCATACAATGACACATTCTATATGACAATACCAACAAGCTAAACCAACCAAAGCAGAGTGATATTGACGCTTTAGGGAGTTTGTCGTTAAATTGAGTGACGTTACATGGATCCACTGTATTTACTTAAATAAAGTCTAAAAACCTCTCTAGAAATCAATATATAAGTTTACACAACAAAAATTATCATCATCATCACCAAAAGCCTCTGGCAAACCCCCCTAAGTACACCATCTAGCCTAATTTTCTACTTCATGCATTCAACGGCTAGATTCCTTCGAACTACAGAGACTCATCTCTCAACATGTTTTATCAATTTTACAATGAAGAGTGCTCCGAGGAATGGTTCGAAATAATTACAGTTGCTGAATTCCACTATTGCACAATTCGCCACAACAAAAACTTTCATCTCCTTCATCTGGATTAGTGGCAGTATAGTGTGTTTTTCTAGAAACTTATTTCAACACACACTACCTTGTGGAACCAGCTACCTCGGGCACTATTTTTGAACCAATATGACACTGTAATCTTCAAAAAACAAGCCTACTCTTTTTTACAGACGGGAAAGCTTCTGCAATACCTATGGCACTGTGGATATCCATCAGGTGGCACGCCTGCTTGGATTCCTTCCTATCATATAAAAAAATCAATTACTATCAGTCATCCTATGTTATTACCATATGTTATACCAGTCACTAAACACCCAAGATTAGGGAAAAATAACTTCTAAGCTGCAGGTACCGCTGTGGAATCGTACTACTGTGGTTCATTCTATAAGGGTTGAGACTTAGAAACTAAACTCCTGTCCCCTTCTTAATTTCCCTATTCCTATGAAGAATTTTTGCAGATGTTTATAGATAAAAAGGATTATTTACTATCTGATTACCCTCTAACTCATTTGTATCTCTTCCATAAAAAAAAATAAGACATAACAGAAACCTGTAGAGGAAATTTCCAATTTACTATAAATTTCTTCATATCACATGAACCCTTATCAATTTCAAAACAAACATAGTTATCAAACAATGCTTGTGTGTATTTAGTATTGTGGCTATCATTTTGTGAACTGAATATTATAGGCCAGAATATTAGAGTAGTCAACAAATTATCACTTTTTCAAAAAGATTAGCAACATTTTTGATATTTCTTGAATGCTGGTTAATCATTACAACTAGGCAAACAATGATTGTGTTAAAAAAATATGGTTCACATTAATAATCTGATGGTGGAACCTTAGATCATAAGTGCAATCCTTACCAATTGAGTGGTTGCTTCTTAATTAAGATTATGATTGTTAAGGACACTAACAACTTTAAGCAAATTAAAACAATTTTCATAGATTATCTATGAAAATTGTTTTATTATTTTGTTATAATTTATATATATTATTTTGTTATAATTTAACTAGATGTTGTTATATTTGAGTTTCCATAGTAACGGGTCATCCCACTATCTCAAATCTCTCCATGATCATCTCTCTGATCAATCCTGCATGTCTGACGATCTTGATCACCAGACTTCACCCAGCAGTTCATTAGGCTTTTCCATTTCATGACAAACTCACTGTTGTCTTCATAACTTTCATGGTGATTTTCTTAGGAATTTAGTGCAGTGGTTTCCCGTTGCCTTCTGCACCAGACATTTTTTTGGAGTTATTTAGACCCCAAGGCTTGCTGAAGCCTCTTCTGACTGACTTCTGACTTTTCCGGTCAGGTGTATGGTTCTACCACAATTGCTTGTGCGATGATCATAGATACCAAAAAGTAAGTGAATAATTAGCTTAGTGACAGGGCCCTCCGCCTATGGAGTCAGTGGTCGCAGGTTCAATTCCCGCATCGGAATAAATATATGGATGGATTGCTAATATTTATTCCGAGTCTGGTAACCCCGCCAATCCACATTGGACAAGCATGGTGGGTAAATGTCCGTGCCTCCAGAAATGGAGAGGCCCGTGCTCAGCAGCGGGACATATATGAGCTGTTAAAGAAAAAGTGAATAATAGAGATCTAATTAAATTACAATAAAAGAGAAGATATGCTTACCAAAATTACAGTTTCTTTTTTTATAATTAAGGATCATAATGATTATTAATCCACCAAGACTTATAATATAACAACAGATAATAAAATAAGATAAAAAATTATCTTGAAGGTAAAGAATCTTCAAATTGTTTTTTCATCTTAGATGGTTTTTACATTTACCTAACACATTTTTTGAATATGAGCAAAAATTTTCAGTAAACAAATTCCAATTTGGACAGACAAAACAAAGTTAGACAGACAAAAAATAAATCCTCTGAAAGTGAGTGTAAACTTCAAAGTTTGCACAAGACACAAATTATATATGGTATAAAATAATTTTGACGAAAGTTATACTCACTCACTATTTTCCTTGCTTTTTTCTACATGTTTTTTTATGTCAGCCAGTGAAGAATCCAATCGGTTAAGAAAATTATCGAAACTTTTTTTCTCGTCGGGGCTACCCGGGGAAAATTCTCTAGATTGCATGTCAGCAATCGAAGCACGATGAAGCGACGCAGCGGGCTCCGTCACGCGCTCACCGTTCGCATAAAACGGAGAATCTTTGGTCACCGGGATAAGTAAATATTCTCTCAAAAACAAACTATCCGTAGCAAAAAGACGGTTAGCTCGCCTTATTTTTTCCATCTAAAACCAAATAAATCCAACTTTTAAACTAAATCTATAGTAAAGTAAAATAATTATCAATATATAATTATTATTAAATTTAAATACTTACAGTAACGCCGTATTTCAATGCAATTCCTTGCAATGTGTCACCTTTTGACATAACGTGTTTTATGTATTCCTCGTTCCTCTTCATATGATTGCATGTACTCCCATATTTTTTAAGGGGACGAGCAGAATCCCGAATCGAAATTCTTTCGTCAAAAAGACGATCCTCCTCCATGTTTGACGTAAAGAAAATGACATATTTGGAACTTATTTCGTTTTTGTTGTTTTTCCAAATAGTGCAATAAGCTTAAATCTAAAAGCCATACAGCCAAAAACTTTCTTGGTATTAATCAATCTATAAATATTTTTGTATTCCATATTTATCCAACATTTTTTGATAAGAAATAATTGAATTAAATTTTTCTATAAGAAATAATGTCACGTCATTTTCAAATGATTATGCAAAATGCATATAAGCATTATATGAGAAAAAATATTTAGCTCTTTTTTGAGAGTTAATGAAGTTATTAATTACATCATTTAAATATTTATACAGTTTTAATTATAAGGTAATAGGTTATAATTAAAATTGTATAAATATTTAAAATAAGCTCCAGTATGGCTAAGGAATGTATTAAAAATAAAATGTGTGTATTATTTAAAGCGATTATTATGATTTTTTGATTTGCTACTCTTATAATTAAATATAATATAATTTTTTATTTGCCTGTAATCTGTAAAAACTTTTATTTAAAAAAATTATAGTATAATTGTCAGGTATAAAAAATGTATAGCTGTTTAATACAATAATTAGATGACGTAACAAAAGCAAATAGCTGTGGTTATATTTCGTGTATTAACTATGTAGCACATTACATTTACATAAAATAGTACCATTGAAAATGAAAAAAAAAATATTTTAAAAAACATTTAAAATTAATATTATACTCATTTGTGCTAAAATTTATAATTCATATATACTTTAAAAAACGAATAAAGTACTAAAAACGGTAGTTATGTCTAACAAAAGATAGATGTCGCAAATATCACGCTTGAATATTAGAAATGACGTTCAATGAAGTTTCTACTCATTCATCTTATTAATCATTCGGTTTATCGTTTCATTCATTCAATCAGTCAGTCGCGATGAACTTTTTGAATGGGAAGGTATGATACGTTGTGCTGTTTGTATAATAATTGTTTTGATTCTTTCAAATCATGATGTATTAATAAAAATTGTATGAAAATAAATTATATTTAATTTAAATAGAATTATAATTTGTGAAATATATGTGTTACTAAATTGTGTGACTTTTAAACTGTTTGTCTAACACATGTGATCAATATAAAATTGTGAACTCTTAATATACGAGGGTAAGTATCAATTAAAACTGTTTTTATAAGATTATAGGTAAAATGTTGTTGGATATGGGGAATTCTGCCGCAACGCTTAATTTTTGCAATGTGTTGAGCACCCGCCCTGTAACGAATCGTGAGGGTTGGTGGTACGGGCAGACTAATATTGAGCCATTTTAGGGGTGTGTTTGTGTGAACCCTATTTATTACGTATATTTTTTTAGTTTCGCAAGAGATGAAAGAATCATTAAATATTTGTGCTTGAATTATTTATAAATTGTGGCATTTGTTTCTGTAACATAAAAATAAATGCCACATTTTATTATAAACGGGCTAATATATACATACACAAATATATATATATGATTTATATTGTATTTTATACTCTTTCATTTATCTTCTTAAACAAGATGAGAGTGCTCCAGTAAACTAGAAAATTGTTTTTTTTTACTAAGTATTATAAATACTTTAGTTTAATTCAGTCATTGGTATTTTTTTTACGTTTTGAACTCGTATTATTCTTAAAACGACTTATTAAAAAATACATCTTATAGCAGCCTAGCGGGAAACGAACTTCTCACTGACTAGATCTAACAACTGTTTATATTTATCTAATTCTAGTTACATCAGTTGCAATTTATAAAGCTTGATTTTGGTCTTAAATATTTGAATAATTTTCTATTTAAGCTTTTGAATCGTAGCTCAAAAGGATATCGGGCGAGGCGAGTGAGCGCTTTCTGTCAGTTCCGAGAGTAAACCATATGATAGTAAAAGGACAACAGCCTATTAATAGTTAAACACTAATCTCTTATTTAGATCTAATTCGTCTAATTCTAACTTATAGAGCATCCATTCTTAACTTGATCATCATGAGTTGGATTTCTGAAGATGTTCACTTCTGGACATCAAGGCGTGGCCGCCTAACCCGATCTTTGGTTATACGCATCCAGTTTCTGCCGTACGTCCTGCGTCGATCGTACCTCCATATAGTTGCGGAGCGTCCCACACTACGCTTGCCAGGACGCAGTCTCCCTTCCAATACTTTCTACTTCTAAGGTTGTTGGTTCTTCGACAAACGTGACCATGTCATTGCCACTTCAGTTTACTAACTCGAAGGGCTAGGTTCTCCGTAGGCAGGTCTTTGGTTCTCTGACTGATTTTTCTTATTTCCAAATATACACCAAGGAGATTCCGAGCTTTCTATACACCTCTCTGAGCGACTCTAAGCTTTTAAAGCAGACGGACCGTGAATATCCACATTTCGGCACCGTAAGAGAGTACGAGCAGGACAAAATGATAATGAGAGAGATGGGAGATCTAGTACCTTCAATATAAATATTCAATTCTAATAAATAAATCTTCATACATTGTGTTGTCAAGTACTTTCGATACTATCACGTATAGATGACGAACATACATATATGCATATAACTATATTGCTTTAGATAAAACATTTAACTGCGAATGAACCCTTCTGCAAGTACTCTAGCTGTTAACATAATGAAGTTACTTATGTATTCTTACCAAACATTTGCTTAATAGAATACAACAATTAAACAAACGTTTATCGAGTTGTATATAAGCTTTTTCTAATAGTTTAGGTAGTTGCGATCTAAGGTTATTGGTTCTATCCTGCCATTGGTTGATTGACGTGAAATATTTTCCTAAGACAAGCCTTATTATTTGCCTAACTGTGGTTGAATTAGTTCATTAATGTATTTAAGAACACTATTTATATCTAAGACATTTTAAGTCTCATCAATATTATAAAATGTTGATAGTTATTAAAAAAACGACGTATATGTTCCGTAAGTAATATGCTTTAAAACATATATTGCCTAGTATGGAGATATATCACCGCAATATATTTTTGCTAAACTTTTGCTCAAAGAAATATAATTGGTATGTTTATTAACATCTCATAGCCTGCGGCATTCTCGTAAGACGCGCCACCTAGCCCTATGCTATATAACTTCGACTATGCACATCCAGTTAACTAGCGGAAATGAGTATTTATGTAAATAAATAGTTAATGACGAAATAACTGCATTTTCTTAATCTAATATGATAATTTTCATAGTACCAAAGTTCATGCGTATCTGACTTTTTTTTTCATAAATAGTCTCTACTAGTTAATATTACTAAAATGTTAGCTGACCATCCCAATTAAGCTTGACATCCTTGTTTTAGGAAAGATATAACTCACGTTAATAATTCAATAATAGATTAACGCCAATCTATGACTTCATACCTTAAGCGAAACCCCTAACCTATATAGGCTATTGTCGCTTTTAAGTTGTAATTGTTTTATATGCTTATGTAAAACTGAAAACATTAATTTTGAGTTAAAGTCTAAATAGTGGAATGGAATATAAGTAAATAATTTTGCCTTTTGTCAGTCTTTTGATCTAGGCTAAACTTGGAATCAGATGTGATAAATTATTTTTTCATACCATAGTTGGTGTGATAAATTATTTTTTCATACCAACTTTTTTTTGAAAACTCAAAACACATTGATTGAACTTCGTCTATTTCTTTATTTTTTTTTTTAATCCATTCGTACTTCGGACGTTGACCAAAAAATATTTGAAAAAACAGTATGAAGAAAGAAAATATACTAGGTAAAAGGTTATTTTGCAAGTCATATATAGGCTTCCTCATTTTTGAGGGAATGAACATTAACCCACTACTCTTGTTCAAGGTAGATTGACGGAATAACTAGACTCGGAATAAACACCTGTAGGTCATGCATATTTATCCCGATGCCAAAGATCGCCATAAAAGAGAATGAAAAGGACTTAGTGAAATTCTTTAATGATTACTCGAAGACGCAATACTATTGTATAATATTCTGTTCATTATTCTTTTCTGCGAATAATTAAAATGCATAACTCATTATTATGAGTAAAATACAACTGACTCAGTAAATAGTCACTCAACGTAATCGGCCTATTCAAATTGGAATCTTGTCATTACGCACACAAGAAGGTCAAGAAAAGCGGTGCTCGTGACTCACACAACTCAAGATCGTTTGAAATCTTTCTACGGAACACGTTTTGACAGTATGCGTGTAGGGATACCATACGTTATACCCTGTACAAGTTAGCTTGATCTTTTTGACAGATGTAAATTCTTCTGATCTTCCAAAAAGTTATGTCGATCAGAAAAATTTACATCTGTCAAAAAGATCAAGCTAACTTGTACAGGGTATAATTCCGAAGAGATATAACATCAAAACCTTCAAAAAACAAGCCTAGACATTTCTTAAAGCCTACAATGTTTCTGCAATGCGTATGATGTTGTAGATGTCTACTAGCGGTGTTGACTGCTTTCCGTTCTGCGTTTGCTCTCCTATCCCATAAAAATGTTAAGTATATCGTATATGCCATAAATGTTAAGAATCGGTCATACAAGTAGTTATTGGTGCTCATGGAAATCTGCAACATCACGAGTACTGCAGACGTGTTACCTACTTTAAGGTTAGATTTGAATAATAAAAGGAGAAGAGGCAAATAATGAGAATGGAAGATAGTTGTAAAGGAAGGGAAAAGGACTTGGTTCTTCGACTTTCTCCGCTCACCAAACCAAGCTAAGTAGAAATCGACGAAAGGGTGGTCCTTCGTCGGATGAGTCGACTCATTTAAACTACAAATAAAAAATGTCAAAACACATATTGAAAATGTTTATCGGAAGTTTTTGAAGGAAATTTACACCGTGGCTCTACCATACCATACCAGCTTTCGGAGCCAAAGGTCTTAGATTATTATCGCATCAGGGTGATTTTCTTTTGTATGGCCTATATTTCCTGTTCTATTAATTCCTGTTATATGTTCTGTTATGGTACCCGGAAGACAAAAAAATCCTACTTGGTGGCTATGAGTATAAGGTTATTTTATAACACAATCATAGTGTCCAAGTAAAACGTGAAACATGGTGATCCTTCATAAATTGGAATATTATCAGAATGAGTCACGATGTTGACATTCGACCTATGAGGCTGTTATCTACGATCGTATCCTATCGTTAGTTGTGATTATCAGGTGAGATTACGATATGTCATTATGTTGAACTAGCACAAAACTACCTTGCGTAGCGATAAACCATTGACTTATGTGTCGCTTCATTTTGTAAAGGAAGACAAAGAATGCTTTCACTGTTACGAAAATTGTTGTAACCATTCCAATCGAATTAAAAAACTTGTGCTATAAAAAATGGTTTACGACTTCTAATAGGGCTTATAAATTACATATGATAAAGATAAAGGTAATATTCCGAAAACAGCGACGGAGACAGGCGTCGCTGAGTGACAGCGACACTACTGGTTATTATTACTTTGTCTACGTGAGCTCGTAGGCCACCTGGAGAGGATGGAAGACACCAGAGCTACGAAATCTATTATCAAGTGGATCCCGCAACAGAACCATTGAGGAGGATCTGAAAAAGCTTCGAAAAAAACATCTTGGAGAAGGGAGGCTAGAGACAGAACGAAAAGGAAGATCGTTGAGGAGGCCAAGACCAATAATGGGTGTAGCGCCGCAGGAAGTAAGAAGTAAGTAAACGTGAGCTTGTAGACAGTTCAGCGATCGCGCTATGGTAACAGCTACTTACAGCGGTATTCCCGAACTGATATGATATTGGAACCTTAAAATGAGACAAGTCTACATACTTGCGGACATGATGTTTGAAATGTCTATGCCACCCGCATTGGTAGGTTCCCGTCAAGCGACACTCTTTGCACGTGTTTACCTTCCTATATTATAAAAAATCAAATTTAAAATCTACTGCGCTGCTCGGCTCCAAAAATAATAAGACTATCAAAAATAATACATTCCCAAATCTATCTTTACAAAAGTATTCATGCTTATTCAATTGTATATGAACAGTCAAAAGTTTTACTTAGCTAAGATCCGCGACAAGCAAAACAATAACAGAAAATACTTTTCGGTTGTCTTCCGTAGAGTCTACTATACCTGAAGATGCCTCGTGTTGGGGCGAAACACGTGTCGTGTACAAGATGGAAAAGTGATAGTGTGTGTTTGGCGTTGTGTATAGTGGTTGGTGGGTGGAGAGTTGATGGCTGATTTTCGGTAAGTTTTTGGTTTAAGTTCCAAATAAATCCACTAAAACCAACGGAAAAAACACACATTATTAATTTTCTGTTATTGTTTTGCTTGTCGCGGATCTTAGCTAAGTAAAACTTTTGACTGTCCATATAGTGATGGATTTCCGCAAAGTAACGCCTGACTCCATTAATAATCTTATTCAATTGTTTTAGAAAACAATTTAAAAAGCATGAAGCCTACTTAAAAATGCTTAGTTTTATTAAAGTGGTCCTTACAACTGCTCTTATATGTCGAGACTCTTTTCCGTTCATTGTGTTATTACAATAACTGAACAAAGAAACCCGACACCGAGGAATAATAAATGAGCCAGCAGCTAAAATGCGTAATCCGAGGAGCGAAAGCGTTCGGTTTTGCGTCACTGACGTCACGCGTGCCGGTAGAACTGATGATGCATCGGATTCGCGGATACGGCGTGCGCTTTCCGAGAATGTATCGCCTGATTTGTACAAGTACGAATGTATGCACTTGTTCAGTACATTGGTGTTAGGTGCACATGGAAAAGTTATTAAAATTTTAATTATACGTACATATATATTTATCAATATACATAATTATTATCATTTATCTATATATTTTTATTTATATAATCTTTTATGTTACTCCTATCTCAGTTTTGCTGGAAGGCATTTCAGTTTAAAATAAGTAGAACCTTTGTACTAAATTTCGTTTTTATAATTTTATATTATTTTCTGTGTACATAAATTATGGAATAAACAAATAATAATAAATGTTCTTAAATAACGTTAAAATATTTTAAAGAATTTTTCGCTAATGAATTATTGTTCATATGAGCAAATCTGCCATATGTCAATTTGAAATTAACTGATATCTAGTTTAAAAGCCATAAACAAATAAACAACTAAAAAAACTCCCACGCTACCTTCCAGTTGAGAGCGTCTTTTTTTATTTTTAGCTATAACAAGTTCTGATTTGACCGCCTTCAAATCCATTTATTTTAATAAGATAACCAATGTCCCACGAAAATAATAAATAAAGCCCTTGTAATATCTTTTTTCTGCTCCATTAGTTTATAAGTTTTTATAATGATCATTTGATTAAAGCTTTTTTGTGCTTTGGGAGTTTATAAATCATAAAATAGATATTAACTATTTCATAAATATTTGTCAACGCAGATAAATATTCGTTGTATTTTACTGTTTCTCGGCTTAAGGCTTAGTATTTTGAAGGAATGAATAAATGATTACTGATTATAAGGTAGTGTGTTCAGAATATTCCAGATTCGAATACTGGCAGGGTCACCATAAAAGTTGGTGTGTTTGGGAGATGAAGAATGCAACTGTATCTATTGGAATAACATTTATTACTGACTCAAGATCTAATGAACATGGGTTATATAGGTAAAAAAGTATTTTAGTATAAGGAATACATAAGTAAGCTCACACACTTGTTGGTATATCGTACTAATTATTACAAAACAACTACCGGACATTGACCTCCTTAAAATGGGAGTCATTCACACATGTAGGGAGCAGATTGGAGATCCAACATTGATTATTATTCAGGTAGACACTGCTGCCATTGACTAGTATTTGCTCCTATAGACACCTCGCATAAAACCCATGGGAAGAGATGTAGTACTGCTCTTTTATGCCGCGAAGTACACAGCGTGAATATTTATGGATAAATGAGATATATTATCAATAAAAATACAGGAATGAATATATAAGAATGAACGGGATATCCCGACTGAATTTTAATAGATAATCTTCTCTACAATACGTGTGTAGATTCTATATACCTAACCTCATAATAAATGTCAAGGAAACATAACAAAGCACAGAAATAAA
Source organism: Baronia brevicornis (assembly GCA_031353405.1). Classification (NCBI taxonomy): domain Eukaryota; kingdom Metazoa; phylum Arthropoda; class Insecta; order Lepidoptera; family Papilionidae; genus Baronia; species Baronia brevicornis. Next base: position 306,865 of record JASFAT010001530.1, read on the forward strand.
TTTGAACGCCTCGTAATTTAACTTTTTTAAGCTATCTTTAACACCTGATTATTATTACATCAATTTATTTAATCTGACTACCAAAACGACGAGACAGCTGGCTGGGTTCTTTAACATAACAGGTGCGTTCGATCACTATTTTTTTGGTACGTTACCTTTCTCGCTCACTCTCATGATTTTAAATAGAATTAAACAGTAAAGTGGTTTTGTTGATTAGTTTCACGATAACGGTTACTTTATTACAATTTATATTTCAAAATATATTTCGTATTTTGTTGAAACAAATCTTAAAGTATTTCAACGGTTTTTAAATATTCCAGATGTCGTACCGTGAGGTATTTATCTTTCAAAAGCTTTGCACCTGGCGAGAGTAAATTTAACGTGTCCTGAACAAGTTAAATTTAAAGAAAGTCAAGAGTATGCAGTAAAAATATTTTATCTGTCGCGTGAACACTGATGTCGTTTCCTTTGAGATTATAAAGAGTTTTATTTGAATCAAAATTTAGTAAATATTCAACTGATGTTTTCTAATTTCCAGTCCTAACTGACTAAACTGAGTTTATCTTGTAATTTACTATGATGTCCGAATCGATAGATTTTTTCTTCAGTATTCTTTGATAATCAATAGCGTCGTCATCATCATCAGTCTAATAGTAATAGTCCTCTTACTGACTTTACCTCTCTTGTAAATGAAGGATTGGCGTAGTCCTAACCCTTGGCGGTCGGATTAAGGATGACAAGTTAGTTTTTATTCTCAGATAGATATACATGTACAACATATATGTATATGTACGTGCAGTACAAGTGTAGTCTGCTCGTATTTATTCCCATAGATGCCTCGTATGCCACCCACGGAATGAAATAAAGTCCTCCTCTATATCAAACAACAAATAAATATATTCAAACAGATTCGATTAAAAAAACAAGAAACTAATAAATTATGGTTAATTGTAATGTACTTTATGTTTTACTGCTATATTTTGTACTGTTAATATTTAAATTATAATACTTCTCATAGCCTGCCTTACATATCACTGGTTGTTTAATAATACATTTATTATCAGCGGACCTGTCAAATGACGTCATAGTAACCAATCGAGGAAGCTGCAGAATGCGGTTTACGAGGAGGAGGAACGAATTCCGTCGCGGCTGTCAGATATTTTCACCGGTTTGCCAAAGGCTACACAAAAAATATGTGCTCGGTAATAAGGCAAAAAAAACGTAACTAAGTGTAAATTGTATTTTCGTAAACGAGATTTTATATAATTGATTGTTATGTGTGATGCCTAGGTTAAATAAATATATACATACTAATTAATTGGCTCAGTGGCGAAATTACGGATTCAATGATTCCCGCATATAAGTATATATGGCCGCGTAGTAGGTTAGTGTCTATTCCTTCAGAAATGGGGCACACACAGCCGTATACATACATATATGGGCTTCTAAACAAAATTGGTCCAAATTAAACAAGTTTTTTTTTAGATGTTGGTATAATCCAAACTGTACTAATACTTAAAATACCGTTTTTGTGTCGAATCTTAGGAAAGTCAGAACCGATAAATACAAAAACCAAACATGTATTTTATAAATATTAGGTGTACAAATAAGTTTCCGCAGTTTTTTATAAAAAATTAGGAATTTATTGTAAAGGAAAAGTACATTACGTTTTATTCAAAGTATTTTCCATCATTTGCCACTACTTTTCCCCATCTTTCTGGCAACATTCGGATACCCCGTCGAAAAAACTCTTCATCTTTTGACGCTATCCACAAATCTACCCAATTTTTGGTGTCTTCATATGATGTGAAGCGCTGCTCAGACAGACCATGTGCCATCGACCGGAACAGGTGATAATCAGAAGGGGCTAAGTCTGGTGAATACGGCGGGTGGGGTAAAACTTCCCAGTTGAGTGTTTCCAAGTATGTTTTTACCGGCGCCGCAACATGTGGACGAGCATTATCGTGTAAAAGAATAATTTTGTCGTGTCTGGAGTGGTAATGGGCGCGTTTTTCCTTAAGTGCCCGACTCAATCTCATCAATTGTGTTCGGTAGAGAGCTCCAGTAATGGTTTCGCTTGGTTTCAGCAATTCATAATACACGACACCAAGCTGATCCCACCAAATACACAGCATGAGTTTTTTTCCATGAATATTCGGCTTAGCTGTCGATGTTGATGGTTCGCCGGGCTTAACCCATGACTTTCTCTTCTTTGGATTATCGTAGTGAATCCATTTTTCGTCACCAGTGACTATACGATGCAAAAAACTCTTTTTTTTATTCCTGGCAAGCAGCATTTCACTCATGCATAATCGGCGTTCAACGTCTCTCGGCTTTAGTTCATATGGAACCCAATTTCCTTGTTTTTGAATCATTCCTAACGATTTTAAACGATGTGAAATTGCTTGTTGAGTCACTTGTAGAGTAAGTGCAAGTTCTTTTTGCGTTTGGGACGAATCTTCCTCCAATAGTACTTCTAATTCCATGTCTTCGTACACTTTCGGCCTTCCACTGCGTTCTTTGTCTTTAACGTCAAACTCACCGTTCTTAAACTTTTGAAACCATTCCTGACAACTTCTCTCACTTAAAGCAGCTTCACCATATGCTTCTAGAAGCAATCGATGCGCCTCAGCTGCAGATTTTTTCACATTAAAGAAGTAAATCAAAAGTTCCCGCAAATGATGCTTATTCGGAATAAAACTTGACATTTTTGCACGAAAAAAATTACGTGATGCTGATACGGAATCACTAGTACTTTAAGGTTATGGTGTTGCCAGATGACTAAACTTGGGATATTACGTTTTACATCTGACAATTTCTCCATAACCTTCTGGTGGGGCCATCTTTTGACAAACCGCGGAAACTTATTTGTACACCTAATATATGAAATAATGAGTTGGTAGGATACCTACTTTGTAAACGCCATCAAAACGTTGTCACGTAAAATTGCAACGAAGACATACTTCAATGGGCAGCTGCGACAGATTTGTATTTTTTGCTCGGATGCGGCTGACATCGATTTGCAATTTGCAGGCAAAGCCAATATTTAATGTTTCTACCTGCTGCGATATTAAAAATGTACGCTAAATAGGTATATTGCGATATACTTATAAAATAAATAAATATTAACATTTTTGGATGTTAATATTTGTTTATTTAAGGACATTAATGACTCATGCATTATAAATATTATAAAAAGAAATTAAATAAAAGTAAAAGATTTACCTTTTACTTTAATTTAATTTTTTTTATTATATTATTAATGTTAATATTACTTTTTATAATAATATATGTATCAATTTAATATAAAACTAAAATCTTCTTAGAAGTCTCAAATCAGTCTTTCAATTAATGAAACTCGACACTAAATAAATGAACAAATCCCATAAAAAAATATGGATTTTCGTTTTCCATCCCTTTTTCGCTTCCCTTAGTTTTCTGAGCTATAAATCTAACTTCTAAGCCAAAGTGTCAGATTTCTAATCTTGTTTAAGAAAGGCAAACATTATGACAAAGATTTGTTTTGTTCGACGTCGCTGGTTGGAAATCTGTTGAGTTTTCCTCGCTCATTCATATCGAGTTTTTATCCCAGTAGACAAATGATGAGAGGTTTATACTTTTACCTTGTTCCAAAAGATGTCATGTCGCTGGCAAAACCTAATTTTATAGATAATTGAAATGGAAATACTAAAGGTTCACACTCACCTCACTAAAATTCTCTGTGTCTGTTCTTTGTTGTGGACATGCGAGTATACTTGGACGTATAAAAATTATATTCAGGGATCTGAAAACCTTTTAAACTATTTTTTCTGTTTCCCTATACAAAATAAGCCCATCCTATTTCTTTACGTGGGAGTTATACGAGATGACTAAAAGAATAAATTCCAGTGGATGAGCAGCAACGTCCAGCTGATTAAGCCCCCGCCTCTCAAGTGTGGGAATTACAGCAAAACCCCTCATTATGAGGTGGACTAAACTCCACCAATGGACGTTTAGTGCTCTAATGGATATGGAACTATTATTATATAAAATTTTTTTTTCGACCAAATTTAGAGCTCAGAACACTTGAGTCAAATATTCTGACTACTGTGCCTATCGGATTGATTTTTTTTTAACAAAAAAAGCTTTCCAACTAAGCTCTTATTAGCTTTTATACGCTCATGCTAGAAAATGGTTAACATCAATAGTCTTTTAAAGGTTACAAACTCACGACACCAGATCGTAAGCCCGATTCTTACCATCTGCGCTATTGCTGCTTCTGTTTCACTACTATTGCGTGCATACCGTGTTTATTATCTATGATTGCGTGTCTTCATGGAACCATGCATATTAACCAACTGTTTACAGTCATATTGCATCCGTACTTTTTATATAGTTACGTCACGTAGTACATGCACTGTACATACATATATTTATGTTTTAGTTTGAAACTTGTTATTTAATTTCTTGAAAATGAAGTAATAACACTTTTTTCTATTCGCTTGTTTTAGTGGACTGACCTTAAATGAATGTCAAGTACTGAAATAAAAATTATCCATCTAATCTACAATATTCTATTTCAAGCACACATATAGCTGTTGTTAAGCTTAATACGTTACACAAAATTCTTTAAACAAGACTCTTAATAAGAACAAGTCGATTGATTACCACAGAATCAGAAATCTTGCACTGGTCACTAGTGTGTGCCAATTTAAACCTAACATTTTTATGGGATAAAGGAGCAGGCTTGTCACCCAGAGGATTTCAACGCCGCTCATAAACACTTGCAGAAGTGTTGCCGGCCTTTGAAAAATGTATAGACTTTTTTTAACGGATTATGTCGTATTGGTTATTAAAAGCTGAAAGTAGCTGATTCCATAAAGTCGCGGTGCGTGGAAGTTCCTTTTTGTTGAGAAAAACGTACCTTAGTAGTTCGCCACTCACCCAGTTGGGAAAGACGGCAAGTCTCAGCCGAGATGTAAATATTTGGACCCCACTGTTGGACATAGGCCTCACCTAAAACATGCTACCTAACCCTGTCTTCGGTTACACGCATCCAGTCCCTTTTCTGTCTAATTCCGCTTATTTATTATACAACCAAAATATCATTATATATTTTTTTATATAACTTCACATAGACGCCATAAAATAAATATATTTACGAGCAACGCTTAAATTGATTATTGTATATATTTTATAGAATAAATTACTTAATTCATTTATCAGTTTTAACTGAAATGAAACAATTTCAAACAAATTTAATTCATTTAAACGGAAATGATATTACAGCCGAGATTGAAATGTCTTGAAACCAATTTTTTTATGTCATTACTAGACCACAGAATTGCACCAATATTATATCGGGATTGAACAGCTGGTGAAGTGATAAATGAGAAGCGGTTTTGAACTTTAGTCCGAGGAGATCGATGTCTAATCGCGCGTAATTGACACGTGTGACTTTGAGTGTAAAATGGGGATTCTTATAATTGGATTTGACAGTCAAAACCTTTTAATACCGATTGAGCAAAAGAATATTTGAATATTTTCGACCGGGCTCTCATGACTTCGCATGACCTCATAAAATTAAGGGTAGGTTTAGGTTAAATTTTGTCATGTTTTCGCTTTGAAATTCTAACTATTTTTCGATTTAAAAGTAACCTAAAGAATTTTGTTTTTGTAAAAGTTTCATCGAGATAGGTTCAGTCATTACGAGATAAACTTGGACTAACAGACAGACAGAATTTTAAAAAAGGACTAAGAGTACAAAGATCCTTCAATTTTATTGACATGTGTTGATTAAAAAAACGATGCCCGTGGTCCCTAGCATCTTTAAAATATGGTGTTTAAGAGACCTGTACTCAGTACAGGAACCTTTGAATGTAACCTATTACTTTACTATGAATACGTTGCGTTATTGTTATTTTGTGATCTAGTATTACAAGTGTTACTACATATTGTAACATTACATTACATGCGATACGCATTGGCTAGTCAAATAAGTAATCATTTCTACAAATAAAATAGAATTGTATTCTGTATAGGCTTCGTGTTTATTGAAATTGTTCTCATTCGAATACAGATAACATAGTGAAACTATACGAAGAGTTATGCCATCTCTTCATCCACATATTTTTAGATTGAAAACATTACGTGTTGTAATTCCAGAAATTGTGCCTTCAGAGCCGCATTTCCACCACACGGTGATCTGCTTTAGAAATCTGTACCAACCACCTTGATTAGTATTTATTGTGATAGTGTCCAAAAACGAACGTTCATGTTTTGAAAGTTGTTACTTTTGATGTCTCTTGTTTATCAGACGTCCAAACCTTCGACAATCACTTACCATCAACGTATCTTCATTTATGCTCATATTTTTAATATCTGTTTCCCCGCATATTAGGCAACCCCATTCCATTCCCTGGATGTTGTACGAGCCGAGTATGAAAGCAAATACCAGTAGATGGTTAACAGTGTCTTCCTGAGACAAACTATCCAACGATATCCAATCGGCCCACCAGGTGTCGCAATTACAGCAACATCAAATCGATTTTAAGTCAGTTCAATGTTTATCAGGGGCCTGTTAATAATGTATCGATTTATGGTGCTCATTTACATGCTCCGCTTTGCAAAGTTGAAGTAAAAGTATATGTATACAGACGTAAACAGAACACTTGTGAACCTTTTGGTATTTTATTTATTTACATAATCCAGAGTTCTCAAATAACATTATGAAAAATGTTTTAAATGTCTTACTACCAATAACATATTTACATTTTATCTACAAATATTATTGAAATTTAAAAAATACATTTGAACATTTTCTAAAATATTGTTTTCATCCGAGCCGATCGTAAATAAGATCACAGTTTCAAGCTCACACTATTTAGAACAACAAAGAATACCTACCGACAACTGTACAAAAACAAAAGGCCCCCGTTTCCACCCTCGTGTATGCGTCGAAATGGATAGCCATTTAGGGGGTCTGACACACACAACAATAACTTGTATATGCCTGTTGCAATTCCAGACTTGACGTCGTAAATGTCTGGAATAGTATTTTATTATACATTTTACTTAAGATAAGAACATTATGATAAATATTTTTCCAACTTTGAAACATAGATTTATTTCTCCTATATTTACTACAGTAATACTTATAAATAAGTAACGTATAATACTTATATTTGAGATCTGATAACTCTTGGAGTAGACGAGTGCTGAAGTGTAGACTTCCTTTGGCAAACGAAGTATGAGACGTCTCCTAGCTATGATGGAGAAACGATCCTGGAACGATTGGTAGAAACTGATAGATAACTTGTTTATTCAAGGCACAATATAAACAACATTAAAATAAAAATTAAGCTAAGAAATCAGAGTAAAGTACTACAGAATTTTAAAATTGCTTACGTGTAACTGAATCGGGCTAAATTGCGTGCCTTAAAAGCTGCCTATATCCAAAAATGAACTGCCGCAGAGAGAAGAAAATTCATAAAATAATAAATGGTTCTATGAGTTCTTGTTATTATGGCACGTGAATAACGCATAAAGTCCAAACATTTAATTAATGCGTACACGTAGCTCATGTACATAATTAACATGATATAGAAATCAAACCCGCAACCCGTGTCTCCGAAAGAACACTCAAACAAAAAGGTTCTCATTGTAATGGTTGGATGCATCGGATTTCCCCCTTTAGTGATATTGATTATTCATTTCGTTAGGTACGTGAGTGTACAGAGGTATGGGTGCAACCTGTGTTTGTAAAAACACATTAATAGAACCACTCACTAATTCAAAAGTATACCATATCAAATGGATACCGAAAATTACATATTTTGAAACAAATAAAAATGTCGTGGCTCGCATTTCTACCAATGGACGACCACTATACTGTATACTGTATTACCACTGTAATACCACTATAGTCTATACTGTATACTGCCTGTTATTCGTGTCCCATCCGTCCGACCGATGTAACATTGTACAAGCGTCTATTATTTTCAGTGTTCGTATTTAAATTTTACTTTGAAGCAATAAAAAGTCTTAAAATTTTCTAGGGAAAAATTTTTAGGGACTTTTGTGTTATATGTATTTTTTTAATATTTTTACAATTTTTAAAATCATTAAATTAAGAAAATAATATAATCATCATTGCAAAGTTATGTCGATCAGAAAAATTTACATCTGTTAAAAAGATCAAGCTAACTTGTACAGGGTATAGTTAATAATAATATAAGTTCATTCATCATTTTATATGGTTATATGATAAACATTCCATATGTTTATCATATAACCATATAAAATGGATACCACCAAATGACATGTACATATTCCTACAGCAGTAACAGAACACGACAACCGTAGCGCCATCGGCACTACCCGCATTCTCGTGGGCGCAGTGATAACACCGATAGTGGACCAACCAACGTCGTCCGGTCAAAAAGGACGTTTCATACACATTTTGGCGAATATATTCTGTACAGAAAGATTAATTAAAACTACTTTCCCGATGCCAACGCAATGCTTTTGTGATCTTTATCCGTTCATGTGAACATTACAAAAGCTTGGTTTTGTTTACTATATCTAATAGCAGTGCGACCTCTCGATCTCACCTGACTGGTCCCTAACTTCGACGATACTAAAGTGTAGATGCAATACAGTCTAAAATATTTAGTAATAATAAATAAGTACACGGAAAAAGCTTAAACAGTGGACTGGAATAGCATAACAATAACTTTTAGATTATTTTTCTTAGAATGCTAACTATACTAAGAACTTTAAAATCGTTCAATATAAGCTAATTCACTGAGCCTGCCACAGAGTATTCCAAGAAAATTCCCAGATTATATACTACTGGCAGCTTCGAAATTCCATTTGATAAGCAACAGTAGAACAGTACAATTAAAATTCATAAACAGATCATTATCAAGTACATTCCTTTGCAAAAAACGGGCGGTTTTGATTTTTCTACATTATTGGCAGTAATTTAGTCCTAAAGAGGTTTTAATAGTCAAATTATGTTACTGGCACTTGATAAAGAGTCTGAGTATGAAAAAAAGTTAATTCCAAATTCGAAGTATTTGTTTTTTTTTATATAACCCCTTTTTATTTTGTGACTTTTAAATTATGTTTGTCGCATCATCCTGCCTTATTATGACTTAAAAATCAATAAGAGCTAGTAAAATTATTGCGCTGGTGGAAGAGGGTTGTATCCAATGTATGTAACATTGGCTACACTTATTGGCTCAAATCGGTTCAACGTGAATTTTTCAATCGTCCAAAGAACCTGGCCTCGATACCAAGAGACAGGTTCCGTTTAGATAAACTAAGATTCTGGGAGAAAACGTTGCACACAACCATGAGAATACCGCTTTTTAGTGACTCAGGCGCTGAGGAACCGCAAATACAGTTACATAAACCTCAAAAGATAGCTTGAAGAAGTACGAAGAGCACAATTTAACCTATGGACTGCTAGGAGAAGGCTTTTAGCGGCTGATATACGTAGTCCACGACCAGCACGGGCCCCCGAAGTAACTCCGTGAGCACCGAAGTGCTCGATTAAGGTTCGCTAGAAATTGCCCAACTTGGACTAGGTAACTGGAGTAGCATACTCTTCCACCATGAGGCTCGAATTTGTCTTCATGGTGAGGACTGACGTCGGTTTTGAAGAACAGAAAAACGCTATGCTGACGTGTGTTTTGAAGAAATCACCCTTTATGGTGGAGGATCTGTTGTTTTGGACGGGCGTAACTTCAGGCGTCACTAAATGCGCAAACATACATAACATTTAGAATTTAAGTGAAATCTGAAAATAAAAAAAAGGAATTTCTAGTCATCTAAAGCCAATGACATGCCAAAAAATATTAATAGTATCCATAGAAAAGCAAATGACTGTAAGGTACCCATTTTTTTGCAAAGGATTTTATTACGAAGCAAAAATAAAAAATGACTCAAAAAAATACGAGACCTCCGACGTAAGGAGGCAATTTCGACTAACCAATTAGTTAACTTCAACTTTGAACAAATTGTGAAGCAAAATGTATGTAAATCAAATTGTAAAGAGCTATGAACATGACTTAATATTGTTTTAATTTTTTCTCTGATTAAGGCTGCGCTAAAAAACATTTCTAGAAAAAATATTTGTGTATTAGTATACTAAGGCTATTTAGTTAGACTATGTTAAAAAATAGAAATTATTGTTAAAAGAACAATAATTTTATACCTACTATAGTTCATAATTTCTAATGGAATATATGTGGACTTCAGGTTATGGTTTCGTATTGAAATTTTTATTTTGCTTAGCATAGTAGAAGATGTCCAGTGGGAGAACGAGCTTTTTAACCTGAACTACTACTTCGATCTAGAATCGAACCTTGGCTTCGACCTATATTTCTAGATCATAGTTATTTGAATTTAAATTAATCCTTAGGTATATAATGTTTATGTACGTATGCTTGTCTTTAAACATACGTACATAAACATTATATACCTTGCCTTAGAGCTCGACCAATTTTGATGTATTTTTATGTGTTTAAGGACCCACTTTACACCCTATATTATTTGAATTCAAAAATAGACATGGACAATGCACTGCAATTGGAGTTTTTTATTTTTTTTAAGCTGCACGCTAAACCCAAAGTATAGAAAATCAATTATTTTTATACATATATTGATATAAAAATAATATTATTATTCACTTTTCAAGTTCCCGACAATATTGACTTTCGCATTTCCATAAGACGTTTAAGTTTTATATCTTATCACGTAATGATCTCAGAGTGCCAGGCGTTTAGCGTGCATCATAAAAAAGGCATAAACACATTACCACCAAAGATAAAATGTTTTGCAAGGATTTAAAATGTATTCATATAACGGATGTTTGTGGTATCGTTGGTACAATTACAGTTAATACGATAACCTAAAACATTAGTACATACTTATTATAATATTATACATATTTCCGTCAAAATCATTTATCCAATACACTCATGATTGCTTTCAAAAATAAAATTAAAATAAAAAAATACTTTTTCGTTAGTGTCATTTAGTAGTTGTGCTATTATGATATCATGTAAATAGTTTATTTCAAATTTGAAGACTAAGTTTTAATAAGCTCCAGCGATATATACAAAATTAATTCATTTCATTAGAATAATATATGTATAGTAGTAATGATAATAAAACATTAGGAATAATAGCATAGTTTTTTATGGGATAGGGGGGCAAACGAGCAAGCGTGTCGCCTGACGGAAAGCAATCAACGCCGCCCATAGACAGCCGCGACACCGCAGGAGTCGCGAAGTGTTGTCGGCCTTTTAGGTATGTGTTGTTTCTTGTTTTTTAGGTATATGTAGTTTTTTGCCATGTCCATAAAAATAACAAAAAAGTGTTCACAAATTTAAGTTCGCACAAAAATATTATTGTCTTTTTATGGAGAGATAGGTTAACAAGCAATCGGGTTACCCGAGGATAAGTGTTTACCGCTTCGCATACAAAATTCCTTTTTTTTTAACAGCCCATACATGTGCCACTGCTGAGCACGGGCCTCTCCATTTCTGGAGGAACGGACGTTGACCCACCACGCTTGTCCAAGGCGGATTGGCGAGGTTACTTAGACTCGGCATAAATATTTGTAATCCATACATATATTTATTTCGATGCGGGGATCGAACCCGCAACTATTGACTCTGCAGGCGGAGGGGGCCCTCCGCCATTGAGCCAAATGATAGTTGAAAAATGTTTAAAAAAATTTCCTTATTCAACGTAATTATGATGCGTTGCTTATCTTAAAGCTAGTTGTGACTAATGGCAAGGGGAGAAAGACATACCTGGCTCATACACCTCTAGCTCTCATCGTTCACAAGAAAACACATTGTAGCATAACAGTACTACTTAGGGCGAGTTTGTCCATTCGTGTTACAGACAAAAAATTGCCTAACATTTTGACATTTCGAATTTTTTTCGTCAGAAACTCACTTGCAGTACAATTCTTCCAGATGAAGTTTTGTTTATAAAAAAAGTTGATCTTATTATCCGTCTTATCGCGGAGTAACCATCTATGGCTGCCAGTTATAGTGTGCCTTATAAGGACGTAAGCACATTAAACTGTAGATAAACATTTTGCGAGAATTATAACCGAATCAAGAGTATCAGACATAACGGACGCTAATGATATCTCGTGACATTTACAAAGCTTCCCGCGGTGCTTTGACTGGACAACGACATACAGCGAAGCCAAGTATCAATCACGCGCATCCAATGGAACTTACGTGGAACATTTACGATTATAATTACTTTTAAGAAGGAGCGGTCATTTTGTTGTTGTTCAAAGTAACAAAATGATCCATTGTGCTTCGTATAATGCGACGACAACCGTTTAATTGTTCACAATAACCTATTTAAATCAATTGTATTGTAATTTTACCATTTAAAATATTATGATTTGTGATTGATTTAGCTAGACTTCGAGATATTTATTTTAAATTATTCTACTATGTATACGTTGGTATACATCTTAACAGGATATATACCAGAGGTTCTCAAACTAATTTTTTTCTACCGCCCACTTTGAGATACCATTATATTTTAGAGCCCCCAAATATATTTAATTTACCATATCTTAACGATCGCAATGAAAACTTTTTTTTATCATCTACGCCTATCCCCGCAGGGGTTAGCAGAGACCACAAAGTTCCATCTGCTACTATTCATCGCAGCGAAACGGTTCTCCATTGGTCGCTTCTCGCCCTCGTGAAAATCAGGACGTGACGGGTGGCGAACTACGTCGCCGTCATTTTTCAACAAATTAGGTATTTTAAATTCGTCTTAGTGAATCCCACGAGCCGCAAGGGAGGATGGGGGTCAGCCTCAGCAGAGCTCTGCATGCTGAGGTAAGGCAGCATAGTACCCGGGGGAGCCCGATCCCGATAACAATGAAAACTTTAATTTTATTATATCGTGTCATATCAGTCTTTATCCCATTTCACAGTTCTAGAGGCAGGTTTTGATTTTAGTTTAATTTCTAAAATATAAATCAGCCATCGCTCCCCGTAAACAATTTTATCCCCCCCCCCATTCTCTTTGAGCTCTAAAAGTCCTAAAAGTCTCTAGGCGCTCTCACAAGGGGGCCCACTTTGAAAATTACTGATTAATCCATGTTTCATTCTCAACATGATTTCTTTATACCTAAAATCGATCCGTTAATATTAATCAGTCTTAATAATATAATTTGTAAAAGTAGACATATGTAATTTGTAAATTATAAAGCCTTGCTTTACTTTAAAGGTAATTAAGATACAAACATAAAAGACGGAAACGAGAGAGTTCTTGACTTCAAATAACGTAATAGTGCTTGTGTTATGATATTTTTAAAGGGTTAATACTTTGTAAATTGGTAAACGTAGATATTTTGGATAGATAGGACGACAATCTGCGCAGGGTAGCTGACAAAATTTGGATGCGTGTGGACAAAAATCGGGCTAGTTACGGCCATGAAGATGCTATCCAGCATTAAACTAGGGTGATGATAATAATGATTTTATTTGTTTCTATATTACTTTATTTATTTATAATGATGAGCCGATAACAGATAGCTCTGTAGGGATAGTAAATCATTAATATAAGTCCTATTTGCTTTCGAATGTTAACATAAAGGCAAATGAAAAACATAACTTTATATAAAACAAAGCGTGTTGGCAAACTGAATCCCGTTTGAAAGAAGTAATGAAATCGTTTTGGACATCGTCGGTATTGTTTGTGTAGCGCTTCTGTTTGTGGAAGTTCTGCAGGGACTGCGCGCCACTGATATTGGAAAGTGGAACAAAAGGATATTAATAAGTGCATTGTTTACACTCTCTGTTCTCGCTGTTTGTTTGTAAATATTGAGTCAAAAAATGTGTGTTTTATTTGTACTACTGTTTGTGCAATTTACATATAAAAATATTATAAAAGTAACATGGTTTTGAATTAAATATAATAATATATCTTCTTATCAGAGTGCCTCTCCGACTAGCTAAGGTTGGTCGCTAATTCAGCACAACTCTCCTTGTCTTTCGCTATGCGAAGCAGTTCTGAAGCACTCGCTATCCCGGTTCACACCCTGATATTACATAGCCAAATTTTTGTATTACCGCCATCACTAGCTCTGGTGCTATGGTTCCCGGTATAGAATAGGGCTGCTACATTTCTTCCATTAGGTGTCGTATGGGAAGACAGAGAAAATACCAATAAATCACGACATCATTGGGGCCTGTATTTATTTGATTTTGTAAATTTTTGCTTAAAAATCCTAAATACCACGATAAAAAGTGGCATAAGTTAGTCCTTACTGTTGTAACTATAACGTGTAACATCCACTGAATATCTTATCATAAACGATTCAGCCATTCCTGAAATATCCGCGTCGTATAAAATAATAGATAAATGAAGGAAAATAAAGTGGAGAGGCAGACCATTGTGGTGTGAAAATTCCATTGCATTTTGAATTAGAGATATGTTTCGAGGTCGATGACACACAGATACGATTGCTTTCTTTTAATTTTATTTAAATGTATTGATTCCAATTTAGTTTGAATCGAATTCAAATTAATTATTAAGCAAAGTTGTTGTTGTGTCATGTCTTTCTGCCAACCCTAGCCTTCATCTTAAAAACAAACGTTTACATATTAAGTGTGAATGATCCATCATTACGTCGGTATGCTAATAATACTGTACGGTACTTCTTGTACGTTTGAAATGCTAATGGCTTGTTACAGCCGATGAGTGGCTATTCTAATATTCATAGATTCCGTTATAGTTTTTGCATCATTATTCGAAATTTACTATTCACAAGCGCGTGCCTTCTAGTGATAAAATTTATTGTCTCGAGTTTAAGCCCAATTTTGATTTCATCAGCCTCGGATTGGAAAAGTCACCTATATATAAGTTTCAAGTACTTTGGGACCATCTGAATATCGAATGTTAAGTAACAAATTGTTATTTTAGGGAACAACTTTCTTAACAGGAATATTTGTGAATCCTTTATCACACAAAACTTATTTAATTTCCATATTTTTTTGATTGTGTTGCCCAGGATCAAAAAGTGACATTTTTTACATTTTTTGAAGCACCAAAACATATACGGGTCTCTGGCATATATTGGAACTGCTTGCAGATGCAACCCAGTATATTAAAGATGCACTGATATACATCGCGTCCGCTCTGTCAAATGCTCATTCAAACTGCTGATAAAATAATGCATACATTTTAAAGCCATTGTGTCGAATTTGCAAAAATATACGAGTTGCGCGGTTCATACATACTAATTACTTTAAAAAAAAAATTTATTAAGAATTAGCTGTTACTACTGTTAATCAATGTGTAGGCCGGATTACAAAACACAAGTGTTCAAGCACTAAGGAGGGTCCAATTTTTTCAGATGAGTTCATCAACCTCGCCACGTGTTCACCTCGTTTTATTAGCCATAATTCGGAATAGCGGAATTATTTTTAGGTCATTGCCTACAAGGATCTGAGATTGACGCGTAATTTACGTACGAGACGTATTTTATGGAATATAATCAAAACATAAACAAAAAATAATTGGCATGTATAAACGGAATTGCGTAGTGGGGTGCCGTATCATAAAAACGTGTATTTCCTAATTAATTTTCTCCATTTCCTACACATGAGTATCTGTTCATTGAATTATTTGTACTTAAAAGGCAATAAAGCATTTAAAATCAAAATTTATAGCTCATAAAAGTCAAGTTGACTGGAGCTGAAGTTACAAATAAAAATAGGTTTAGACTAGAAATAGTCATAGGAGGTTCGCTAGCTAGTGTCGCTCCTGGTAATTGAGATACCGAATTTCACTCGTGTACGCCCTTACAGTTAATAACAAAACATTTTTTTTCTTTCTACTTAAAAGCGTTCTTTTTTTTAAACAGATATGACAAGAATAAACCATATTTACATCATCATCATCAACAGCAACAGCCTGTGGCAGTCCACAGCTGGATATAAACCATAAGAAGCTCTACCTAGCCTGATCTTCGGCTTCACGCATCCAGTTTCAGTTCCAGTTTTATTGTATATTTATATAAGCCATAGTACTTTTTATCCTATGGATATCGCACCTATGATCCTTGGTTTCATAAAGAAAACATTTTGCCACTGCGCCAATTGTGTTTTTAAAATAGTGTTTATTACAGTAATGGTTCACGCCATTATTTCAAACATAAACAAAAAATAATATAAATAACGTAATACATTTGTAAATAAATATATTAGCAATCCACAAATTTATTGGTTTGTATTAGTATTATATATTTTATTAATATTAGGAATAAAATATCTATCCCAAATACTCCAAGGAATGCGTTCCATTCTTGATGTGGTGTGAAATATTTTTATGTGCGGCGGGACGTTACTGACAGCCATACGTTACGACCACACCATAATGTGTATCGTACGGATAGGGTAACCATTTTTTAAACGATTTTTTTTAGCATGACCCTGTATATTTGTTTATTTATTTCAAATCTTGCTACGGCTTTTCCAACTATACTTCTACTAAACCGATACTTATGAAACTTTGAAAATACATTGAGTTCCGGTGGCGATACATCATCATAATAATTTTAATCATTGGTAGCAAGGATCTGTCAGAATATTGTAGTGGGACTCTTTGTATCGTTACTAGTAACCACTTTTAGTTTGGACTAATTTGATTGGTTTTGACAAATCTTATACATTACAATTGATTAAAAAGAGCAAACTTAAAACAAAATAGGTAAAGTAACTTTTAAGATAAACGGTTTCATTAATACATAAAAATAAAAACGTGGTGCACATACGAATCTGAATTGATTTAGCAGTCATTTTTATTTTTAATATCCATATTTTTCGGGATACTCTCTCTGTCTCTGATTCGCTGGTTATAATCCAGCTTTGGTATAAATCATATTTATTTCTAGTTTGATCTATGTCACTTAATTCTTGTAATGGCATCTGCAACATCAAGAATCCTAGTCTATAAATCGTTTTATTATTATTTAAGTGAAAAGTTATAGGTATATAAAGTACCGTTAAGATTTAAAACATCCTTTTTTATTATTTAAAAATGCCTGATATGCAATCAATACCCAGAAATTAATTTGTACTATCTATAATTTACAATTTATAGTATTTTCCTAGAATCATATTCTAACTTGCAAGATGCCATTTGGTATTTGAAATGTATCAAAACCATGTTTTTTTCATATTGTCAAGCTAATAAAATAATTTTGGTCTACGAAATGCCTAAACCGATTTTGATGAGATTTTACCATTCTGCATTAAGTCTAGAGAAAACTTAATGCAGAATGGTGACCCCACAAACGGGTCTAACGGGATACTGTGATATGTCGTGCTATACTCGGTAATATTCCTACGTCACCAAGATATGACATATTTACACGACAATACAAATGAATGTTTTTTTAATGTCAAAAGTAATTAATTCAAGAGAGTAAAGAGCAGGGGTAGCAATTTGATTAGACTTACGATCTATTCTTTACTATCTAAACTATTTGCCATCTACCTATTACATAATCAGTACTTCTACTGAAATAGACGTACAACCCAAAGAAATCTTCTAGTAATAAAATTCTCAATAAACTTAATAATAAACGTCGAATTGTATTTCATAAATTTTAAAATTATTCTTCGTATATTACAAACATATATTTCTTTGTCTTGATCAACGATTGACTGGACTAATCGTCGCGAGCGACGCTTGACTACCCCTGGTATACAGTTACTTTTTGAGCAAGAGAAAAATAACATCATTTCATTTTGTTTCAGCTGATGAATTCGGTTATCTAATGACCAGTAAATCCACATCAAATATCCTTTATATAGTTAATTAAATTATATATATTTCAGTGTATGAGTAAACAAAAACTGAAAATATATATCTTATTAATACTTCTCTCGTACCTATCCTTTCTTATCCGATGGAACCATTTTTTTTAAAGAATTACTGGAAATTTCCGGTAAAGATACACAAATATTATAGTTAATAACGGATCTGAAAACTAAAGAATAATTTTTAGTTCTAACCAGGATTCGAGCCTAGAAAGCTCGGTGGATAGCAGACATACTTACAACTGAACCAAGCGGTTACAGTCCAAGACTTTGGACACTTCTTATTTATTATGTAAAAACATATATAAAATGGGCATTAAAAATCCTCAAAATAATCCTTGTTAAACACAAAGTCCGACAATTTTTAAGTCCTATTATAGGATAAGAGCACTTGCTGCAAGGTGAATATTTCTTTTTTTAAATTATATTTTTTTCTTTATCTTATATTTATATGTATATATGTATGTATTTTATGTAGTTAATATTATATAAATATTTTTTAGTTTATTTTATTTCAAGTTGCACCACCTCCAAACCAGTTTTCTCTGTTTCGCCCGCAGTTTGACTGATAGAGAATGTGCAATGGCATTAAGTCCGACTGCTGTTGTTAACAAAAAAGTTTAAAAAAAATCAAAATCTGAAAGCATAAAATTATTTGTATAAAAAAAGATAATATCACGTAATATCAACACATTAAAAGTACCAGGACAACATCAACACGCAGTGGTTTCTTCATCAAGCTAACAGCGCGGCATGTTGATGACAGAGAGCACTACTGTCCGGAGCGTAACGGCAAGTGCCGCGAATACTCATATGCCTTTTGTGAGTTCTGTTTGCCTTGTTGTAGGCCTCAATTACTCAGCATCGCTTTGAGGATTTTGCGTAAAAAAACAGGAATAAACCCATGTGAAAGATATGTGACCCGCCCGCAAATGAATTATTACTACAGTGTTACAAAGTTTGAAATTTGTCTACTTTTAAAAGTAAACAGCAGTAACAGTAGCTCAATTGATTAGGGTTACGCTTAGATCGTAAGCGTAACCCTAATTAATTCTTGGGTTCGATTTTACTATTGAACTACTGATGTGAACGATATTTCAAACACTATTACCTTAGTTGGAAAGATTAACAAGAATTCTAATAATATCAAAATCTGATAGCTCAAGCTGCTAGTCTGCTTTAAAAAGAGGGAATTTTAAGGGGAGTTAATCAGTAGATTACATTATAAACCGTATGATAAATACAAACAACCAAGTTCAGAATAATTTATTCTGAACTTGGGTGAAACAAATATTTATTCCGAAAATAAGATGAAACTATTATATATAATAAGCAGGTCCCATCACATTGCCAGTAATAGCATATAAATGTGGATAAATTTATATAAAACTGTCAAATTAAATGAAGAAAGAAAATTAAACAGTGTCAAAATGTCATACAGATAAAACATTGTTAAATCAACCTGAAGTATATAATAATAAATTGGTTAAATCATTAAATATAATTATTTATTGCTATTTAAATGTAAAACTTTTCTGCTATAGACGTGTTATATCATTTATTCTTTAACCATTCTATTCTTTATAGATTAAATAGAGTATTTAATCAGGTGACTAATTTATTTATACGAAAAATGTAAATACATACATTTAGAATCTCGGCAAACAAAACTAAAAATCGATGTGCTTAGACAAGTGTTGTCATCGCTCCCGGCGCTGAAGCAGCACCCCTTTGTGGCTGCAGTCGACTCCAGCCGCTGCGAAGTGGGTCGCAGGGTGAATGAACGTGGCGCCCAAAGCTCGGCTTACACGAGTTTCAGATCAGAGAGTGGATCATTCATAGGTTTTTGAAAGACATACTCAATGAAAATGATCGCGGCGTGTTTATATCATTGTTAAACCGTATTTAACTTCGAAGGTTATTTATTAACCACGGTGTGGTTTGTTAAAACGGTTTTTAAACTGAGTCAGTTTAATATGAGAATATACTAGGCTAGAGATTTTTTATGGAATAAGAGGGCAAACGAGAGATGAACAATTTTTTTTTCTATAGCATCAATATATATTTGAAAACTTAAATCATTTTAAATATAAACATGACGACTACCTTATGGACACAGTGGCAAAGTCGCCGTTTTAAGAGTTAATGGTCTTAGTTTCGGTTTCTATATCGAAATAAATATATGTGCGGCTCACAAGTATTTAATCCCAGTCTGGGTGTCCCGTCAATCCGCCTTCGTTAATAATGTAGTGGATTAAAGTCCATTGCTCCTGAAATGGGAGGGAGGATCTCAAAAAAAACATATTAAAATTAATATTTTTTTAATTAGTTATTTTAATGTAGAAGTATATATTCCAACATGCGTCTATATCCAAAATATTTTTAAATCCTTTTAAAATATATAATTTTAACAAAAAAAAACATAAAAGCACAAAAAAAAATATCTGAAAATCCGCAATCTGTGCGGTGTATTTGTACAGTGTGCTTTATATACTGAGAAAGAGATAGGGAGAGAGCTTTTAAACAAAATCTTGTGTAATTAAAACTGTTTACGCTAACAGCTTCCAAATTTGTCCTCCGCTTTTTACTTCCGCTTTCAGTGCAACCGAAGAAGTAGGTTGCATCGCTTACAATAAAAATAAATTTAAATGTCAAATCATGACAACAATTTATTATTCATGCTCCGTGATGCACGGTAGAAAAAAAACAACTGAACAAAACATTTTCATATTTCACGCTTAATTGAAGGAAAAGGCAATTAGCGTTACAAAACATTTGTGTCAAATGCTTTTGGAGTTGAACTTTTCACAAAGAAATTGCCGGGGATGGTTTCATGCATTTATTACATGCTTTTACCTTTCTAATTTTATTATTTGTTTTTTTATGGAGGAAATAGGTAAACGAGTAAGCAGATAGCCTGATATTAAGCAAGCACCGCCATCCATTCGCTCATCCATCACCTATCGCTATTCGATAAACAAGTGGACAGGTTACCTAATGGTTAGCAACTTGTTGACGACCAATTGGCTCAGTCGCGGGGTACCACTCCACCACATCGAAATAAATATATATGGCCTACAGATTTATTCAGAGTCCAACCCCGCCAATCCGCATTGGACAAGCGTGGTGGGTTTAGCGTTCGTTCGTCCAGAAATGGAAAGGCACGTGCCACATATATTGACTATTAAAAAAAGCAACCTTCGCCACCTATGAACATTTGCAGCACTAAGACCTCTGCCAATACGTTGCTAACCTTATGTTAAGGACGGAAGGAAGGTTAGAAAAGCCAGGGAGAAAAAAATAAAGAAAGGAAAAGGAGGCCTTCGAATGCCTACCTTCACGGTACCAAACGCGGTAACGGGACTAATATATAAGCACTAAACGCTGCTATTCTGTGAGGGTTTAATATTAACCCAGTCGGGGCACATTGGTGCTACTATGGTTCTTCTTCTTCTTCTTTTGCCAACTCCATTCCAGAGGTTGGCGACCGTTTGGCTTAATTTATTCCTGTCCTCAGTCATGAATCAAATTTTTTTGTGTTTGTGTTTTATATTTTTAGTGTATGAAATCCTTTTATTTCCATGGTTCTGTAATTGTATATATGTATAATAATATTAATACTAATATTATACATGCGAAAGTTTCTGAGTATGGATGTATGTTTGTTACTTTTTCACGAAAAAACTACTGGACGGATTTGGATGAAACTTTACAGTAATATAGGTTACTCATCGGAATAACTTATAAGCTACAATTTGTAATGATTTTATGTATTTTATATTTTGGTGGTAATATAATTTTACTATCAAGTAAAAAAAATATATTTATTTAAAATGATCTGTCACAAAACTTAACGTGACAGACCAAATTCCACGGCTAAAAGCTAGTATATAATAATTGTAAAAAAAATTGTAAATAATAAAATATAAGGCAATAAAATTAAACAGGATATTTCCAAAAAAATATCGCAGTACTCTGTCAGCTTTAAATTAAGGCAGATGGATTTCGCAGTTGAAGCTACTCCACTCAGCCACGCCGCCTCGTTGCCTACCCGTACCCACTTGCACCGCGAGGACCGCAACCGCGAAACTTTTCCTATTTACTGATACCAAGGCTGCAATCAAGTTGCTTTAACGAGGTGCTTCTGTCTTCCTTTTCGTAATAAAAACGACACTCAGTAATTTTATCCGTCGAATAATTCATCACGCTACCAAAGTGAATGGTGTTACTCAAATGTGGAATGATATAAAAGTTACGAGAAAATAAATGTAGCCTACCTACAAATTATTTAATTCAAATTAACGAAAATGATATTTTCTCGTAGGGTTATCTTCTGGTATGTTAGTACTTTAATTTGCTATACTTTTCTAAATAGCACAAACGAACGATAGTTTTGTGTAACAAAACGTCCGTTCGACGTTACGAACGTTATCTATTGAAAGTAATTAGAAGGTAAAAGAAGAAAAAGAATTTTCCATTTTTCAAGCTGTTATTTTATGTTTTCCATGTATTTTTATTCGTAAACCTTCCCTGTATTATAACGAACAAAATAAAAAAAATATTCAAATCAATCGAGTCGTTTTTAAGTTTAAGCGAGACTAACAAATCAACTCTCCAGTTTTGTTTATATAAATTTAACATTTAAAAGTATTTATAAAATTTATTACGATTACTTTTTATAGAAATTAACTTTTTACAGCGTTAAAAGGCCAGCAACGCACCTGCGACGCCCACAGCGTTGCGGATGTTTTTGGGCGGCGATGATCACTTACCTCAAGGGATCCGCATGTTCGTTTGCTTGCGTTTGCACTTCTAAGTCGTATATTTTTTTCTCGACCTAAATATGTCTGACTAATCAGCACGAGTCTCCGCATTTCTAGAATATATATACATACATACATATTGTCACGCCTGTTTCGCATTCTAATTTTAGAATAGACCTATTAAATTATTGTTTTTTTAATGTAATTTAAGTCGTTATGACAACCCCCAAATCTAATAAAATTGTATGTTTTATTATTGAAGAAGTAACAGCTAGATTACAATATACCTCACGAGGGAAAATATACGTATAAAATAGAAATGCAAAATGGAAAGGTTTGCGTGACTACATGCTATGTAATTAGGACAATGCAGGATTTAACGTTTTGCTCGGAGAAATTATACATCCAATTATCGACATTATGTACACAAATAACGATCTGTTTTATAATGTTCTTATATATTCTCTAATTAATTCCACTACATATGTGCCCTACTGAGTTCACTATCATTGTGTTGTGGAAGTTTTAGTTCTCATTTACAGACTATTTTCCTTAAACAGTTATTTCATCTAAGTTCATATAAATATAGCTGTTTTCATATGATTTATTTACGTTGTTTTTCAGTAAAATAATAACGATTTATGAAATGTCATTTTGTTACAAATTTATAAAAAAGCTTGACATAAAAAATCTTTTCCCTTCCCCTGAACTATTGTCAAAATAATTGCCTGCTTTGAAATTTTTAATTTCATAAATTGTGTAAATTTCTTGGGTATTTAATTTTTATTTATTAATTTTATTTATTTTATAGACAATTTACAGGTGAAGTTGGATGGAGCATAGTAGTAGCAAGATTAAACACCTTGCGCATATGATATGAATCCTGTTTAAATTTACTTTGACGATTTCAACACATTCCCAAATCTTCGGCACGACGAAATTCACGCGATTGTATTTATACCTCTGATATGTCATTAACACGTCACATTGATGAATCCATAACATATCACATTCTACTTGAATATGTTACTGTTACCTTACTTAGAAGGACCCAACATCCTAATGTAAACAATAAATAATGAGAGGAGAAGAGCGAAGTAAAAAAGGAGAAAGGAATAGTGATGTCCCTATAAATGATGCCTTTTTTGCGTACAGACAAGATTATTACAATTTGCAATAATCTTTGCAGATACTTTGTCAAGAATGGGATATTATTTGTCTGTAGCATGAATGGTCCGGCTGGCCCGGGGAAGTACCACACTCACGCAGAAAACCGGCGTCTGAGTCTCGGAGGCCCAACCCCCCTTCCCCTCCCATAATGACACTTAAAGACCAGCAACGCTTCTGCACTGCCTATGGCACTGCGATTGTGTATGGGCGACGGTGATTGCTATCCATCAGGTGACACGCTTGCTGATTTTTGCCTTCCTATAACATAAAAAATATGATTTCACAAGATTTAAAAAACAAGTAACGGTATGCTTTTAGCACCTGTATAATGAAGTGTGTGCGAGACACCGCAGGAGAACGTTATTAGCTTTTAACTCTGGAGACAGCTGTACCGAGCTATTACCGATAACGCTTGCGTGTCGCTAAGTATGCTGGAAAAGAGTTTATGTTAACGACATTAAAATTACTGGGTTTAAGTATTTTGAAAACAAGCTTTTACCCTCTAATTAGTTCTGTCATTACTTCCATTTAAAATTTCTTTTAAATCGGTATTAGTATTATATAAAAAGTTTTCATATTATATATATAATTCGCAATCTTGATTATTTGGAACTCCTTGGCCGTGCTCTGGTAGCTAGAAAAGAGAAGGATGTGATGCTTGACACAGCCCGATTTCTGACGCTATCGTTTTAAACACCAGCCGTTTGTGCTGAATACGGGGACTACCACGTTTAGGGCAACAGCCAAGGGCAATAAAAATAATAATAAATTTATTACATCAAACAACTCGGGTCCACTTGTTAGTAAATTTTACTTAAAAACTATGTTAGTAATCTAATATCTATAGTATGGAATGAATATTTAACTGAATAATATGCCATTAATAGAACTTACAAGCTATAAGGTAACAATTACAGGAAAAACTCAACCGCAACGCTAATTATTGTGCATCGCCAGCTATTTCTTTGACCGTCCGTGTAAACACTTGCGTGTGGCGTTATAATGGGTACCGTAGAAGTATTATTGTTAATTACAAAGCGTTGTAAATATACTTCTCTTCCCATGGATGTTGGAATTGCAGCAAAAGGAAAGTGTAAGAAAGTTTTCCGACTTCCATTAAACGATAGGATAACCACTTTTTATAAATATGGTATTCAATGAATTCATTTTTTTTTAAATCTCTATCATAATTATTTATTTAAACACTACAAATTTCAGCATGTGACATGTATGGATTACACAAAAAAAAATTTTATCTGACGGGCTAGTTCTTGAATGAGGGGTGAACCTGTATCTCAGACCATTAGCCTTCCACCCCTTATTTCTAATTGATTCCTCTTACGGCTGATTATATTTGTGGAGAAATAAAAGAATAGAAACAAATATAAAACCTTAAACATTATATATTATTGTGTTTGTGTGCGTATCGAACTATTATTTAGCTTTATTAGTATAAAGTGATACTTGAGAATTTTGATTTATATATTAAATGTAGACTTGTTGAAGACCGACTGACAAGTTTCAGTTGTTAGTAGTTTTTGTTAATTTAACGCCGCAGGGCGCCATTCACTCTTTTATCTTGAAAGACGCTGTGTTACGCCTGAACAACTACAGGTGGGTAGAAACTGAGTAGTCAGATTAGAGCAGATTAGTATCAAAATTCTTCTTTTATTGTCTCTACAACTCAGGTGAGTGTTGGCCTCCTCCACAATTCTTCCCTATAGATCCCTATTCTAAACAGCATGAATCTATAGCTTAGGTCTTCCCATTGCCACCATGTCTTCTTCTATGCAGTCGAATAAATCACACTGGTTTCGTTACTAATGTAGAACTATCGTATGGTCTTGACCTAGTGTTAAATTTTTATGTCTTAGTTATATAAAATAAACAAATATTTTTTTTACCCCAAATTAGAATTTCGGGCAACGTGGGTGTCATTGAAACACAAAAGCAAAGACAAAAATCTATATTTTTTCAATCCAGAAATTAAACCTGCGATTCATAGCTCTGAATACTCTGAAGCAAATGACTTTACTGAAGCTAATGACTCTACTTTAGTATGTTTAGTAGGAGTATACTAAACTTCACCAAGCTGTTATAAGTAACCGCAAGAACTTGCATGCATTGCATGTGGCGGTTGTGAAACTGTTTTATATCCTAAACACTTGTTATTTAAAAAAAATATTTAATGATACAAGTTCATGTCCCAAAATCAAACCTTTATTTCATTTTTCGTTGATAAGAAAATTCTATCTAGCATTTTCTTAATCATTATACTGCGGCCCGTTAAAGACAGTAAATAGTACACACTTTGGTCACATACTTGTACATATTAGTACAAGTAGTAATGACGAAAGGCGGCACTACACGAGAATTCCTGTGAGCATCATATGTCACGTAGCAGTTTTTCGCTTCAATCAAGAGTCCTTTGTCGCCATCTCGCCAAGTCTGCATCTTTTTGAGACCACACGAATTTCACATGAACTCATTATTTTGTATACCGAGTATTTTTTTATTTCTTGTTTGGTTTAGTTTATTTGTGCTATCACGTAAGTGTTTTGTAACCGACTGTATTAAGATAGATAGATTCAAAATTTGAAAACCTGGGTCAAATTCAAATTCGTAAATTGGACACAACTACAGATTTATCAATTTTCAACTCATAATTTTGTATAGCGAGTATTTTTTTATTTCTTGTTTGGTGTGGTTTTTTTTTCCTATTACGTAAGTGTTTTGTAACCGACTGTATTAAGATTTACAATTCGACAACCTGTGTCAAGTTCAAATTCGTAAATTGGACACAACTACAGAATAAAATATAGTGCTCGCTAGTTTTTTAAATTGACCTTTAAATTGTAGGCATACTCTTAAATATTATTTGACGTTTAGTATTTTCTTTATCGATTATAGGTTGATATATATATATATAATAGTACTTCACAGGCTGTGGTTATAGTTGTATTAAAAACAAGTTCGGATCCTAGTGATAAGCTTTTGCATTTGATTCAATTACGATGGTTTCTGAAAACTTCCGGAAGTTTAAATCGCTCTGCACATAATCTGTGCGATAAACAATGAAGGAATACGTCTCACGTCTCTCAGAATCACGCCCGAGGCCTCGGTCAAAATGTAACCATGTTGTGCGCAAATTTAAAGAGTTATAGTCCGGATGTTGTTAATTTTATATAATATACTATTCTTTAAGACTAACTTGTTTTTGTACCTAATAAAGAAATAAATAAAATACTCGAGGGAGTTACGCCTCTAGTTCCTTATATGCCCTATACTCCTTTTGCCTTTCCGTTACATCTTTCTTGCCTTCACATGATTTACATCTTATCCTAGGGTAGGCAACGCATCTGCAGTTCTCTTGGTGTGGCGGATGTCCCCAGGCGGCCGTGTTTATTTATCATCAGGTGACCCGCTTGCTCGTTTACCAACTTCATAAAAAAAATACTTTATTTTGTCACTTAATAATGGAACATTTATTATACATTTAAAAATAGAAAATTATTGTTACTATAAAAAGCTGCGTTCAGTTTTTTTACCCTTCATAACTATGGTGTCATCGATCTCTATGGACGGCGTTAATTGCTTTCCATCAAACGACACACTTGCTAGTTTGCCCTCCTATTCCATAAAAAATTCAATAATTTAACCTGAACGCATACATTTTTTGACGTATTCTCCTATATTATCTGATTTAGAAGCCCTCGTAATGAAGTAGCGGGTGACATACCGCTTTCTCGTGCACCATCGATGCAAACCCAACGGAAATTGCTCATTGCTGGCTGCACACTTTTTAATGAGAACTTCCCCGATGAAAGCTTAATGAGTCAGCGTCAACGGTGAACTGTGGTTTGATACATTTTTGAGGTAGGATGCTCAGTAGATACCTGCTTCTACTCATATTATAACTGATTAGATTAATGGTTTTTTCATCTCAATTCATCTCGTTTGTGTAAGGTGTTTGTGTCTTGAAAAGTAGAAACATTTCGACTTTCTAATGCTAGAAGAAAAGATTTTTAGATAGTTCTTTCGAATTTGCTTGAGAGTGATTTGTATGCATTTGCTACTTGTCACACTCACTGCTTTAGATTATGGATATAAGATAAATATTATATGGCTGTAATTTATCACTGGTTTGAGTGATCCGCCAATCTGCCTTGGAGGAGGGGAATGTTTTCATGTCCTTTATCCGGAAACGGGGAGATTATGTGCCATACAAGTAGAACATAGTGATCTGTATAAAAATGAACGAAACAATGTAAGAATTTCACCACAAATCTAGGGGCAGTTTCTCTTACAAGGGCTTTCTCTTCATCGCTTTGACTATAATAATCATCTCGTCTCTTTGACTATAATAAGTGTCTCGCTTTTGGGATCCGTGGTTGTCAAATATTCGCGCCTATTTTTCTTGATATCGTTCATTTTTAACGATTTTAATTGTTTGTTGTTGTTTTTTGAATGAAGCGATATTTTTTTTTCTAATTAAACGAAACGCATGTAAATCATACAATTAGATACTTATAAAGATAATTTTACTTATAAAGATGATGAATACATTTACGATGTGTTCGTATATGTCCTATTTTTTTAATAGCCAATATATGTCCTATTGCTGAGCACGGGCCCCTCAATTTCTGGAGGAACGGACGCTAACTCACCACGGTTGTCCAATGCGTATTGGCGGGGACCAGACTCGGAATAAATATTTGTAGTCCATACATACTCGTATATTTATTTCGCGGGGATCGAAACCACGACCATTGACTCCGTGGAAGTAGGGCCCCTCCACTGAGCCAATTGGTCGTCACTTCCTAATTATTTATAACTAATTACCTCCATACGAATCTCTTCCGGGCATTCTTTACGCTTAACCATTTGCATACAAGCAAACGCAAAAAATTTGGATTCTACCGTACTCATATGGCAGTGCGCACGAAATTCATATCACATTCATACACAGTTCACGAACCTCGAGTGACGAAAATAAAGAAACGTCATCAAATTCAAACGGTACCGCGGCCATTTTCCGGTGTGCCTACCGTTAAGGAAACTGTCGTCGAACAAATATAATAATTATTCGCTTAATAGCTGTTTAATGATTTTTTAATATGCGCTTTCGATTCACTCGTGTGCGTCTACATAATTACTCTAATATAGTCATTTGCTTCTCTTCAAGCCACTACATCCGGTAAATAAGGTAATCGTGTCTATCGAGGCGTGGCGATGCGGCACTTTGAATTTGGAAATGATCGTCGAATTAGAATGCCATCGGTCACACATCGAAATTATAAAACAAGAGAAGCTTTTATTCTAATATTTTTAAAGTTAAGACTTTAAATTACGACTTAATTTTCATCATTCTAACAACACACGCGTACCAAATTTAAAGTTCTCCAAGTTAACAAACTGAAATGGCAAAGGATTGGTCACGTTTGTCAAAATACCTACAATTGTTGGAGTCGAAGAGTGCAGTGGAGATTGAGTCTTTGCAAACGTAGTATGGAACGTGCTTCGGTAGGTAGCGCATTTTAAAGGAGGTCTCTATCTTAAAAGGGACTGCCTTATTGATTGGTGATTGATGAATGATACGCAAGTAATTATAATTGGCATCAAAGGCCATTTCTGGACTTGCCTAAATGAAGTTCTTTATGTTAATATCCAGATATCTAAGCTATATCTGACTTTCATTGTAACTAATAATAAATATTAAATAAAGGAAGATCATTATATTATATTTGGAAAGTATAAAATCCAAATAGGAAAATTCTCATCCGTTTCTAAGGAAACCAATTTTCATTTTCCTTTTTACTCCAATTTCAACGTTATTCAATAAAATAAACGATGGATCTTTACAAATGAAATAGGTTCCATTTCCCACGTTACGTAAAAACGGCAAAGGAAATTGAGTAAGAGTCGGGTGTTCTGTCGCCGGAGTCTCCAGTACGCGAACTCAATATTTGATATCACGTGCCAGAGGCTAGCATCGAGTGCTTAGACATTCGACATTGTTTTGTCTCATTTAGATGGTTGCGTCTAAATGAAAGGGAGAGTGCGAGGATTTGTTTACCTTTAATCTTCACAAATAGTTTAATTATAATAAACAACATTAGACAAACATACACCAACATAAAAGTTATGGAGATATATTTTTTATTTATTTATTAATATTTATTTTTATAAAAAAACGATCACATATTTACTTAAGTTTGTGGGTCCTTTGTATACCTACTCCTACATATCGGTATAAATAAATTAGTTTATATAATGTTCATAATTATTTGCTTGCGTTAGACCGACCACTGCTGGACATAGGCTTTCCATATTTCTACCGTTCCCTTTAAGTAGATCGTTATATAGAGGAGATTGAACCCCCAACCCTCCTGCCTACAGAAATGCCATAATTATACTGTAATCTAACATGAATTTATTACATGTTACTTACTAATTACTTTATATTAATTTCATATAGAGTATTATTAAATATAAAGTAAATTAATTAAATACTGTGTTGTTAACTAATTTATATTAATGTTATTACTTTATGACATTATTACACATGTTCTCGACTTACTTTTCAATCTTTTAATAAATGTTTATAAATAAAATAAATCTAAGTTTTATTTATTCTGTAACGATCCGACTGTGTCTCTATTAAGAACTGATATTAAATAATATAAAAGCTGCTCTTTAAGCTTGATCGATAGTTCAAATATTTTCTTTAGTAAAAAAACTCGAAAAAACTCCAACGCATAATTCCGTCACTGTGCTACCCATGTCTTTGTTGCAATTAGAATCAGTAGACTAAAAGGAATATTGTCTATTTTTCATTGCATAAGCCTGTATATGCACATTTATAAACAGTGGTTCAGAGGCTGTGTAGTGGACTATGCTCGAAGCTATTCTGGTGGATATAAAAAATCCACTAGAAAACCTTGCCTTAGTGGTGGTACACGGGCGGCGGTGATTAATTACCATCAGCTTACGCGGCTTGCTTAATTAACTTCTTCCATAAAGAAATGCCTTCTATTTAAGTATGATTTTTATAGTTTACAAACATCTTACACAAAAATAAAGTTATGAAATAACATTCGGACAAACTTTGACGCTTATTTCAGAATACTAAATTTGCTGACGAAATTACTTACCCTTGTTACAGATTCGGGAAAATGAGGCAACGGTAAAAAGAGCATATTTCGCAATCGAGGCGTATCACAGATTCGGTAAGTTATGTAGGAAATATTTACATTGAATCGATATTCAAATCCTGTGGTGTCGCGATTGTCTATGGGCGGCATTGATTGCTTTCCATCAGGCGACACACTTGCTCGTTTGCCCTCGTATCCCATAAAAAAAAATTGCACCAGCCACCGTAATTGCTTAAAAGACAAAAAAGTACATATTAACATTTTAAACTAGAGATTTATAAAATTAAAATATTTTTATTTTAATTTTATTTAAATCTCAATCCCATATGTCTAAAGTATATGAGGTTTATATAATGGCAACTAAATAGGCCAAATTAATAACCCAGTGCCTGTAACTCTGAGCATTACTCATCACGTATCCATACGTGATCACTTGCTAAGGCCTAAAGGTGTATCCTACACCTACCATAGAACGACCGCCTCTGACAATAGACAATAGCCTGATTGTCATTCCAGCTGGAGTTCTCTACGGAAATGTATGCGTGTCGAGCTGTGTCGCTGCGCCTTAAGTATACTAAGGGTTGACACTTTGTCGATATTTTAAAACCACACACCAAAAATACTTTGTACACAGTAATTTATTATCACAACTTAATTTCTTTTTAAACCATTCTATTTAGTTGTGTATGGTATCGCTTGCGTACTTTGTTAGTACGTTCTCATGCTTAGTGTTTAGTTTTAATTAATATTCATCATCATAGATTCAGAAAGTCCTGTATATTCATGTCACTGATATGACATTTCAAAAGATTTTTAATACTTAATGTATTTAAATAGTTATGTGAACATGTTATTGGTGTACTTAAAAAAATAATAAATGAAGTTCTTGTGAAACTGTATTTCAAGTGTTATAAAAAAAATTCAAATTTTATTCATTATATATGCAACTAAGTAAAATCAAAATCGAAATACATACATATAGTCACGCCAGTTTCCCGTAGGCAGAGAAATTGCTTTTACAAGATATATACATGTTCTAAAGCTGCATCTCTAATTAAACAAATTTCAACGAAATATAATGTAGTTCACTAGCAAGATCATTTGCTATATAAATATCTATTAAGTAGCTAAAAAAAGTCTGTTTTACTGTCGTTAATGGGATGTGAGACAGGCTCGATGGCCAACAACGCCATTCTAGACAAAAAAATGCCAAATGTACAGCCTAATTTTTAAATATAGTACTATTAACAATAATAATTAAAGATTTAATTTATGATGTAATATGTGTAAACATTTTGTTCTTTTTCCACATTATAATCACAGAATAAGTAATTAACCTTTTTATGACAATTGAAAAATAATAAATATTATCCCGTAATAAAACTCGACAACCCTGCCGCTCAACCTGTAAGTAGCGGCGCATGCATAAGGCACCGGAGCGGTAATGCGTTTCGACACGAGGCATCATTGGATAATGATAACAACGCACAGGATCCATATCCGATACGCACTCCCATTTTATATTCATTTAACATATAATACAATACGATACGGTTTTACTATTGGTTTAATTTTTAATTTTTTTTATTAATTTTTATGCCTTCCAATTTCATCCAAATAAGTTACATAATCCGTCCATAAAGTCCGTCAATAAATCAATACATATAAATAAGTTTGTGCTTATTTACATTTTGATTGAAATCAAACTTTTATGTTAAAAAAATCATCATTCAAATTATAACAGCAACTTATGTTCTAAAAGTAATATGCGAAGTTAAGTTTTTCAGAAACATTAAATATATTTTTACCACTAAAATAATTACACAAGATAAATTTTAATCATCAAAATGAACTTTAGGTTACCTAGCTTGTTATTACCACCGGCGTGAAGGAGTTTTTCCTATATTTGTCAATGGCCATCTCATAAACCGTAATGACAGCTAGCTGGAAAGCTGAATATAACGTTCAACTGAATTAACAAAAGGTCAGGTATTTATTAATAACACAATATTCTGACACTTTAATACTTAAATTATTATTTTCTTAAAAAGACACCCTATTCAATGCATAAAAAGAGAGATTAAAAAGGGGAAGTCATTAAAAATACACGTAAAAGGAGCATTCATACTTTGCGTTTTATGGGTCAGGTCTTTAACACTTGCCATCGTCTGCATACATTCAAACTAACCGCATTTTTACAAAATCGCAAATTTACGAATACTATGAACTGAAAGAATTGATAAACTTTTAAAACCAACATTTAAAATTATTTCCTGCATACTACACTATTGAACCATTTTTCCTTTGTTGAATTTACACTAGGAGAAATGACTTTTTTTTAAATAAATATTAAATGTTTTTGTCATGTGTCGCGACACACTAAAGCCTCTGTGCAACGCTTCATGATGCAGGACAGCATCTGGAACTCAACCGCTCACCGGACAAAGCGCGGTAACTAAACTACATCCCCGGGCGAGCCGGCTCATTCATTAAGGTACTCTAGAGCCCACACTAGGTTTCCCTGTTTTGTGGGAAACTAGGCTCTTCCCTTCGTAAATAATACGATGTAGTAACACAAATATCAAAACAGTAGAGAAAAAAATTAAATTAAACGCTAGTGATAAAAAATGGATTAAGTTAGATAATAAATTATTAAAGATGTGATCCATAGTTGTGCAGAAGTGTGTGTATGTGTATGTGTGTGTGTGTGTGTGTACGTGTTTGTCTGTAAGGATGATGAACCACTATGTTTTATTACAGTTTTAATAAATCGTATAATTTCGCAAAAGTTCTTAAAGCCCGGCAACGCTTTTTAATTACTTATGTTGTTTCCCTCTCACTTCTCCCCGCCCCCCTTTGACTAACATCTGTTTTGAAAGTAAGCAGAGACTTTTCCCGCTAACTTACATCAGTGACGTTGTGTTTTTATATCATTTTCATAATCTTATATTATTATCAGTTATATTGTTTGATTGTGGTGACGTATTATACAATATAGTTCAATTAAGATTGTTAGTTGAAGTAATATGAAAAAAATGCATATATCTTGACGTTTTAAGATGACTGAAAAAGTCCATAGAAGACTTTGGTAGAAAAGCCACCATTTTATAAAGACATAACGTGACAAGCTGACCAGACATTGCAAGAGATTTGATATTATTCCATTTTACTTGAATGTCAATGCTACGGGGGATTAGACAGGCGTTAACGGATACGGTGACACTATTGGGGCTTTATATCATCTCTATAATCTATGATATATTTATATCATCTCTACATCATTTAATTTTGTATTCATTTTAGTAAAATTTAATAGTAGCCTACGCTGCAGACGAATACTTTGTCAAGAATGGCATAATATTTGTTGCTTCGTAAGGTGACCGACTGAGTTTCGGAGGCCCAACGCCTCCTCCCCTTCCATTCCCCTCCCCTTTCCATTCCCCCTCCCATTCCAACTCCCATAATGACACTTTAAAGGTTGGCAACGATTCCGCACTGCCTATGGCGCTACGGATTTCTATGTGCGGCGGCGATTGCTTTCCATCAGGTGACACGCCTGCTCGTTTGCCTTTCTATCCCATAAAAATAAAAAAAATATTGTACAGCATTTGAAAAATTAATTACTTAACACCTTAATAAATATAAATTTAAAAACACATTTCCGTCAAACTTAATTGCTAACCGCTCCTTCCCCACTTAATAGTTCACCGTAAAGCGTTAAAGCGCTGTACAACACGCCACTCAAGCGCTCACGACCCAATTCCCTCGCTGACTTGCGCTACATACAATGCAGACGCTTCTCTTGATTAGTTGAACAGCTACGCTGCTTTTGAAATTAACGCTTGCTAGTGCCTAAAAAAGAGCTTGAGTTCTGTGATTTAAAAAATCCTATCCCTGAGGATAATAAAATATAAGATGAATTCACCCATACTGAGAACACTTACACAGAGCCCTGGTGTGGCTTTCTTAAATGTAATCTATAGAATTAGTTTACTAGCATAGTTTTTTTAGTGAATTGTTAGTAACACGTGGACCCAAATTATAATGATAAATAAATATTATATATTATTATTATTTTAAGATGAATACGTGTCAGTCTCTATGTAATTTTGTCTTTTCTGCTGACACTGATAACAGATTTACTAACCAACAGTATTTCAGTTACAACACCATTAAGAACCAATGTATATTTTTGCAACATAATTGACAAATTAGTTAAATCTCTATGAAAATAAAAATATATCGATAGTTTTAAACGCAATATATAATAGATATATAAATATCGGCTACCGGGTCCAAATGCAATATATCCTGACACCTTTATACATACCAATCAGATGCTTATCTTCTGATTAATAAAACTTAAACACTACCTTCCTATATTAACACGTTCCCTGTCAGATTGTTTTTTGACGATTTTTTATTCAGGCTGCGTTTTTTTATGGGATACGAAGGCAAACGAGCAGGCGTGTCACCTGATGGAAGTAATCAACGCCGCTCATAAACATCCGCAGTGCCATAAGCACTGCAGAAGCGTTGCCGGCCTTTAAGGAAAGTGTCATTATGGAAGGGGGGAGGGGGGGTTGGGCCTCCGAAATTCAACCGCTCATCGGACGAAACGCGATAGCTAATTATATTATTTTATAATTATAATTATATAATTATAATTATATAATTATGATAACTATCTTAGAGAAATATATTTCTCTAGATTTTTTGTGTTATACATTTAAAACTATACATATACATTCCTTGATTATTATGATTTTCACAACATTTTAATTATTGTGAAAAAAGTGACAAAAACAATACAGTTGTAAAGCGTGGGGCGTAAACGCCCCACGTATCACGGAATGTGTTAAGAATACTACATAACTCCTTTTCGTTGTCTCTAACAAAGCTTATAATAATGTATTCTCGTTGTTTAAAAGTTTTTATGAAGAAATTCAAACGACGAAGAAAAAAGTTCTCCCAAACAATTATTAGATGGATGAAATCGTTTTTATTCGTTATCGGATTTCGCTGTTATACATATTACCATATCCACATATAACAGTGGACTCAGACAGCAAAAAGAACCTATGTTATCCAATAGCCTTACTGCTAAGCGCACTTTGAGTCATGTTACAAAGGCTACCGTTCATTTCATCGAACTTCGTAACTAAGTAATGTGAGAATTTATAGTGTAGAGTACATGCATACGTCCAGTCCATCCTAACTGTGCTTTCTTATGGTGACAAATCGAAGATATTGACATTCCGTTTGGTCTATAACCTCTATGTTGCCCAGAGAGCTATGGAAAGTTCGAAGCTCGGAGGTCATCTTGCCTAGTAGATATAATTTGAAACATAAAAATCCACCGGAGAGGCAAAATCAATAACGCAGCTCCTCGAATTATTATATTGGAGTGGAAATGAGCTGATCACGTTTGTCAGAGAACCGATAGCGTTGAATTAGACTAATGCTGTGGTGGAGGCCGCGTCTTAACAAACGTAATATTGGACGCTCTCAGGACAAATGGAGGGATGATTTGAGCAGGGCGGCTTGCAAAAACTTGCAGAAGATAGCGCAACTTAAAGAAAGTCTATGTCCAATTTTCTTACACAGTTATTTTTCTTGTAACTTAACTCGATTAATACAATGAGCTGATGTGCCACATGTTATTATAGCCATAGTTAAAATAGTGAAGTATCATATAATGTCGATTATATGATACTTCACTACGATCGAGTCCAAAATGTCCACACGGCGTCCCACTGAAATAAAAATAATTAGCGATTACGATTGTTTCAGAAAATATTTGAGTCCATTAATATTAAATCCTTTTAGTTAACTTTAAAAGTAAACCGATGTAACCTATATTTCTAAGTTTTCTACAAAAAGATTCTACCTATAAAAAAACAAACACAATTTTGAAAGACTGGTATCGCTTGTGCAATAGCTTTAGTGTTATATATGAGTATGTATGTCTATGGGCGGCGTGGATTGCTTTCCGTCAGGCAAAACGCTCTCACGTTCGCCTTCCTGCCCCATAAAAACGTACTACATAGAAAAATATTTTATATTTTTAAAATCGGATATAAATGTCAACGTGATCTCCATAAATTACCTTAAAGAACCTGCTTACGAACTTAAGGAGGCGACAACGTAAATACACTCTGTTTGAGGGCCCTCTATTTAATATTTCTGTCAACGCTTCGTGCGGTGCGTGGGCGCGGTTATTGTTCCAGTATTTATATTTTAACCTAATTATTTTTTTTTAAATTCATCACCTCACGGAATATTAAATGAAAAATCGAATACACAAGTATAGTGAATACCTAAAACTTTTTACTTATGTGGATAATTAAAACTTTTACTTAGCTAAGATCCACGACAAGCAAACAAAAATAGAAAATTAATAATGTGTGTTTTCTTGCTAGATGAAGTGGATTTACATGTAACTTAAATTAAATCTTACCGAAAAACGGCCGTCAGCTATTCTCCACCCACCAATCACTATACACAACACCAAACACACACTACCACTTATGTAAATCCACTTCACCCAGCAGGAAAACAGAGATTATTAATTTTCTATTGTTGTTTGCTTGTCGCGGATCTTAGCTAAGTAAAAGTTTTAACTGTCCACATAGTAATGGATTTCCGCAAAGTAACGCCTGACTCCATTAATCAACTTTTTACTTACTTGTTTCACCTACTTTTATTTTCACTTGTTTAATTAACTCAGACTGTAAAACAGAGAAAGGCCGTAGACAATCGAATTTGGTGTTGGAGTCGATTGTAGAGAGTATCTTGGAAAGAAAAAGTAACTAACGAAGAACTATTGGATAGCCTTAGAGAAAGACGACAAATCGCCTTAAGAATAGAAGGGAAACTTATTGATATTATTGATATTGTATCATCGACAATTTTGTGTTTTAGAAAATAATTAAAAGAATGAGCAAGGGCAGAAACGAATAAAGAAATGAAGGAGCTTGCCTTAGATCGAAAAAAAGAAAATTGCTACATCGACAAGAGCTTAGCATATACATATCTTATGGATGGATGAACTTAAAAACAGGCAAATGCATATTCTGCTAATCACTGCGATACGAATATCGATTACGATCTATTTGTCATACATACATACATACATATCGTCACGCCTGTCTCCCGTAGGGGTAGGCAGAGACCACAGATCTCCACCCGCTATGATGTCGGCATACTTCCCTTGCCTCCACACTCATTATTCTCCTCATGCAAGCCCGCCGGATAAGGCTTGACCTATTGTCGTCATCAAAAAAATATAAAAGTACAAAAGTAATAATAATTACATGAATTCATTTTATGTGTTAAATATTTTAGATGTTCTAAAAAGCAAAAGTAAAAAAAAATAGTGTATTTATTTTCAATCCTATTATACTATCTATCACAATTAAGGCTAACTCTCTGTAGTCCTCCCAAGTAATTACACTATTATATATCTGGCAGACAGCAATTAAGATGCTGTTACTGAGAAGGCCGTCTCAAACCTAGTACTAGTAATAGGTCTGTGTTCCATTGGGACCTCATTGGGTAATCATCTCTGATTGAAAATCTATTCGAATAGTTTGAAATATAAAAAGATTATCTACATTACCTACTGTTTGACGTTTTTAATATTTATAAATTGAACGATATCTCCTTATCTTCAAATTTCCTTAATTCTAAATTCCAAAATGAATAATAAATTCATGTTATTGTAAATTCTTTTTTTTTTAAACATATGACTCACCTTCGCAACACTAGAGACGTCAAAAATGCGTTGTGGATCTTTTGTGATCACATACACTCTTGAATACTCCGATGTACTTGAATACACCACACGTAGAAGATCGTTTCACATTTGCACCGTTAGTGGCAGAAAATAGCAAATAAATAACACGGTGGTGAACTGCCAGCCATCCAAGTACTAGGATCGGAATTTTTTAACGGCGAGGTTTTACAATGCCCGTAAAGAAAAGCAAAGACGGTCGATTTATTACATACAGGAATATTGAATACAAATACAAAGAAAAAGATGATCCTGATTCTCACGAGGGCGAGAAGCGACCAATGGAGAGCCGTCTCGCTACGATGAATGGTAGCGGATGAAGCTCTGTGGTCTCTGCCAACCCCAGCGGGGGGTGGGCGTGAAAATATAAAAAAAAATACAAAGAAAAATCTTAACTACAACTCCCTCAGTCTGTCCCATTCTCGTTGACCGTCTCTTTTTGTCTATTCTCACTTGTTCATAGAGGAATGAAACCAAACCTAAAAGGCATGGTTTTAATGCAAGCTTACAGACTAAGTCAGCCAATACACTACAGAAGACACTTATTGATCTAATTTTTCGCCTAGGAATCGAGCCTTAAACCATTTCCTCGAGATGCATAAATGTCGACGTGAATTAAATATATAAGGTCACAAGGTTACTGGATTTCTGGCACATTCATACTGCATTCCAGTTGTGACCTAATTTGAGGATATGCGGGCGAATCTGCGAAGAAGCTTTCATATCTAATTTGAAATAGATTTCCATGTGCGTTTTACTTTAAGTGTTTCGATAACTTGTTTAACTTTTTTGTTCAATGTGCTAAACATACGTTTGCCGAACGACAAATCCAATTATTTTGTAGTCATAATGCCCGAGTCAGACTTATATAACAGAAAGCTATTAATGTATACGCTGTTACTTATTATAAATATATATTGTCTGTAAGATACTATTTTAGTTATCAATGAAAACAAGTGATCCTACATGACACTTTGGCTTATACTAAGTAATACACAAAAGAGCAAACGTCGGCCCTACCTTGCTCATCGGGTTTGAAGATGAGGGAATTGGCCAGATACACGACGCCTAAGCCGCTGGCAACGGTGGC
The DNA here is from genome assembly GCA_031353405.1 of Baronia brevicornis. Lineage (NCBI taxonomy): Eukaryota > Metazoa > Arthropoda > Insecta > Lepidoptera > Papilionidae > Baronia > Baronia brevicornis. Next base: position 346,701 of record JASFAT010001530.1, read on the forward strand.
GCAAAGACCGGGAGGTGGTCGCCTCCCGAACATAGGTCCGAGTAGTGGGGTTCAACCCCGAGGCTCGCTCCTACACCCCTACAGGGTGTAGATGTCCCCCGACGCCAGCAACGCTTTTACAATACCTCTGATGTTATAGATGCCTTTGCATTGATTGATTTCCACTAGAACAAGCTTACTTCTATGCCTTCCTATCTCATTAAAAATAATAAGATAAGGAGTGATATAATTATGCATACATAAAATGTAACATAATTAAATGCCACTGACCCCTACGCATGGGCGGTAACAAATAAATAAACAGTTATCATTGCATTAGACTAGAGTAAATTTTAAAAGTATTCATACATCACACAAGCGCCCACTATCTCTCCAATATCGCATATGGAATATACTTGGTACTATAGCGTGCATGCCGTTGTTGCTTACGGCGACACCCGGGATCTTTAGGGGGCTTTTTCAAGTTTACAATTGAAGTAATTCAGAACGAAAAGTCTTCCGAAATGATCCTGTGCCCAACCAAAAGTGATGATGGCAGTTGGCAAAATCAAAAATGCCGAAATCGAGCATCTGGTGGCCCAACCTAATGCAATAGGAGTGACTAAGTCTCACCGACTTCGTTGGCTGGGCCACGTTGAGAGGATGGGGGAGGATCGCGCAGTCAAGAGAGCGTATGTGGATCGCCTAACTGGACGACTGACTGTGGGGCGCCTCAGGTACCGCTGGAGAGACATGATTGAAGATGACTTGCGAAACCTTCAAGTCTGTAACTGGCAGGAGGTGGCGCAGGACAGGGTACAATGGCGTAAGATCTGTTCGGAGGCTAAGATCCATTTTGGGTCGCTGCGCCAACAAAGTTAGTTTTTTTAGTTTCATTGTATATTTATATAATATCTTATGGTTTATTAACACATAATATATCACTATACATTTTATATCTCAATATGTAATATTTCATTCATTCATTCATTTTTATGCCGGAATGTCACCCACATGTCTATCCAAAAGTGGTCAGTCGAACTAATACAGTTTGTTTAACATTTCTTTTTCAATTTAAATATTAGGAATGTAAAAAAAAATAATATAATATGAAAGGTTTTAATGCATTAGTGATACAATTATGAATGTATCACTACAGTACCTTATCTTTCATAGGGTTTCTTAGCCGAATGGAATCTTGTTGAAAATTTTATAGTACCCGGAAAACAATCGGTGAACAAAATACTATTCTAATGTAATTTAAGTCTTAAAATATAACACCATCCAAGATTCTCTGTATTATGGTATATACATAGATACATTGGTACAAAGATGGTGAATGCATACCATCTTTGCAGGGTAGTGCTTTTGTACATATGCACTTTACGAGTATTCATTCAAATGTGGAGGACTTAATTGGCTTAGTGGTGAATTTTTCGCCTTCAGAGGCAATGATTGCGGATTCGATTCCCCCATCAGGATAAATACATGTAAGGCCTAAAAGTACTTATTCCGAGCCTAAGTGCCCCTCCAATCAACCTTACACAAACGTAGTGGGTTTTATTTCTTTTGCTGCATAATTTTGACAAACGCCGCGTGTCGGCTATATGTAGATAAATGAGGCTCCCAAACTTTTTAACTGTAGATTACATATAACCTCTACCTACGATAGCTGACGATAGTCACATCAGTGCTTATTTCTTTCGCGATCTCCGGTTTGGTAATAAGCATCAATATGGAAAGTTTTCTCACCTGTGCAATAAAACTAGCCTGAACGATACTTATCTAGGTATGTTATCAGTCATACATGCCTTAGACGCGGGCCATACTGGTAACGAAGCTAAACGAAGCTTAGTTCGCTCCGCGTCTTTTTATACTCCAGTTCACACCACGTTGTGGTTCGAACAATTTTTTGAATTTACTCCCGGTGTAGCTTGCGCCTAAGATAACTAATAAAAATGTATCAGTGCACTGGTTGAATGACATGGATGATTAATGAATAAATTAGTTTACTTTTATGATATGAGCGGAACCGTAAATGCATGTCTACACGCACTTGACCGACCATTTTTAACCAACATTGACGCTAATGGCAGAAGAAATAGATTTATAGTCCATAAATGTAACATCTTAATCGCCCCTCGAAAGCATAAACTATACTGTTTCAAGCATATTAGTTTACCACTATTTTAAGTAGCGCGTGTTTTTTTTTTGTGCTTGGAAAGTAAGTAAACGAATTATGTTTTTCTTTTCTAAAAGTATCTATGTCTATATATAGTCTATCTTTTGTGACCTGTGATAATAAATAATACCTGCCACCGATGGGCACCTGCAAAACAATTCAAAAAATGGTTTTCATTAAATAAGAAGTCTTTTTATGGCATATGGAGTCAAGCATGTTTCCTGATGGAAATCTGTAATCGCTGCATATAGACATCTACAATACCATACGCATTACAAATGCTTTGCCGGGTTTTAAAATACGAGTACGAACAATTGACTGGCAGGCACCTTCGCCCGCGGAGTCAATGGTCGCGGGTTCGATTTCCGCCTCGGAATAAATATATGTATGGATTACAAATATTTATCCCGAGTCTGGTAACCCCGCTAATCCGCAATGGACGAGCGTGGTAGGTTAACGTCCGTTCCTCCAGAAATGGAGAAGCCCGTGCTCATCAGTGGGACATGTATGGGCTGTTAAAAAAAAGATATGTGTAGGTTAGTAGTAGTATAGATAGGGTATCAATTCTTCTTCCTTTAGTGCTATTCCGACTAGCAAAGGTTGGCTAGCTTAGTTAAACGATTCGGCAACGCTATCTCAGTTCACTTACTGATATTGTGTAACCAAAACTTTCATATTTTATTTTTTTAACAGTCCATAAGTATCGCACTTTTGAGCACGCACTAAACCTTCCTATTTCTGGAGAAATGGACATTCACCCACCATACTTGTCAAATTTTGCTTTATTAAGGCGCAGAAAAATAATCAAAAGCAACATTCAAATGAATAATGTCATTAAAATTTCTTAAGTTTAGCTTTACCTGGTTCATCATTTTAACGTCTACGAGTACAACAAAAGGCGAGCATGTAATCAGGTAAAACGTGTCTTTGTACACAGGACCGGATCTTTACTAAAGTCCCTTATTCAGCGCACCATTGTCTTCATTCGCAGGCAGACCACGACATGCCCAGAGTAAAGAGCCCCCTCCCACTCACCCCCACGTTGTCTGGCAATTTCACTGTAGTTCCACACAATGAAATTTCAAGCTAAATTAAACAAGAATTTCAGGCAAAATTTTGTGTACAAATTTTAAAGCTGTTCACACAATCAGGCCTCTTAAAGGATATACCAGTAAATATAATATAATTCTGCGAGTTTGAATGTATCTTCATGTAATTTATGAATTATGTTAATCCTCAGGATCCTAAAAATTTTTGCGAAGTTTAAGAAATGATAGGAAAGCAAACGAGTAAACGTGAAAAGTAATCAACGCCGCTCATAAACAAATGCAACTCCAGAAGCAAAACAGAAGCGTTATCACCGCAGTTGCTTTGTAGACTTGTTTTAGTCGCTTAAGGTGGCTAGTATCAGATTTACGTTTATCGATTGTCATTGATGGAAACAAGCAATGGTACATCTGACATCTTGCTTTATGTGCCCTGTCACCTGTTCAGCAAATGACCTATAAAGGCAACCGATTATACGGTGTCAGTGGCCAAGTTCTAGGTTATCAACATCTGAACCCATTGACATAAAGAAGAAGAAGAAGAAGATGGAAATATATCTCATGATCTTATAAAGGCTTTTAACAATGATATAAAAACAATATTTGGCAATATTGTAAACTATATTTTATCATAGTATTCAAAAGTTGTTATCATAGATGCAAAACTTGACTTGAAAAAAGGAAGTAATTGTGCTTCTTGGTTTATATAAATTACTCTTAATAAAATGCAACTCGGAATACAAATGTTGAAGAATTCAGCAAGTTAAAATAATTCTTGAAATTGTCCATGAAGCATAGCGGGAAAGCTCGAGATGGCGGTTGATGCATTTTTAAAAGGCATGTCTTGAGTACCGGAAACTCTTACCGTACGCTGCTACCTTTTGATAGAACAAACGGTATATTTTGCGTACTGTTTTCGTATTTGCATATGTGTGTGTATGTGCAAATGAAGAGTTATTTTTAAGGTGCCTGTAAATTATATACATACATATGAAACGTGTAGTCTCATCACGTAACGACTTGATAAAATGGCAGTCGCTTTACTAAAACACGATAAGGTCTTCGACTAAACTAACGGCAAATTTATTCTATTAATTTCAAGTCGCTTCTGTGATTCAATAGAAATATACTGAACAAAAGACCACTTTTGTTTTTTGTGCCTACACAATATCTCTCAATAACCTAAAAGTTGATTTGGATAGAATACCTACTAGCACTACCATCTTATGTACTATAAGTTCATTATGCGTAATTAAATACATTTGTACTAAAAGTCATCATTGATTCTATTTTATTGCTCTGTCTGCTTCAGAATGAAAGTTCTTAAGTTAATTACTGTCATAAAAATTTTAATTTGTATGTGATTTATACTTCGTAAAGGTACCGATAAAAGATAGCCCAAGGACGGTTGCCATTGCCAAGATGGTCCGACCAAATGAAATAACCCACATCACCTTCCAAATTTCAGCAGGTGGTGAAGTCTACCTTGGATCGGAACCGATGGAGATAGACTGTCCGTTTGAGGTTCTAGTGACCACAATCCTCAGTAATGAGGGGACCAATTCAAAAAGAAGAATGCTACGGATACAATAAATTGTATCAAATGTTAATCTTAATATCATAAAGAAAACTATCAAATCTTAATCTATTATTGTGCACAGATTTGTCGCGATTGGCATATCAAGGGGTTACCGAGATACAAGCTTAGATGCAGGCAGCTTCGACAAGGTTTATAAATTTTTAAATTTGAATAGTGTGAGCTTGCTATTGTAGCTTGTCTTATATAAAGATGTTGATCTCATCCCCGAGTCCACTCACGAGCCTTTGTATTGGCTAGAAGCGATGTCGTGATGCTTGTTTGTCAGCTAAAGCGTGCACAAGAACTTGCTATAGAAGCCTTAAAGACTAAATAAATTTCATTTCATAATGAGTACTAGTAGGCAGAAATTAAAACAAAAGGTTAAGAGTGAATACAACGTAATAAATAATTGCAACGATTTTTTTTCTCACTTTAATAAAATAAAGCGCTTTACATTCAAAGACTCGAAGATTCCCCGTATCATAAGCGTGGGTGCCATTACACATACTTTTAATATGGACTTAACACTTAAAGTCAGAAGAAATACATATCTGCAAGCCTTACTAATATCCTGAGAATCGAACCCACTTCACCTGGCTTATATAACGAAATCCTCTCCGCTCCTTCATTTGGGTCATGAAATTAAAATAGCAGTTAATTTTGTGCTGTGGATGTAAGGGATGTGAATGAAGGGGATACGATCTTGCGCACGCAGTTTACTAGCTAGAAGGGCTATGTCGGTATCTTTGGTTCATCGGCGGATTTCTTCATTTCCATTAAAGATTATTACGACATCCTAAGCATTATTCTGTCCCTAGCTTTCTGAACTACTTATTACTTATTATTTGTTTGTTAATTAAATGTAAAACTTTTCATTTTAAAGTGATTTACGATAACTCATTAGCAGTACACCACGATCGCTTTCGATTAACATTGTTGTACACAATACACTTTTCGTCTTCATAGTGATTCGTTTTAAAAACTGATCGAATTCATTGCGTTTCAACAATAAATCGCAAGCGTTGGTGAGCTTTGTCAGATTAACTTCTTTCAAATCGCGCGGAACCCAAATGTCTAGCTTCTTAACGAGCCCGACACGTTTTAAATGCTTCTCAATGGCTGTATGTGAAACATTTAACTTCTCTGCAATCTCCTGAGTAATTACGTGACGATCCGCTTCGATGATGGTTTTGATTTTACCCTCATTAAGCTCAATTCGTCGACCTGAACGTTGGTCATCTTTAAGAGGAAAATCTCCAGAACGGAATTTTTCAAACTAATTTCGGCACTGCTTTTCTTTAAGGGCTTCATCACCATACATATCCCGTAACTTTTTGGCGGCTTGCACTGCGTCCTTTCCTTTACGGAAATAATAAAGAAAAATATGGCGAAATGTTCGTTTTGCACTCCATATGATCCGAGATCCATGCGTACTCCACAATTGTTTAATTTGCCCGACTTCAACAATAATGTCACACAAAATAGTCCGATAAGCAGAATGTGTAGAAGCTATAATTGTATATGTGCTCACACAGATATTTTCAATATTAGTTTAAATTCTTTTAAAACTTATCTCTATGGTCTTACATACTTATCTTAATTTTTGTTTCTTCTTTTAGTGTTTGTCTACCTAATTATATATATGAATGAAATTATAAATCCCTCATATTGTTATTGTTAAATATTAATTGTAATTGTTGTGTATAGTTGTAACTGGACTTCACATTTACCTTAAATTCTTTTGCATGTTTGTTATCTTATATTTTCTTTAATCTGTAGTCTGTAACTGTACCTTTTGTAATAAAATAAAATATTAATACGAAGGAACAAAAACACTTAAAGAAAATATCTAGGTAATTAACTTGTAAAGTTATGTAAGGATGACAACTAACATTTATAAGAAGATCATAACATTTACGAATATCATAAAAATGGGAGTGAGAGACGTCTATAACTGAAATCGGAAATTACTTAGTTTTCAACCCAATACTTTTATGACTCAATAATTACAAGGGGGCCCAATCGATCCACATTGCTACCAAACATTAACGCCACACGAGTCAAGGGTTAAACGTGTTATTCAATCTGCGGACGCCAACGCAATTGTTTCTATTCGCTGATTGCATTCCAACACATCACACATTGCGTGCGCGTCATTTGATTTTAAACACTAGCCTCGAAGCAATACGAGTTAAGAGCAACCTGCTTATTTTTCGCAAGTATCCATCTGAGCTATAGGATATGAGGATGTAAGACCGTCTACCTCCCGACTACATTACTCTGGTCTACATATATTTCTAGGTCATGCGACAATTTGTTGATTAAAATAAATTAGACTTTAACAAGGTCGTGAATTTTGGGTCCAAAACATACTGTTTTTTTATTATAAATGGTATAAAACGTTAGTTATTTCTTCTTTATTTAATGAAATATTTTCTCCAATTGTCCAAATCCACTACACACCAGCAATCAACGTATAAAATAGTACATGTAAAAAATTAAAAATTTTTACAAAGTATGATTCTAAATGACATACCGTATACAATAGTTTTTTTAGCTATAATCTAAAACATTATATACATCAATTTGTCAAGGTCCTATAAACTTAAAAACATCACTTTATCATTTAACAATTAAAGAAATCAGTCCTTCAGATTCTTAAGATTAAATTTTCACTGATTATTTTCCATCAGATAACACGCTTGCTAGTTTGCCTTCCGATACCATAAAAAAAATCTCTAAATATATCAATGGTGAATAAAATTTTAACATTTATGAGACAGGAAAAATATAGTTTTACTACTTCCATAAATAGAGTACAGAAATGCGGCACAGGAAAATGTCGCGCTAAAATAATATCCATAAAAATGTTGTAAACTCACCTCCAGACACATCCGCGAATATAAATAAATAATGTAATTATTAATATAAGTAAACTGTAACGATCTTAATATGTCCCAACTCCTCCTAGAATTTTAATTATAAAGAGAGTTTTTATTTCAATTTGGACATCCACTTAATTAGCGATAATGTCGAAAAAATAGGACTGCTTAAAAAATAGTATTCGCATTTAAAAAAAAATATTATTTATGTATTTTTTTCCACAATACCAAATAGTTTGCAATTGTTTATAGTCTGATTGTTTTTATGGGATAGGTAGGCAAACGAGTAGGCGCGTCACCTGAATGGAAAGCAATCAACGCCGCCCATAAACATCCGAAGTGCCTAGGCAGTGCAGAAGCATTTACCAGCCTTTAAGGAAGTGGTCATTAGGGGGTTGGGCCTCCGAAACTCAACCGCTCACCGGACGAAGCACGATAGCTAAACTACCACGCAGACGCCGATTTTCTGCGGGGGTATGATACTTCCCCGGGCGAGCCGGCCCATTCATGCTACCGACAAATAATATTTCATTCTTGACCAAGTATTTGCAGTGTGGCTCTACCGCTACGAATCGGTTTGATCGGTTACGAATGTCGTTTTTGGACATATACAGCAATATTATTATAAGCATTTAAATCACAACAACGTAAACAAGTATCCACTAGCATCTATGTTACTGTACAACTCGGAAACAGTCATAAACAAGAGTGTGAAACCTCATTGTAAACAGGTCCATACGTAGAATTGCTTACGTGCGTGCGTGTGTGGCTGCCTGCGCCTGTGCACTTACAAAATTAACTATTAGTATCGAGTACAAAATCACAGAAATAGTGTTATTTAAGACTCACAAATTACTGAGAACTATTTCTTTTTTCACTTGATTTTTACTTTCAAAAAATCATTTAAATAGTGATCTATGTTCACTATTTCCGTTATTTATCATTATTATTTCAAAATGTATCATTAAAGAATTTAAGGTATATGACATCGTTAAGGACCAATTAATTTTTAATGAGTCTAAAAACGTGACTAAAAAATACGCATCCTTAATGGATAGAAAGGAAATCATAAGAAATAAATAAGTCTATAAATATAAAGAAACAGGCGACTAATTAGCAAGTTATAAAAAGAAAGACAGCAAAAGCTTCAAGAAAATTATACTTTGTATATGTATTATCATATCATTCGAAAATAAGCTTACTTGCTAACACATAAAATTCTATATTCTTCGACGTATCTTAACTTGATACTCGTTATAAGAATACAATTATGATGTAAACCTATTATAATAATACTCCTACATAAGCGTAGAGTCGGGAGGCGGGAAAACTGGGACGTTGGCCTGGGATAGCCCGTGGGTACGCGATATGGAAGTAATGTTCATTTAACGCCATATCAGATGAGGTGCAGCTACGCTAATGTTACCATACATTTCTATGTCCTAGGACAAAGGTCTGTATAGACATAGGAACGTGTGGCTCTGAACCCGCATAAGTGTTTTTGCGGCCTCGTGATACAGTAGTCGTTACAAAACTAAATGCGATTTTATATCCATAAAACCCAAGAAATGGTTCTTAAGAAATGTTTTTCTTCATAATTTTAATTAAATAGATTTATTGAAATATGTAGTCGTTTAGGCATGTTAATTATTGCTTACTATTCCAAAATAGTAGGCAATAATAAAACCACATAAGTTTATATAATGCTTACATTTTACTTAAACGAGTTCATTGAAGATTCTTTATTCATTATAATATAATGTAAAATATTAAGGTATGCCGATAATGTGTATTAAACTTATGGTTGCCCTAATCAAGCTCGGAAAATTGCAAGCATAGCTGCGTTTCTTTTTTTTAAAGATGTAATATGTGATCGGCAACTTATCACCCATTTATTTCTGTCCAGTTATAAGCACAACCATATGTAGGTAGAACTATTTTTTAATTTAAAAAAAATCCTAGTACACTGGATAAACAGTAACAGTCCCTGTATACAAAATGTTTTGAAAAACCTAGATTTCTTTAACATTTTATTGTAATATCCATGCTCACAATTCTATTTATACAACATAACTCGCTAAAGAAAAAAGTAAAAAAGGAATTTGGAAATAAAAAAGGTTTCCATCTTCCCAAATATCACGTAATGTGATTGCAGTATGATTTGCAGATAGGCCAAGTGTAGGTTTATCCCTTAAATATTTCATTGTAACGCCTCTATTTTTTCCTGAGAGTACCATCAAAATCGGTTTATAATCGGTAAAAACAAATTATAAATATCCGTTTTAGTATTTATGCAAAAAATATATAATGATAAAAGCTGACTTTTAACTAAATCTACAATAAAATAAAATAAATTAATTTGAAAATAAAAGTATTATTATTATTAAAAAGGGAGCCGATGATAATTTGTGATTTCTATATTAGTCTTCATTTCTTTAATCGTCATAAAAGGTATCTGTCATCTGAAATATTTTGTTGAGAAATTATATCTATGAATACACTAAAGTATTAGCGACAAAGGAATTAATAAATCATGCGTCGGAAGCGATATTTATGTTGGCTCTAAACAACGCTGTCTAGCGATGCAGCATTTGAAATCTTTTATAAACTTTCTTTGAAATATGTATACTGACTGCTCTTCCTACATTTTAGGAACACAATTAGCTCTTGTATCAACTGGGGCAGCCGATTTCAAACTTTTATTTCAGCGATGAACTAACATTCGCTTTATGAATTCGCAACACCTTACATATTTCACGCAAAATTTTTCACTTCAACTATCAAAATTTATTAAACCTATTTTTTTTATTGCGTAAGCACCTAACATACAAACACATGAAGTAAAAAATTGATCCAAATTCACAATAATAAATACATCGTATTTGTGAAACAATTCTTTAAGAAATAAAGTTATATAGATAACCGTATTCTTTATTTATCATCGAATTATGAACGTCTACCGGAATACGAAGTAAAATGTACATATTTGGATATCGCATAGTCAGCAACCTACATTAACGTGTAGTAGCGGAATCTAATATTTGCAATACAACATCATAATAATATAAAGCAAATTTCTTGCGTCATATTTTGAATCTTTGTTATTTATAAATCTTTCCAAGCTAAATATATTTTATCTATATTTTATTTTATTGATAAGTTTTCCAACCACAGCATTCCCATTGGCATTAACCTTGAGTGCTTGCCAAAAGGTGAAGATCGGTTCCTGCATTGTACATTTATTAAAAAGGTGAAATTTTAATGTACACTGCCTAGAAAATTAATCACGACCAGCGGCAAAACGCGACCTATGGATAGGCCAACCAGGTATAAAAAAGTAACTCACCCTTCCATCACGCCTCACCGCATACCACCAAATAGACTCAAAAATGCACTACTACGCAGGTGAAGGTCAGCTCTCAAGATTCATACCAACAAGAATGCTTTATATTTTAAACAATCTCCTTGGATTAATGTTTTCATTTATAACAATAGATGTAGATATTCTCTTTTCCTGGTGCGCTGTTTCATAAGTCACATATTACATGTTAGTATACTATGACAAGGAATGTATTACACAGATCAATGTTTTGATCTCATTCATTAAAATTGGAACATACGTGTTACTTAGTTATTATACCATAGCAAGCCCTAAACTTCATGGGATCTACTTGCTCCTTCGCTTAACTCTTCCTTAAATAAATTCTTGACATTTATAGTTTTCCATTCGAATTTCTTGACAGTGGTAGAGCCACGCTGCAGACGAATACTTTGTCAAGAATGGAATAATATTTGTCTGTAGCATGAATGGGCCGGCTCGCCCGGGGAAGTACCATTCCCGCAGAAAACCGTTGTCTGTGTAGTAGCGTACCTACTGCGCTTCGTACGGTGAGCGCCCAAGTTCCGGAGGCCCAACATCCTCTCCCCTCCTCTACCTCTACCTCTTTCCCTCCCATTCCCACTCACACAGTGACACTTTCCTTAAAGGTCGGCAACGCTTCCGCACTGCCTATGGCGCTGCGGATGTTTATGGGCGGCATTAATTTCTTTCCATCAGGTGATACGCCTGCTCGTTTGCTTTCCTATCCCATAAAAAAACTTCCTATATTAGAGCCATTATAATGATATACACAAGCAAAAACAAACAAAATACAATCCTATGGTCTATATTCGTAGTTATTGGGAATACGGGATGTAGGAATGTATAAAAAATCCTTAGCGACCCGTTTCTAATACTTAACGCCTTGCAATTCGCTATTTGGATTGTTAAATAGTGCCGGTCTAATTATAGGAATTCGTAATTATATATGTAATTATATACATTAGGAATTCTGATAAATAGGCCAACGATATATAAAAGGTGTAGTTAAGATTCGAAGTCACTCGTCCAGTAATCTATACTTTAACCAGTGAAATAGGTTAAGTAAGTAAACCAAATCACAAGGAAATATTCAGTCTTATCCGTATCAGTTCCTTTAGCGCCGTAAGTCTAAAATAAGTCGATTTAAACAACACTAATCCTTCTCACACGGGACAGTAGCCTTTGGTGGTGTCGCGTCAGTCCTTCGCGCCGCAGTTTATTTTAGACCAAAGCGCTTAGTGATCATTTTGTTAAGTACTATTTAAGGATTATAAGGTAGGATTAAATTGGGGTTTAGTTTTTTTTCTTTTGCTAGCGTGTGTTCATGCGTCAATAAGAATCAAAAGATCCCATTTTCTTAATTCACCTGCTGTGCCTCACAATTTAGTGCACCTTTATTAACGATCTTTACAACGATTTAAATATATTTAATTCGTTGTAAAGATTTAAATATAAAATGATAATTTTAAACGTCTAATTTTATCCATTTAATTTTATGAGAGAGAGGAAAAATGGGTCAAAAAGATGGGTTTGTGCGAAGAAAGCAAGTTAGGTGTGCCGGAATCGTAGCGGATGGAGATCTGTGGTCTCCGTTAAAGATTTTAAAACATTTAAAAGCAATCACATTTTAAAGCATTCAGACTGAATAAATATATGTAGGCCATACCAGTAATTACCATCATCCAGAAGTTAAATAGAATAAAAAAATCTACATGTTTTATAGTTATTTGTTTACACTTAAGAATTATTTCATTATCTTTTCAGTCGTTCGAGTTGTTGACATAATTTTTCTCTTTTTTTAATATTTTTGATTAAGCTATATTTATTAGAAGCGATAGGCAAACGAGCAAGTGGGTAAGTGAAAACTTGTTCTACTGGCTTATTAGAAAATTTGATTATTTCTTATTTTAAAATTAGCTGTAAGTTATTTTTACATACATATGCTAGTACATAAATACGCTGACGTTATACACTTATTAGTTCTAAATAAATAAGTACTCGGTAAAGTTAAAACATTGACAACACCTAAATTATTAAATACATATATGTATGTTTTAAAAAAACTAAGACTCAAGGAGCATTCTTTGGACACGTATGCGGCTTCACTTTTTATCGACAGCGATTTGATTGTTTCGAAGAAAACGTCAGACGAAACGCTCCCGAAATAACTTTCACAAGATCCCGGGACTGGCATTGTTTTCCACATTAGGTAAGGAATGTCTCCTTACTACGAACAGCTTCTTATAGTGATGGGAAAATTTGATCTGGTCTTTTATATACCTTGGTCTTGATCCTTATACTTTAAGTACTAAGACCTATCTATCCGATCATTTTAATCATCATCTGTTGTGATATGAAAACATTCGCTAATCAAAAATGCACTTAAAAAAGAATAAATAAAATATATTCTATACACTTGTAATTCTAACTAGGATTCCTTGTATCTATGTACATATAACAAGACAAATGATACACACGTTATTTTATTGAAGAGAGGCGTAAACTAATAAGAAAGAATACATCTCAAATGATTATTTGTGTATAAGTAATCAACTACAAAAACACAGCCAATGCACATACTTTGCCTGTCTTCGAAAAAAATGGAGCATAATGGGAGGTGAAAGAGAAGTAAGTAAATAGAAAAGATGGGTCTCTGAAAAAGATCTGTAGGACAAACTAATATAATAAGAAATATTATATGGAAACCTCTCAAACAATTATCCTGTTTGATTATGCGATATTTGTTAAGTGTATGCGCCGACATAGGCCTAAGACATAGGCTTTTCTCAAGGTGTGTCATCTAGCCGATAGCCCAAATCCAGTTTCTATCAACCATCATGCACAAATCGACTCTCCATCAAGCCACTATGCGCCCCACAATGCATTTGGAAAGGGCGAACTCCACTCCAACACTCGTCTACGCCAACGGTTGTCGGTTCGCCTACAAAATTGACCAGTCTATTGGTACTTTGCTAAACTTACATATACGTTTATCAACTATATACCAAAAATAAATTTAAATTAATTTTATTTGCTTCGAAAACACAAAGACCCATCGCGTACACAACTAGTCTAGGACGCAAAGGTTCATCTTGCGCGCTCACGTAGCCGAGGCGCGTATCCAAGAAAACAACTTGTGTTATGTATGGGTTTATAAAACATGTTGTATTATTCATTAAACTGTTGATTTTGTATTACTTTTGTGAATGTTGCTTAGTAACAGGGGGTTAGTAAGAAAACGCATATAATAACAATATAATTGTAATATAATATATATCGCTAACTCAATACCATATACATACGCAATACAATAATACAATGGTGTTATATGTATATTTCTATGGATGGCGTTGATTGCTTTCTATCATCAAGCAACACGCTTGTTCGTTTGCTTTCCTGTGCCATAAAAAATAGTATCAATTATATGGTTGTTTTCCTTCGTAAAAAACATGGGAAGTTACTACTCTGTATAAGGCAGGAAACTGTTGCGTGTATAATAAATGTATCATAATCTTTGATTTAAACATATAATTTCTTGAAAGTAGGTAGGGCTGAACAGATTATATTATATTATTTTAATTAACGTCATATAACTCATAAAACTGTTCGTTTACACTGAAAAGACCACCGCCACACGATCGTCTGCAATACTTAGTAGGGAAATAATGGGTGTGGGGGAGATGTTAGAAAGGAAAGAGTTGGGCCTCCGGTTCTCGAGGCTCATTAAACTAAACACAGTAGTAAAGCTAATACTCAAATCAGTTCTTTGCGAAAATATGTTACATCCCCGGGGAGTCGGTCTATTTATGATACGATAATACTCTTCCATCACTGCTATCCATCAGTTTAATTGTTAATTGCAAGGAATTAATATTTTTTAGATTAAAAGAAACTCTCAAATAAAATTTAGTATTTTCAACTCAATATTAGTTGTCTTTAGATGTACAACTAAAAGTTTTTGTAGAAAAAATTGTAAGATATTTTTTGCAATGCTGGAATCGAATGACTATGACTCACGTCAGCTAAAAAAGAAAATTAAATTCTTTTTTAGTTTCGCGTGTTTTCAAAAATAGCAGAAATAATTAATAAAAATCAAAAGTCTTCTTTTTTTTAACAATTGTATAATTTCAAAATTTTAACTTGTTTTAATATTTTAAAAATATTGCATTATTCCAATATTGAAATTCTAATCGACAACCCTATCCCTGTCCGTTGACGCTTGGATACGCTCTTTGAGTGCGGTGTGAACGATTTCCATTGTTAAGGACTACTTATCGTCTAAGTGTTTCTTAGGGTGTAAACTATGTGAAGTGAAATGCAAAGACCTCGGTGTTTATCATCTAAGGTCCTTTTTCGTCCGCCATCTTGCTAAAAGTTGTTCAATGGGGAACTTGGAACATAGATAATGACGGTGATAATATTCATTATAGTTGGTTACACCGACATACGAGGCATTCCAAAAGTGTAACACCGCATACACATGTAAATTTTTAAATAAAACTGCAATAGCGCCATCGGTTAGGTTAAATCAAAATGATTCACATCAATAGTTCAACATAGAGGTGAATTGATCCTACGACGTTTGATCATAGGGGCGACCACAAACCAATTGAACCCCTAACCTTATTTGAACAATCGTGAATATTATAAAGATTAAACATGTTAGGATTATTTAGTAGCATAGAAAGAGAGAACCATCTGCATCTATTGCGATTTAATACCATACGTTTATCCCGTAACTTCTTTCGACATATTTATCACCAGTCTGAGGTGTCTTCAAAAAAAAGAGCCTAACTATTTCTCAAAGGCCGGCAACGCTTCTGCAATGCTTATGTTTATGTCTATATATACTACTATATACTCGTATATCTACATATGTATGGTGTGTCTATAGGCTATGTTGATTTCTTTCCATCAGCTAATTCGCTATCTCGTTTGCCTTCCTGTTCTTCTCTTCATTTATTTAAACCAAATAAGACAAAAGCATCGCTCAAGACCGATCGCAATGAAGAAGCACTGAGGACGCCCTCTGCCCCACCTCGGGGACATAGATTTGTCTTTGTCTTATTTCATTTATCATTTATCATTTATGGTAAATGATAAATGAAATAAGACAAAGAAAAAGTTGAGGCAATCACTGCTAGCTTTCAGTACGTGATATCATATATTGAATTCGCGAACTGAAGGCTACAGCGAGAGAGCACGCGTCTATTTTCTCTAATTTAATTTCCTTTTCTGTTGTTTTTAAAGCAACGTGAGACATAGAATCTATATAATAGATTTTATATAGTTATATTGTTTATTGTACACTAAAAACAAAATTATACAGTTATTGATCGTAATATTTATATACGAATGGCGGTCTTATCGCTAATAGCGATTTCTTCCAGACAACCGTAGGATAGGCACAATGTTAAAAAGCTAATTTGATGTAGGTTTGTGATACATTATCGTTATAATGAAAGAAAAAAAATAAACTAAGATAATAGCCATGAGCAAATATATAAATATATACATACATACACGCACGCGATTAGAATGCTAGATTTTAAGACATATAATATAATAAATAATATACAACCCATTATTTTATACCTAGTTTATTATTATAGGGTTTCAACTTGCTGAACATAGGTGTCCAAAAGGGTTCGTTTAAGTGCGCGAAACTGTATATGGCTTCTAAAATACTAATTACGAATTCCACATCCGGCTAGTTCGGGTTACCTTAGGGTTTATTTACCCCTGACGAAAATAAACTACTTTGTAAAACGAAAATAAACTACTTTGTAAAGTGAAAAACAAAATATAGCTAAATATCTTTTGCTTAGTTATGATCAGTTAAAATTTACAAATTAAATATAATTAACTTTAAATTTAAAAGTAGTTTAATCGAAGACAAATCTTTGTACCCCTTTTTAAGCATAATTAAACGAATAAAAATTTAATCAATTACGATCGAATTTCAACCACTGGAGGACATTATAAATATTTTTAAAAAAATCCAGTCAATATATATATAACCACTGCTGAGCAAAGGCCTCGCCATTATTGAATAATAGACATTAAACGTACCATGCCTGTCCAAGGTAGATTGGTATGGCACCCATACTCTATATAAATACCGATAAGCCATACATATATTTATACCGATGCGGGAAATGAACCTGCGACTATTGACTGTGAACGTGGTTCGCTATTTAGGTCGTCAAACATTCATATGACAAGGTCAACTACTCAAGAATCTTCTCAGGACCTCTCATGTTTTAAATTACTATCGGTACCTGATAGATCCGTACTTAATATTACTACTATGTATATTAAAATTTTAGAAATCTTAGTAGAAGTAACTGAATTTGCGTTTTTCACGTACCACAGATATTGTTACACTTGAAATGAGTTCTACTAGCTATTATATAACACTGCTCCTCATACGCTCTTAACTTTCTATAACAAACCTACATAACGATTTTTCAAAGATCGGCAACGCTTCCGTAATGTGATGCCGATCTCTTTGGGTGGCCTTGATTTCCATCAGGTGACGCGCCTGCTCGTTTGCCTTCCTATCACATAAAAAACTTAATATTTATTTATGACATGTAAAAAAAGTTGCAAATTCGATGCAATTAAAATCTAAAAGATAACATTTCTTTTCTTAACAGACAGTATTCTTACACCTACATGGAAATACTTAATTACAGACAAAACTCTACAGAAATGTGCGCAAAATTATTAAATATCGATTTTTCAATCACTTTAGATCGGTATTTATTAAACCGTATAAACTAAGAGAAGCACTGAAGTTTGCAAATAAAATATAAATCCAAAATTATTAACATATTTTAATTTTAGTTATTGATGCGATATTTATGGCCTGATCTGTTTGATATTATTAACAAGAGAGGCAACAAGTTGGTCTCTCAAATATAAGTATGCAGAAATTACAGCTTATGTTCATTTTTTTTAGTTTATTGCGGCTTCAGCTACACGTTGACTACTGACCGTAATCTCGCGAAAAAAAAACACATATAATTTATTTCTCTTCTGCTCGTTTGCCCTCTTATCGTATAATGCTTTTCATCACTTATGTTTTCTATTCTACCTATAGTATAGTTTAACGTCGTTATTTTTTTTTATGGAGTATGAAGAATAACGAACAACGTGTCGCCTAATGGGAAACAATCAACGCGACCCATATATATGTATGTATAATACCATGACCATTGAAAAAGTATTGCGGCTATTTGAAAAGTGTGAAGGCTTGTTTTGCTGAAGATAGCCGATTACACAAACTGATGGTGCGCGTACAAAGAAGTTTTGTGAAAAACGCACCATACTGGATTAACACTCATACATACCGATTCCCTAAACTCAACGTGTTATGGAGAAAAAAAAAGACATACACTGAACGGGAAAAGAACCCGTGAACAATTTGCAGTGTTTAGATAGTACAATGTCTCGTCAGATAGCTCGATGGCTCCGGGACCACCAACACACCCACGCCTGGGACGATCTTAGACTGGTTCCAAATAGTAAGTTTTAATCTCACAGTAGTTTGAGCCAGTCCGCCCACGTTATGTACTTTGAGGCTTCTTCACTTACATCGTACATCTTGTTTTTTTTTTTCACAGCCCATATATGTCACGCACGAGCACGATCCTCCCCATTTCTGGAGGAATGGACTTTAACCCACCACGCCAATGCGGATTGGCGGGGTTACCTAACTCATAATAAATATCTCTAGGCCATACATATATTTTTGCCGATGCGGTGATCGAACCCGCGACTATTGACGCCAAGGGCCGGGGTACGCGCCACTGAGCCAATTCGTCTTCAGGTCGTCGTTGGTCGCAATCTTGGTGTTTACTATGATTGAAATAGATGAAAAAATCATTAATGATGGTAAACGTTAATTCGCGGCCATCCATTATAAAGATGAAAATTCGCGAAATTATTTTTCTTTGTCAAAATCTACTGTATTTTGACTTTCCAGCTTAAGATGACAACTTTTATAGTAAAATTTGTAAAACAATAGTGACGTTAGAAGTGTGACGTAGATCTTGTAGTCACTTGAAAGCTTGTTCTTATCAGCAAGTTTCACAAATTCATCATACACTAAACTTCAAAAAGGACTCCAAAATTTTCACTCCGTAAATTTTTGAATATAAAAAGTATCGCAAACTATACATGTTGGAACAAATGTTATTTAAATTTAAAAAAAAATTGTAACGTTACCTTATTGTCTTTAATATCTTTAGTAAATTCAGTATTCAGTTTTAACATAATATAATCTAATAATATAATGTATCAGTTTTCCTTGAGTGTAAATGGATCTCACTAGAAATCGTGTATTAAAGGTTAATAAAATGTTTAATATCTTATGATAATTATAAATAAATATTTCTATTACACTTCTTGTGTATTTGAACTGACATTAACAACATAATATTGAATAACATTATTAAGAGTAAAGAGGGTGGAGCTTGTTCTACAAATAAAATCTGAAGAGCGTGGGCGAGCGTCCCGGGCAACACGGCTTGCTCAAGTTCAAGAAAAGGAGAGGTAAACGAATTTGCTCTGACCTTTTTACTCTTTTGATGTAGCAAGTTTTTACCGATAGTCCCGAAACGTCTGCTAAAGGGCGATCGATATCACAAATTGCGCCCTTTTTTGTAACCCATTGAAAATTGTTGCTGGTATTTTTATCGATATCAGAAAATTATATAAATTTTTGACACACTTTTAATTTTATTATTATAGCCTCGTTCCGAGATTTAAAATGCTTCACAGTTGCAACGATAGTTATATAGTTATAGATAGATGTGTATAGATTTATTTGTCATTAGAGTAATGTAGGTTTTTTTGCTGTCTTCTTGTACTATATAGATTTTTATATATAACGTTTCGCCTCAAGGAAATTCGGGGCCTAGTTGTTGTCTGGGATAATAAATGGCATTGATATCAAAATGGGACCATAGAGGAGACCTCGGGATTGAGGACGATTCAATTTCAAGTAATACAAACAAGTAGCTTCAACGCGCTAGTTTATATCGCCGTTTTAAAATTTTCGCGTGTTAATTGCCATACGAGGAGTGGGGACTCGACCCTGTCTGACTGAACTCCCTAAGAACGCGTTATAGACACACGGGGTGTGCTTTATTTTGATAAAAACGCAATAGAATTATTTGTGATTATTTAGTTTATTTTAAAGGCGTTCATTTAGTTTTGGTTTCACCTTTTTTTAAATTATACGCACTGATTAATTATTAATTTTAATATCGTATTAACTATCAATGCTTATACTCTATTTTAATACAAATATATATTTCTATGGTAAAACAGTTATTTTCTTCACCCGCATGTTTTGATAGTCTTCAATTGTGAAACACATTCGCCCATGGGTAGCATTACTTTCAGCCTCAGTTTATCGATAATTGTTCACGTAATCGGCGCCGCAATCGAAGCAATCGATAATAGACCGCACACAGTAATTGAATCACGCATCATGTATCATTCGATTTACTTAAACTGGAATGCATTCAACAAATATAAACAAGATTGTCCGGTAGCACGTTTTATACACTACGCTGAGGGTCGGAGTAACGACTATCCCTAATACATTTGTCAGTGTTTTTTTTTTAATTTTTTTAATTTAACATTTGTCAGTTTTTTTTATTTCAGTATTCTGACCATCAATATCTCATATTATCTATCTCATATTTCACTTTTATAATTTTTGCTTATTGAAACTCGAGTTTTATCTATATCACAGATTCAGAATCTTTTTTTCTCAGCTGCAAGTTTTTCGTATTATTAAAATTTCTCTGTTTTGATAGACTTGTATTAGAATTACAATAGTTATCACAGTGCGGTCGTAAAGTATATGAAAGAACTAACCCAAACCTATTGCAAGAATACACGGTGACCACAAGATGAGAGTAATAGCAATTAAAATATATTTCATAAAAGTGTCACACGCATCCAATTTCTGCCACCATAGATCGTCGCTCCATTTGACCGGGAAATGTCCTACAACGCTGTCTGTCATTTTTCCAACAGATATCACTAGCTTATCTCCATTTCAATTTGATAACTCAAAAAATTACATCGTTGATTTTGGTCTTCCATAGAATTTCTTCATACATTAAACCAAGTCCTCTCCATAACTTGATTTGCGTTACTAAGTAAAACCCTACTTAATTAGAGAGATCCATATATAGCAATGATCTGCTACAGGCTCTTAATAATGATTAATTGTTTCTCTTGTTAACAATTTACAAAAAAAACCTTAAGTTAATAGGACTGAAAGATATTTTGTCCGTGCATAAATGTTACATAAATTTTACGTACACAATTTTTTCAGTCCTATTGATTAAATTATTTTTAGTAGGAGTCTAAATTCCACCCTGTCTCGTATAATCGTGTCTTTAACAATAACTTTTTAAGGGCACGGTTGTTGTCCCGTTCGTTATACACTGCATGTACGGTGTTCTTATTGTACTAGTTCTTGTTTTCCTTGTTTATAGCTGACATTGTATTTCAATACGCTGTAATTAGAGTCCAGAGAAACGATCCGTGCTGCTGATTACAAGGCGGCCATTTTATCCCGTTTAAATATGCTAAAGATGATATATTAAAAGATGATATTTATTTAAATAAAACAGGTAAATGAAATTAATATAATAAATAGGTCTTAAGTTTTCCAATACTAGCAAATTTTTTGATGATTAATAATTAATAAGTGATTTTAACTATCTATTTCCCTGTTCTTATATTCCTTCGCGGGAATTATAAGACCTCAAAATTGAAATAAAATCAAGTATTTAAAACAATTTTTTGTTCACATAAGAGATTCGTCTTCTCGTCGCCCATACCTCATACCCTTAAGACGATAGTCTTCGACTAATGTATCTCGACTGTTTTTATGGGATAAGAAGGCAAACTAGCGAGCGGCATTGTAGAAGTTTTGGTGTTGAGATACATATAGGCTTGTTTTTTGAGGTTTTCAATGTTGCAATGGTTCGAAAATACGGCTTAATGCAGATAACTTCCATAAAGCGATAGTGCGTTGTAAAATGTTTTGACTACTTCCAACCTTTTCAACTCATTACACCGTAATGGAACGCCACTCAGCTACATGGTAAAGATGGAACTTTATGGTGTATTGGTGGTAAAATAATTCAATGGCAGAAATATTCCAAACAATTCTTCGGAGTACTCCAGGTGATAAAAGCGCTAAAATATATTGAAGGATGATACATCACTCAGTAATCGATATTAATGACTTTTAAACCTACCTGCAATTTAATTTTGATTTTATATACATATAAGTATTTGCAATTTATATCGAATTATTGCATCGACCGTGTTAAAATTATAAAAAAATGATTGCTGCATCCTCATGTAGTAAGAATCACTTTGGGGTAATAAGAGTTTGTGAAGTACTGACTTTAAAAAAATAAATATTAGCAGCCCTATATTATATAAATACATATTATTTATGCCAGCCACAACGCATTTGTGATTAAAAAGAATATTTACAGTCGTCACATTTTGAAAAATATATATGTAAGAGTTATCAATCAAAATTTCTAGTATACTGTGACGTTTCACTAGACTATATTATTCATGTAACATCACCGCTAGGATCACTATAAAACAGCAAACATGTTCGGGATATCCAATATAAGTATTTCATTATTATCCAATATAAGTTCGAGTTTGAAGCCAAGTGTCCCGAGTTCACTTCCATCGTCAGAAAATGTATATAATAAATATTTTAATAACCTTTTAATAAATTAATAATAAAATAAAATTGTTAAACGCTTACGCAGTTGTATTAGCCATAATAAGTCTAAAATAGCACTATTAATCTTTGGACTTCCTAGATATAAATATTGGCGGCGTTTAAGATATGAATAGGCTTGTTTTTTAAAGTCCCAATGTCTTGTTGGTTCGAAAATACCGACGAAGGTAGCTGTGTCTACTGAGTGTACCGTGTCAATTTCGGTGAATGCTGAGATCTGGAGGCCCAACTCCTTTCTTTACTTTCTTCTTCCCCTCTCATTTATTACTAAACCTTATCCAAAAGTAGGCCATGCAAATGATGCGCTCGTAGTATTTCAGATATCCATGGACCCGCTTGCTCGGTCGTCTCTCTAATCTATGAAAAAATATATATACACAAAATTATATTTATAATGAAAACCTGTTGACAAATTTTTTTGACTGCGAAATGGAAAGAAGTGTTCCAAATCAGATAAGCTGATCACTGAGCTAAATGAATGTTTTCATCATGTAAGAATGGCCAACTTGATTCAAGATCTACCGTTCATTAAGTAGACTGTGCGATCTACCAATTTTATATATATATATTTAGTTCTCAGTAATGTGTTGTAATTGCATATTTCGGCAACGACGGTTGTATTATAAATCTGAATTAAAATGAATCTCGTCCCGACTGAATTTCGGCTTTTATACACATAATAGAGAAGACGAACATAGACAGCCAACAACGAACAAGTAATGTGCTGATAAATATTAAAATAGATTTGCAGCATCAGCACCAAAACGTCAGCGTCAGCAAACAAACGATATCCTTTTTAACAAACGAAATTACTGCAAAACAATTCTTGAAATATAACTTGATATCCAAAATACGTATTTATATGAATTTCACATAATTCTAAATATTTTTTTTACACAAATTACAATTATTATAATTATTTTATATGAACCAACATCATCTGCCAAAAGATGGCGCCACAAAACATATAAAATTAGGTTTTATATATTGCATAAAATAATTAAATAATGATATTAATTCCAATAAGCTGACATATTTTACAAATGCATTTTTTTTGCCTTACCATGATCGACTGGATAATAGCCCGTGATTTACTGGTTTATATTAACCTTTTTGCGCCGAAGACCGTATATTCCCGTATATATGTATTTTTTCCAAGTATATAATTACTAAATTTATATTTTTAATTTAATACAATAGTCTTGTAGAAAGGACGATTACCTTTTCCGGTAAATGTATGCTATAACGACGAAGACCGTACGATTCCGCAAACCTCGAAAACTGCCCGTCTTAATAGGAAAATAACACGTCGCGAAAGGGTTAATACAAGAAAAAAAATTGTATAACTCTTTTTAAGCATATTGCGCGCATGATGGAGTATGATATTTGGCATAGTTAAAGTTCG
Source organism: Baronia brevicornis (assembly GCA_031353405.1). Lineage (NCBI taxonomy): Eukaryota > Metazoa > Arthropoda > Insecta > Lepidoptera > Papilionidae > Baronia > Baronia brevicornis. Next base: position 370,938 of record JASFAT010001530.1, read on the forward strand.
TGCGGAGAAATGCCGAAAGAAAAAAAATGATTATAAGTGATAGTATATCACAGGGACGGTTCAACATTCGTAACAATATTAAACTCTTCTACATAGTATCGATAAGCGGGAGGGTGCGAATACGAAGTGACGTCTCCTCGGCCAAGTGACACTTCCGTCCGATAACTTAGCTCCGCTCCGCTCCGCTCCCCCACTGCACGGGGACATTATAACATCATTATTTATATAACGATAGTGTCGAGACGTCTCCACTATATTATTTAATTCACACTCAAAGTCCAATGAACTGTGACATACGTGCTAATGTTTTATTCCTGTCAGCGTTGAAAATTGTACTTAATAATAATTATGCAGTTGTAAAATACACAGACGAAACATTATACTTTTTATTGAAGTGATGGGCAAATGATAGGTAACATCGCCTCTCATATTTGCAATACCTCAATTTCTACAGATGCATTGGTAAGAGTCTCAGATCTTAGAGTAAGAAGTCAACAAGGAGATAAGAAAAAGGGGAAAAAGGAAAATAATTGAATAAAAAAGTAGTTTGGTTCATTCGATAAGCATTGAGAACGGTATGCCCAAACCCTTCAACCACACCCTTGCCATCGTGTTGCAGGTGTAAGGATTACAATAACTTACACACTAGGTATCGCACATGCTTACATACCTCCCTCTCCGTTAAAAAAAATTTTGCCGGGGGTTGTCTCACTCCAAGACACTTATTAAAATATTAAAACTTATTTAAGTGTATAATGTTTTAGTTAAAGAATAGTTTCTAGTCTAAATATATTATATTTGCGTACAGTGACATAACTGAACGGTCGTAACAAGAGATAATCCTATCTGAGCAGCTCAATGAGGATTAAGCGAGGCAGTTGTCGGAGCGCTGGCGGTGATCGATACACAATTCGTTTAATTAACCCAGTACAATCGAGTACATTTAATCGATTAAAACATTATTATTATTCATGTAAACGTTATTTCTTCATTAAATGAATGTTTACAAACAAATTGACAACTTTCGTACAGCGTTTACTTGAATGATTATTATTATATTATTACTTGAATGATTATTTATCCTGGACGTATAAAATTTACATTTTGTTATTGAATGAATGAATGTATCCTTTATTAATGGCACACACATACACATTTTAAAAAAAAGCGAATTAACAGACTAATGAGTAAATTGCAATTGCGAAAGTTGTTTAATTTTAAAGAAAAAATCTTTTCTTTTAAATTTCAAAACAGTTTAAAAGAAAAGACAAATCAAATATCAATATACACTCTAGAGCCCAAATTAAATAATTTGATCTAAGAGTCCTACATAAATATTAATGATTGTATAAACATTAAATAACTTTACACAGTAATTCCCATAATGAAAACAGCGAACAGCCGATCGACCTGATAAATACGCTCTGAACGAAATCCCCTTCGGATGAATCAAGATAAATGTAAATTGCTGCTTCGACCACCTCGGGGTCTATTTACAAACCGTGCGAGATAATGTTCCAATCGACAACGGCGACATTGGACTAATCAAAGAAGTCTCAGCTGCGTAGAAAATATACATACATACTTTTATCGCCTGGGGTTAGAGCACCACAAAACCAGTTATGACATTGATTTAAGTTGTTCATAAGAATTATGTTATTATTTAATTATGTGTGTTTATAATATTACTAGTGTTTAATTCAAAAAAAAAATTCAACTGGAATAACTTACTACTACTAACCTAATTGTCAACCAATTCTTCCTTACTATTTCGATAAGTAGCCATCCCATTCGCTAAGTGTCTCTCGAAATTTCCACTTTACATTAAATTTTAACGCAATCCTCTCTTTAGAATGAGTTACCCTCTGCGGTATTTCCGAATCGACAAACAATTCCAATTTTTTATCGATTCTGAAAAGTAAGCCTACACCTTCTCAAACGCCGAGAACGCTTCTGTAATGCCTCTGGTGTTGTAGATATCTACGAACAATGTTGATTACTGACCATTGGACGATAAGCTTACTCGCTATCTTCCTATCCCATTAAAAAAAAATATATCGAGTGTATTTGATAGAATGTCGCACGACTTTGAAATACTATCCTAACACCCTCGACCTAAAATTGGAATCTAAGATGACTTTGTAGGTGTCGAAAGTAAGGAGGTTTTCATCGTTCATATTGATAGATGATATGATCTGATAATGGAAATGTAATCCTTTTTCATATATTTACATCGTTTAAAACTCAATTACAAGTTGCGTATACACGACGACATGACATAGTACACGTCATTAAAAACCCAACAAGTTTGACTGATCAGATGTCAAACATGCTGGGCATGATAAACTGATACGATAGATCAGGCTGCAGGCAGGATTTTAGAAGATTTGTTGCTGTGTACTACGCGAAGCATCGAGATGTACAGCAATGAGGCGGAGAAGAGACAATCGAGCTAGCGTGTAACCTGATAGTGACCGATGCCTATGGACTATTTACAACATCAGGTCACTGCCGATCTGATACCGTCTGATACGGTGTTCGATATAGTTGTATTATACTTGTAGGAAAAGAGATAATTACGAGAAAGGGTAGGTGAGTTAGAGGATGTAGGTATTATTTATAATTAGAATATAATTTTATTTTAGACCAGCGATCCATAATATTTGTTAGTAACAAAGATTTATAAGCTAGAGTTAGTACATCTATAATAATAATAAAATAAGGAGACATTAGTATGCAGGAGCACCCAATGTCTCAGCAATGGAGAGATTTATAGGTTAATTTTTTAAAGATTTATTTATTTTGTTGCAGGCAAGATGGAGGAACGCGACAAAGAGGAGGGCGCCGGCGTGCCCGACATGACCATGATGCCGGAGATAACAGAGGGCGCCATCAACGAGAACCTAAAGCGACGTTATATACACGATCTGGTCTATGTATCCTTTGAAATATAGTCATAGACTGAAAATTAAAAGATTAACGAAAACTAGGGGTAAAATTTACTGAACCTGTAACAAGATTTGCTTTTCGAGTCTTGTAAAATTCTTCTTGGACAACATATTCGGGAGACACATAATATCAGAAGCCTCACCAAATCCATATTATAAATGTGTATTTACATATGCAAATACATAAATTCTTTCATTTTCTTTGGATGGAGTGTTGACAGATATTTATACCTAAATATCTGTTAGTACCCCGCACTCAGACAAATCTGGACTATTATTTAAAAAAAACTACCATAATTACGTACTTCACCATCAAGTTTAATTAGATACTTTGAAAAACGGTATAAATTTGTTTACAGAACAAGTTTGATCCAACTCGAAGAGACTCACGAACGAATAATTAACCTTTTACATCAAACGCAACATCTTTTGAATAAAACTATTTTATAAAAGAATTAAATAAAATATTACTATATATTTTATTTAATTCTTTTATATCTAAAATAAAAACTTTCGATATTACTAAAATTACTAGAAGCATATAAGTTCCAGCTAAGCCGATAATATTTGTGCTAGGAAATGTTACACGTCTGGGCCTTGACGATGTTTGTACGTCTTTTCATCACATGATCGTGTGCATCACGTGTGCTGAGTTCCGGAGGCCCAACACACTCTCCCTCCTCCCCCCTCTCCTATAATGACACTTTCCTTAAAAGTCGGCAACTTTTCCGCTTGCCTATCGCGTTGTTGATGTCTATGGGCGGCGTTGATTGCTTTCCATCAGGTGACACGCCTGCTCGTTTGCCTTCCTATCCTATAAAAAAAGAAAAGAAAGTAAATTTTGCAATCGTAATCGTAATGATATCATACTTCTGTCAAAGTATTTCCTAACAAAAACAACCAGACGTACACAGGATCCATTCTAGTTGCAGTGAATCCATACAAGGAACTGGGATGCTACACAATGGTGAGTGAATGTTTTGTGTTTAGCCCCCGGCTGTGCAACCTACTTTGTTGGGACACTTTTCTTAAACGTTTTGCAGGCGTGAAATGAAAACGCACCGAGCCGAGGTGGGAACGTTTAGCGTACAAAGTGACATAAATCACTTCTTTGTGAAGATATATTGTAATTTAGTAATATACTAATTTGACACCCCGTGGTGTCAAATTATATGCCTGCGTTTTTAACTAACAACTTGTTGTAATGTTTACAACGTCTATATAATTATCCATTTATTCTAATAATACTAAATAATTAATCTAAGCTGCTAGTTACCCCTTACACAAGAGTCCTTAAGAGGACGACGAGTTCGTTAAGGTGGCGTTAATAATATTTTTTGGTTATTACGAACATTATACTAAAATGAAATCAACCCCTTTCCGAATTAAACATCAAACAAAACGAACGCCTTTCATTAGTTCCTCCGTCCAACGCGGAGACGATTGGTCAACCGATTGTTTATGAACCGACACAAATTAAAATAGTTTATTTTTGAGTTTGAACCTATACTTTGTAGGTTTTGAGTATAATAAGTATTGTAAAATATAAGCTCCCCTTGTATTAGTGTAAGAAAACCACTTGTATTGAGTCCTGAAAGCTATAATATATCAAATATTTTACAAAACATCCCTTTTGAAATATGTATATATTTTTATATAAAATTAGAATTATTGTGCCATTCAATTACAAACGTGTCACGTGGTTACATTTCAATGAATTACTGTTACCATGCTGCTGTTTTAAAGAGATCATTGAACCGTCTATATCGTATTTTTTTTATTATTTTATGCAAAAAAATACAAGACACTTGCTACTTCTACAATACTATCCTTAGTTGTTATCCCTGTTAAAAGACATAAAAAAGATGTTTATTATTATATAATAAATTATGCAATTTCCCAGGAACATATGCACAACTACCGCGGGAAAGCCTTTGGCAGTATGCCGCCTCACGTTTTTGCATTAGCTGAATCAGCATATAGCTCGCTGCAGGTAAGCTTGGAGAAAAGATCTTTTATAAAAAAAATGTATAAACATTTCAGTATTCTAGCCGTCGTTGATCTTGAGCATTTGACGTTGCATTATAAACTTATTACAAAAAGCAAAAAACTCATGTAAGCAATATAAAGAGCGAATTACAACTAGAAGCTATGAAGCGTCGCGTAAGTAGCCCAATTAGATAAACAAATGCGCTCCACATTCGCACCTCACTTCATACCCCTAAATCGACCGAAATACACGCTTCTGTACAGGTCAAGGCTCAAGATTCGTGCCGACAATTATTGTAGATACCAACACATTATTGTGGTTTTGTTACGCAGAATGGTGAAAAGAACCAGTCCGTGGTGATATCGGGCGAGAGCGGAGCTGGAAAAACGGAGACCACAAAGCTCATCTTGCAGTACCTCTGTGCTGCCGGCGGGCAGGCCACCTGGGCAGAGCAGCAGATACTAGAGGCGAACACCGTGCTGGAGGCTTTTGGTAAATTAACAATGTGTTTTTTTATGGGATAGGGAGGCTAACGAGCAAGGGTATCACCTGATTTAAAGTATCACAAATGCGTTGCCGGCCTTTAAGGTGTAAGTTGGCTTGTTTTTTGAAGGTTTCAGTGTCGTATCGGTACGGAATTACCGAAGGCTCCATAGCCTGATAATGCGTGGAATGAAATTTCGGGTAAAACATGTGCAGTAAAAATATAAAAAATAACAAATTTTACGTAAAATATGTCAAGAAAAAAATTCGTAAACATTGAATTAGTTGTATAGTATATGATTTCATTATACAGTCATTAAATATATAAACATATATTCATTTTTATTTATATGGAGTAGACTTATTTTTGCAAAATTCATAAGTTTAATAAATATCGCAAACATTGAAGGTAACGCAAAAACTGTCCGCAACGACAACTCGTCCCGATTCGGGAAGTTCGTAGAGGTGCGACTGGACCATCGCGGCGGCATCCGTGGCGCGGTACTCCGAGACTTCCTGCTAGAACGGGCCCGGATCACCGGACCAGCGCCAAGGGAGACCAACTATCACGTATTCTACCAACTCGTGGAGGGTGCCAAGGTTGGTTCCTTTTTTTATATTTAATAGAAATAACAATTAAAGTTAAATTATACGTGTGAGCCCATTAAATCTTACTGGTTTTTGCAGGGCCTAGATCCCTTTATGTAATTTAATTTATAGAGCTTCAGTTGTATTTATTTACCTAGCATAGATGTGTGAAGACATCAGTCATTATGTGTTATACAAATAGGGTTGTGTTAGTGGTTAATGTACCTACCAAGCAATCACAGTGTAACGTTATCACTTTATGCTTTTGTAAAAAAGACTAGCAATGTTTTGATATTACTATAATTCTTGTTGTCTATGATTATAATTTACATCAACAGCCTAATGATAGAAATTAAAATGTATTTGCAGTATTTATAGTTATAAGGAAATACCCTTTCAAATAAGAGACCAATAATAAACCTGCAGTCCGTTGTACCTACATACTAAAATTTGTTATTCTCGATATTTTCTTCAAGTTACTATGAAACCAAACAGATAGGAGCTGATAGCCGTATAAAGCAAGGCTCATCAATGATATAAATTTTAGTTTTTTTAATTTTATTTTCATATCTGTTTTATGCGTAAATTTAATCTTCTTTCATCTAAAGAAATCCATCACTGTAAACAATTGTAATCAGCATTTTCCATCATTTGCCCGTAGTTTTCCTAATTTAAGATCATCGCAGTACACTTGGGATATACAATGGTTATTAATGGAGTCAGACGTTATTTTGCGGAAATCCATCACTATATGGACAGTCAAGTCTTTTCGGTTGTCTTCCGTAGAGTCTACTATACCTGAAGATGCCTCGTGTTGGGACGAAACACGTGTCGTTTACAAGATGGAAAAGTGATAATGTGTGTTTGGTGTTGTGTATAGTGGTTGGTGGGTGGAGAATTGATGGCCGATTTTCGGTAAGTTTTTGGTTTAAGTTCCAAATAAATCCACTTAAACCAACGGAAAAACACACATTATTAATTTTCTGTTATTGTTTTGCTTGTCGCGGATCTTAGCTAAGTAAAACTTTTCACTGTCCATATATACAATGGTACAAAATGATGGGAAACAAAAAATATAGAGCTAATATTTTTTTTTACAATAACAAGGAAACCAAGTAATAATATATTCGACAGAGTCAAATAAATTTAGGCTTAAATACTATATGTATTTAAAAAAAAACTTTTAAAAGTATTATAAATAAAGTCTTTTATTCAGATATTTTATTTATTAGTCACGTGTGTAAAGCGGTTAACACGACAGCCTCTAATGACTTGCATTCATTTCCTCGCTTGCGACACTGTTTCTTAATTACTACCAAATTATCCTCGCCATCAACATTAAGCTTATTTTCTTTGGTAAATGTGGAACTTAAAGTCATTTAAAAGTATTTTAAGAAAGTCATACATAAGTCTCGTCTATTTTTTTAACTAGGTTACGGATTATATTAGAAATATTATATATTGATACGAATACACCCAATTCAATTTATATTCAACGCCATCAAAAAGTGGGCGGTTTTCTAAATCCTGTAAAATTGTACAACGCAGCCACCGATAGCAGATAATAACATGAGATTATGAAAATGAAATAAAAACACAACGTCACTGATGTAAGTAAGCGGAAGAAGTCAGCAGGGTGGTTCCATCACACGTGATTGATTGTATTCTGTACGCGACGTGACGCTGATGTATCACTAATGCGCTTTTGTTTGGCATAAAACAGTGCGTATCACTAGCAGGGTCTAACATTTACCGACGATACGGACTTATTTATTATGTATGGACAATCGTACGTGTATTGCATTAAAGTTTTTTTATTAAGCTCTAGACTTATTATTTTTATAGTTTAAACAAAATGAAAAGATGTTTCTATTTTTATTTCATATTATTTTATGACTAGCTATTTAAATATGTTACATACAGTGAATCCAAATAGCTTAAATTGAATTATTGGATAATGATACTTAGATAGCTATTTTTATAGTTAAAAATAATATATACTATTATTATTTTTACTATAGCTAGTTATAAACTGTAAAAAAAGGTGTGTTTTTGTTTTGTGAAAAAAGGTGTTTGCTTAGGACTGGCTATTTTTTACTAATACGTAATTTAAAAATAAATGATTATTTTTTTCTATTTAATCGATAACTTACTATAAAATACATTCATAAGTTTATATCAGGAACTTTTCCCCAACCGTCCCCAAACATTCCACAAACTCAACGTCAGCTAGACATTTCAAGAGATTTGATATTATTCCATTTTACTTGACACTAGCTTACTAAAAGTTTTAACTAATTGCCATCAACGAAAGGAAATAAAAAGAAGAATATATCAGTAATTACATACATCCTAATAAGTTCACTTGAACTGAAGGATAATCGTGCTTAAATTAAATAACTAACTATAAAAAAACATATAATGGATTAACAAAGTTCAGTTTATCTGGAACTGACATTTGGATGTAATGCGGACAGAAAAAAGTAGACGTTTAAATTTTATTATAACTTTAATTATATTTAATACTTAATTATAAAATTAGTAATAATTAAATTAATGACCCCAATCGCCATAAAGGCAAAATGTTCGTTTTCTGAGCCAAGGATTATGAGTTCGATTTCCGCATGTATGACCTACAGGTATTTATTTATTTTATGCCTGAGCCATAGTAGAGACTTATGCTAGATGTGAGTTGATAATAAAAAATAAACACATTTGGAGGTTCAGCTAGCTTTCTTTTTAATATCTAGCTCATTGCTTTTTTCAGCACAACGCTGAACTGCGCTCAATCCTTCGTCTTCGAGATGACGTCCAGTACAAGTACTTACGTATGGAGGATGTCGAGGCGCGAAAGGGCCGAGGCGGGGAACAGGGCAAGCTTGAGGCTCTACAACTCGCTCTTACCGTTCTGCAGGTGCCTCCGCACATGTGCGAGGGTCTTTTCAAAGTGTTAGCAGCGGTACTTTGGCTCGGAAACATACAATTTCAGGTATAAGATACATGTATATTAAACTAGCCTTTGCCCGCGGCTTCGATCGCGTGGAATTTGGTCTGCAACATTAAGTTTCGTGACAAATCATTTTAAATATAAATTATATATATATATATATATATATATATATATATATATATATATATATATATATATATATATATATATATATTCTTTTTTTTACCTAATTTATGGTTCACAATTTATATAATATATATGCTGTCGCGGACTTTTATTTAGAACTATTCAAGACAAACAATCCTACGCTACATCATCTTTGTGTAACTTCAATGGTTTAGGCAGCATTCGCCAAGATAGCTCTCAGAGGCCAGACTTATAATCTATATTACTGTAAAGTTTCATCCAAATCCGTCCAGTAGTTTTTTCGTGAAAGAGTAACAAACATATATACTCACAAACTTTCGCATTTATAATATTATAAGTAGGAAGTAGGATTAAGTAGGATGAGAGTTAATAGGAACAAACATAAGAAGACCGCATCTTGGCAAACGCATTGCGAGGGTCATCCCCGAGGGTCAAATGCCACGATGATCCGAAGAACAAAATTAGGCAAAGTACGTACGGAGGTTACTTTACGTAGTCAAGACGTCTTCGACCAACCCGTCTTTTGCTTAAAACTTTTCCATCGTAATTAGTATGCTATTGAAAAAATTAATCGATGATTTCCTTTCAAATTCTCAAGAATGTAATTTTTTATCTCTTATACCTCAAACCGTATTATGTTAAAAAATTAGCCCTGCCGTATACATTTAATAACAGGAAGGGGCCTATGTTTAACACAGTTTCGCAAATTAATTCGCAGGATGTTGATGGTGAGCGAACAACGCTTGCAGCCGAAGACGCTGAAGCCGTTGAAGCGGTGGCGAGCCTCCTGGGCTTGGCCCCGCCCACTGCGAGCCGCGTTCTTTTAGAACGGCAGATCAACGTGCGCGGTAACGTCACGGACATACCGTTGCGGTTACACGAAGTAAGTATTGCTATCAAATAACCATACCACAGAAGATCTTCGCATTTAAAAATCCTTAAGTTCTGAACAGGGTTCATTACTCTACAATTTTCCAACTCTAAAACTCATAACAGCAATAACCCAATGTATGTATAGCCTACAGATATTTATTCCGAGTCTAGGTCCCGTAAATCTGTCTTTAGCAAGATTGCTATCCATTCCTCCAGAAATGAGAATACCTGGCAGTTGAATTTAAAAAAAAGAAGTGAAAAAGTAAAAAAAAGAAAGTTGAAGTGGTTAACGATAATTTTATTAAAATGAGAAATACTGTTAGTCTCCTTTTAAATTGTTAACAATAAAAAGTATGTTAATGCGGCAGCAATAAATCTAATTGGTAAGAATTAAGGTAGTGGATTCGACCCTGTCGTGGGATGAATGTGAACCAATATTTTCCTAGCAAAAAAACTATTAGCTTATTCGAAATGCTTAACAAGAACTCCAGTAACATAACATCATTGCTTTGTCTTCTTTTAAAAAAAATAAACTACAGGCTCGGGAGAACCGGCACGCGATGGCGCGTGCGTTGTACTCGCGGACGTTCGCGTGGTTGGTTCGGCACGTGAACAGCTGCTCGGCGCCGGGGCGGGAGGCCCCGCGCGCGCTCGGCGTGCTTGACATCTTTGGCTTCGAGAACTTCGCGACCAACTCGCTGGAGCAACTCTGCATCAACTACGCCAACGAGAAACTGCATATGTTCTTCAACAACTACGTGTTCGCGCTGGAACAGGAGATTGTGAGTTACTTGTTTAATATTTATTTATTTATGTATTCTTCTTGTACAGATTCCAGTACATAGGCGGACTTAATACCGAAAGGTATTCTCTGCCAGTCAATCTTTGGGTTGATGGAAAAGATTTTTCACAGTAGGTACAAAACATTTATAATTAAAAGTGTATCGCCGAAATATATATACGCGCGTAATTTCAGAACGTCTGCACCAAATTACCTAATTCTTTTTGTTGTGTCGCCTGCTCGTTTGCCTTCCTATCCTATAAAAAAAAATATATTTCTTGAAATAAGAGTATATTATGAAATGAGAGCACTCATCAACTTTATTACATTTTTTGTGCTCCTTCAATTGCAGTACCGTCAAGAGGGAATAATCTATAACCAGATCCAGTTCACCGACAACGCCGCCTGCTTGGAGCTTCTAGAGAAACCACCGAGGAGTTTACTGAAGTTGTTAAGCGAACAATGTCATATGCCAAAGGTACATAAAAATATATCTCCTACGAGCTTGAAGTACGTCCGAGTCATTTATTATGAAGAGGATGAATGACTGCCATCAAAATATTGACGGAAATAATGTCGTCGTCATCCCTAAACAGGTGTCCTGAATTCAATATTAAATATCAGCCCGCGGCAGTCCACTGCTGGATATAGGCCTCACCCAAGGCGCGCCACCTAGCCCGATCTTTGGCTACAAGCATCCAGTCTCTGCCAACCGCCTTGCGCAGATCGTCGCTCCATCTAGCAGGAGGGCGTCCCACACTACGTTTGCCGAGTCGCGGTCTCCACTCCAGCACTCGTCTACTCCAACGATTGTCGGTTCTCCGACAAACGTGTCCAGCCCATTGCCACTTCAGTCTGCTAACTTGAAGAGCAATGTCGGTGACTCTGGTTCTCCGGCGAATTTCTTCATTTCGAATTCTGTCCACCAGAGAAACCCCCAGCATAGCTCTCTCCATAGCCCTCTGAACGACTTTGAGCTTGGCGAGGAGACGGACTGTCAGTGTCCACGTCTCGGCACCGTAAGAGAGTACTGGCAGGAGGTACTGGTTGAAGACTTTTTTCTTCAGACTTTGCGGTATGGGCGACGAGAAGATAGTGGTGCCCTGAATAACCAACTTTAATTTGCTTAATGGTTTTCAAAAAGCTTGCGTTTCTGATCAACTCGTCGTAGAACTTCCTCGTTCGTAACTTTATGTATCTACGAGATATATTAGGGTATCCCATAAGTTTCTTCTCTTTTTTGTGATGCGAAATGAATACATGAAATTTGTTGTTAAACAACAGTAAATGGTGCAAATATCTGCAGTGTCCTTTGCACTATTGCCTTTTTTAAAGCAATGAAGCATAACATGCCGCAAATGTTTCTTTTGGCTCTCCACATTGAACTGAGTAGAAAAAAGTTTAAGAGACTTTGTCACCAACGAAGCGTACTTTGAAAGGGCTCTGGGACGAATAAAACCGATGCCATAAACAGCTAAGAGATAAGCCTGCATGTTTATATAAACAGTTAGAATCGTTCATAGCTTGGCGCAGAAGAAACTTATGGGACAACCTAATACATCATGCGCCTATAAAGACACATTTCAAAGCTTCTATATATTTTCTGGTAAAAAAACTTGATGCAGTAGAAGGATTTTGCGTTTGCTTACTGATTTTACTTACTGACTTATGTCATATTATTTTCAGCGTCCATTCAGAAATAAAGGAGGCAATAGATCTAAGAGATATAATATTTTTTTTATTTAATTTTTTTCAGGGCTCAGACGGAGCGTACTTAACAAACATTCAAGGGGAATTCGGAGAGCACCAGAGCTTCGTGAAGGGCTCACGGAGAAAGTGGGAGGAGGAGTTTGGAGTGCAACACTACGCGGGCACAGTGAGCTACAGCGTGCAAGGCTTTGTCGATAAAAACAGGGACACACAGCAGGATGCATTCATCGACCACCTAAGTCGGTCCGCCAACCCCTTTGTACGGGAACTGGCCGACTATGCCCAGGATTTAGCGCCTCCGGGACATGTTAGTACAAGGATACTTTAATCATTTAATTTCTTTAAATCATTTAATGGTCTCTAACCGCGTTTAACTTTAAATTAATAATGTGTGTTTTTCCGTTGGGTTTAGTGGATTTATTTGAAACTTAAATCCACTAAACCCAACGGAAAAACACACATTATTAATTTTCTGTTATTGTTTTGCTTGTCGCGGATCTTAGCTAAGTAAAACTTTTGACTGTCCATATAGTGATGGATTTCCGCAAAGTAATGCCTGACTCCATTAATAATCTTACATTTTTTATTATTTAATATTTCACTTTCACAAATGGTTTTGATAACGACCTTATCTGCTCAGTGGCGAGGTACCGCATTCGAAGTGGAACTAAAATTTTATGAGAATGAAATTCCCTCTAAGAAGCTATATGGATTGTCAGAATTTTTACTTGGCTAAGATCCACGACAAGCAAACAAAAGTATAAAAAATAACTTAAATTAGTGATTTAACGGTTGTCTCCCGTAGAGTTTACCATACCTAATGATACCTCGTGTTTAGGCAAAACACATGTCGTGTACATTGTGGAAGCATGGTGGTGTGTGATTGGTGTTGGTGACAGTGGTTGTAAGGTGGAAAGTTTCTGACAGCCATTTTGCAGTAAGATTTAGTTTAAGCTCCCTGGAAATCCACTTCCTTCAGTAAAAAAAAAAAATTATTTTTTATACTTTTGTTTGCTTGTGGTGGATTTTAGCTAAGTAAAAATTCTGACTGTCCACATAGCAATGGATTTCCGCAAAATAACACTTGACTCTATTTATCATCTCTAAGGAGCTGTCACTGTCAAGCCCCGGGTCCACAAGCACGACCCAGCGTGGCACGTCCAAGGGCAGACCGACGGTTGTGGATACATTTAGAGCACAGTTGCAATCCCTTGTTGACATGCTGCAGGTCACCGATGTATGGTGAGTAGGTACAACGTTTGTCTTAAAAGGTCTTATGATCACAAGCTCAAAGGCGCAGCGAAGAGGTCGCCCGTCCGGCTTTGGGAAGCATTTTTGATCTGATTTTTCTGAAATAGCGCTATTGAAGTTTGTGTACATACGTCCCGGATTTTAACCGGGGAAGGGGACTTAAAAAACTCATTCGCATCCAAAGCGGTGAACGATACCCCGATCCGATTTTTATGTTCATGTAATGCAGTATGTGTAATATTTCATTAAATTCAATCAAATCAATGTAACAGACAGACAGATATATTTTTAGAATATCAGTAATGTTGTAGCATTACCAACATAATGCAACCTAAAACTAAAAAAAATTCAAAGCTAAATTAAATACTATTTACAATTTAAATTTAACATTTAATACAAGTTAGGTATTAAAAAAAGAATTATGTACAAATATATATAAAATGTGTATATAAAAATAAACAATTATAAGGTATGTGCGCTGCATAAAACCCAACGAGAACAAAGAGGCGGGCAAGTACAACGACCAGTTGGTACTGGAGCAATTGCGGTACCTGGGCATGAACGAGATCGTGCGCATCCGTCGCGATGGCTTCCCGGTGCATCTCCCGACGCCTCTGTTCAGGGCGCGATACCGCTGCTTACTTCCCCATCCACGACCTAAGGAGCCGGATATCGCGTGAGTTATTCGAATTACTTTTATTTCATGATGGTCCTCCTGAGGGAAGATAGTTCACATAAGAAATCATCCACCTGCCTCCCGGACCCCAGGTGGGTCAATGATGAGCGACGGACCTAACTCAAGATCAGGACATAGTCACATCTAAAGATGATATGAAGTCATCGACGCCAAATCTGCGTAGGCAGAAGCCCCCGTGAGGAGTTCGTGCATGTGCTTGAAAAGGGATATTTCGTTTTTTATTCGCTTATTAATATACATGTAAATTAACCACATTTATTACAATTAACAGGCAACCCTAAATTACACTGCTCTTATATTTATATGTATTTTCTCTGCATGTTACAGGACAATCACGAGCTTAGTGAATGCTCCTCCAAACGACTGGCAAATTGGCCACACTAAAATATTCATGAGAAGCTCCGTTCACGCACCGCTGGAGGCTAAACGGACAGCTATTCTCCAGACCTCTGCATTACTTATACAGAAAGTGAGTAGGTCGTGTCTGCGTGCGTGCATGCTTATATGTAAAAAAATATTTGATAAAAATTATTTCCATAAAATTATATCCAATAATATTAGAGGTGAGGTAAGGTGGGGCTTATAGACCGCTTTAAAAGTGTCAGGCAATTTGATCATTACCATACTTATGAGCATTCTAGCTTTCATGGTAGGCGGAATCGAAGCAACCAAGTCTACACTTTTCTTTAAATGCACTTTTAGGCACCGCTTCTGTACTGCCTATAGCACTGCGGGTGTCGGTGTTGATTGCTTTCTAACCGGTGACACGCCTGCTCGTTTGCCATTCTATCCCATTTAAAAAAATAATTACTGTGGAACAAGTGACAGGCTTTAACAGTGTGTAGCGTGGAGTGTAAATAAATCTATTCTCAATTGCTGTATTCAGTGGTACAAGGGCAGCGTGAAGCGTCGGCAGTACATGCAGTGGCGAAACGCCGCTGTAGTGCTGCAGGCGGCGTGTCGCGGTTGGAAGGAACGCGCTGCATTCCTGCGACTGCGACGCGCTGCGCTCACGCTGCAGCGACACCTGCGCGGGGCGTTCGCACGAGAGGTCGCCGCCGCCCTGCGCGAAATGCGGCGCGTCAACGACGAGATGAAACTGCGGGAAGAACGACACAGGTAATTTGATAGATTCCTTCGCAGCCTCTGCAATAAGACAGATGCAATAAAGTCAAGAAGTTATAACTCAACAATGCAAACCTAAACTTCATTTTGGCATATCAAAAGTACTTTTACAGACATATATTTTAATAAAGAAAGTTTGATGATATATTCAAGTCCACATATTCCTGATTTGTACATGTCGGCGGCGACGGTGGCCCGAATTAGAATGAATACCGCCCCGACTAAATTACAGAGACAATAAACAGTGAAAAAAGAATCTAAAAATGGATTTGCTTCAGTATACCAACAATATATTTTTTAATAAATAAATGAAATTACTACAAAACAATTCCTAAAATACAGCTCAATATTCATATGAAGTTTACATAATTCTAAATAATTCATTGTACTCAAATTACAAATATTATAATTATTTTAAATAAACTAACATTATTCTTACGCCAACAGATGGCGTCACAATACATATAAAATTAAGATTTGACTATTGCCTAAAATAATTAATTCTAGTACGCTCACATACACGAGACATCAAGTGGTTGAGAGAGTGAGATAGAGAATAATCCTACATCATGAATTCCCTTTTTTATCTGGAGAGATGATTATCAGGATATTATTCAACGTTGCAAAATCTACATTTTGTTTTATTATTATTATATACTTAAACAAAACATAACAGTATATAAAGTAAGTTATTATGCTACCAACTATATTGTCCAGAAATAACACTTTTTCCATCGCAGTTTGGCAGAAAAAGCGGACCAAGAGAGAGCAGAACTGGAATCGATGGCGGGCCAGTTGCGAGGACTTTCTTGCTCAGGTGGATCGTCAGTAGCCGCGGTTGGTGCAGCGCGAGCCGAGTCTATTAACTTGGACAACCTATTCGATTTCCTTGCTGACGTACCCAGCCAACGTGGGGCACCGGACGGCCAGCCAGCTCATCAACCCACCATCGCTGAGATCGGGGACTCTATGGAACGGCTGGCAGATGATTTGCATCAGGAGGTAAGACATATAAGTGCATATTTTTTCACTTTCACTTCACTGCTGAGCACAGGCCTCCCCATTTCTGGAGGAACGGACATTAACCCATCACGCTTTATATATATTGTTATGTTCCTTTTTTTGTGGTACGCACACTCTAACAAAGGTTGACAGAAAGACCAGCACTGTAGTTAACCAACTACAGCATTAAAGCTGAGCCAAAAGTTGTTTGTATTGTGCCTTGAATAAACAAGTTATCCATCTATCTAATTTAATTAACATCTTTCAGCTGGAACACGTGCTAGCAGCGGAAATGAACGAGCTCAGCAAGTCGCACACGGAAGCTCAGCGTAAGCCTGACGGCGCTCCTTCGGACGATATTCCACCACCACCACCGTCCACTCTCGCCCTACAATCTATCCTCCAGCCCGCCATGCCTGTCCCAACTAGCATGACGTCGTCAGTGACCAACGGTATGACGTCATCGTTGATCAATGGCATGTCTCCGTTGCCGAACGGAGACGTGATGTCCTCATCGCTTATACTGCCACCCCCTCCCCCAGTAGAGCCTCCAGTAGACGAATCTCCGGTATTCCCCTCACCGCCTACAATCTGCTCTTTGCCTGAACCTGCCGGTCCACCTCCGCCGCCGCCAGGAGTCAAAGGTAACATCATATTTATATTATAAAATTATTTGAAATATAATAATATTTCATTTGCCGAATTGTCCACAGATTAAACTAGATATTGGTAAATACTGAGTGAAAGAAAAGTGTTTTTCCGAATAACGAACGAGACTCGGAGAACGTACTGATGGTGCTATAGCCACCCAAAAAACAATGTTAGACATAGTTTTTCTTAAAAGTTTCCATGATCCCAAAAAAAAACACCGTTTTAAAGCCCATACAAGATTCTACTGTGTCAATCGAACTGCCCCACGTGACAATTACATACAAATTGTACCAATTTGAAGATTGAAAGCAATTACGCAACAATTTACTGTTACAACCTCTTGATAATGGCTGCTCAAGCAAATCTTATTTCATTCATATCATTTTCAGATACAACCCCGCCGGAACTCACAAACGGGATAATACCCAACGGAAAATTATCAATAGTAAACGGCAAGGAGCCAATATACGAGGCAGTGATCCCCCGACCTCCCATTAGCGATCCGCCAACATCTTCACCCCCACCGCCACCAGTGTTGCCAACAACAGAAAGTAATGGGTATGTCTCTATCATACAAATTTAATGCATTTTTTGATGATTGATTTTCTTTTTAGTTTTTCTTACGACGAAAATTTAAAAGGACTTTGAGAACACTATTTTTAAAGTATAACTACAACGTAACAATAGTTTTATAGTTCAGCTATTTTTTTTTTAATTTGTAAGAGTCATAAAATTGGAGCAAAAGCTTTTATTTTAGTATTTTCTTATTACATTTCACAAAGAACAACTATTATCTTGAATGTTCCCGCCAACTTACATCAGTGACGTGTTTTTATTTCATTTTTCTAATCTTATATTATTATCAGTTATATTGTTTAATTATGGTGGCGTATAGTACAATATGGTTCGATTAAGACGTATAAGTGCATTGATATGAAATAAATACGTGTATCATGACTTTTGGCAGAATAGCCACCATTTTATCAAGACGTAACGTGATGATTATATTTTACTTGACACTGGCAGAATAGTTATAACTAATTGCCATCAAAGAAAACTATTATCATTTTCAATTCAGCACTTTAATATTGAATATGGACATTGTTATGACTGATTGTAAGTAGCAAGACTGATTGTAATAGCAGCTCAATTGTTATGGATCAAGATTTACGATTGGAAGTCGTGAATTCTTCCATTGGACTATTGCTGTGAACCATTTCTCGCCAAAAGCATCACTAGCTTTGTTGGAATGTTTAGAAAGATGTCTTATTATATATAATAACGTAATAATATTAAAAACATTGCTCGGTTTCTCTAAAAAAAAAAAAATCCGGCCTTATATGTTGGCCGAACGTTGGCCAGCGAAGGCCAATAATATATATAAACGTATAGACACCATTTTGGCCTTGACTTGCCATCGCTCGGTGTCGATTGCCTAGTTGACTGAGCAAAAGCAGGCGCAAACTTGTATAGAACTTATTTGACATAGTTTGTTATAACGTGCAGTCGCTCGCGACGACTTGTTTCACTTCGGAGCGGTGTCGGTTTTTCTACACATATCAAAAGCGATCACCTGCGCTCGGCCAAGAGTGTTCACACGTTTGTCCTTCCGCCATTTTGCGACTGGCTGCAAACTTGCCAAACCTCTAGATATTAGTCGTCGTCCAACACGTATTGCCGGCTTTACACGTATCATAAAATTTATGTTGTAATATATTTTTTCCGCAAGGTTTAGCACCAAAGAGTTGGAGTCGCAACCAACAGAGGTACCGCTGTCGCCACCGCCCAATAATGTCTCGTCTGATGAGAGTGCTTCGGCTATACCACCTCCCCTAACCATGGATACGTGTATGAGTCCACCTCCGATTATGAATGGAGAATCCAACGTAAGTAATTATTACCGTCCACTACTTGCACAAATATTTCTTTTTATGATAACATACGAGGTGTAGTTTGCATAAAGTATAATGTTCTAATATATAAAAATCTCATGTCACAGTGGTAATTATCGAACTCCTCCGGAAAGGCTTTACCGATTTTTATGAAATTTTTTTGTATATTTATCAGGTCTGAGAATAGGTGGTAAAATATTTTTTATACCTATACCTAGAAATAATTTATATGACAAAACAACGTTTTTCGGGTCAGCTAGTATTTGTAAATACTCAAGTAATCCCTTCTTTTGTCTAATGACTAAGTGTATATCGACGACGACTGTTGCAAGTAGAATGAATCTCGTCCAGACTGATTTTCGGCCTTTTTTACACAAAATCGAGGAGGGGAACAAAAAGTGGCAATAACTATTAAAATAGATTTACTTCAATACAGCAAACAATAACTTTTTTAAAAACAAATGGAATTACTGCAAAACAATTATTAACATACAGCGTCATATTTAAAATACATCTTTATACGAATCTTACGTAATTCTAAATAATATATTTTACACAAATTACAATTATTATTGTAATTATATTATATAAAAACCAACATGATACAACGTCTGCCAACAGATCGCCACACTTCATATAAAAAGTTTTGTCTATTTCATAAAATAATAATGGTATTAATTCTAATGCGCCCATATGTATGTACGTCTTGCATTTATTTTTTATTTAACATGTACCACGCGACGACGTGTGGTATGGTACACTATTTATGATTCACATTAAACTTGACCTTCAAACCACATGTACCTAAAATGCTATACTATGTAATAACTTCTCCAACTAGCTAATTACTTACGTATTGGTGATTTAAAAAAAATATTGAGTCTTTCCGAAGTTGTAAAGGCCTTAGGCCCAATAAAGCTATTCCACACATAGAAAAGTTACATTTAATGTTTACATTTTAAAAAAAGAGAAGTGTCATAGTTCGTTTGGTAGACGTGAAACATTGACGACGGCTCGCTCTCTGCCTTATGATCACGGCTACGTGTAAGTGACCCAATATAGAGTCGAGTGGAGAAGAATATCCCCTCCACTAAGATGTCTCTATTGTCTCGGTCTACAATTTCGACTCCCATACCCCACGATAAGATTTTTCACATCAAAATATATAAATTAAACACTCCCGATAATTTTACCACTCTAACAGACTACAGAACGAAACGCGAGACGCAAAGAGCGCGTGGAGCGTCGCCTGCACCAGATGGAAGCAGCCTCGCCGCCCCCCAGCGCCGTGCCCACCACTCCACCCGCTGAATCTACTAACGACCTCACCGAATTCGCCAAATTATACTTCAATGATCATCCGCGATCACCAGAAGGTTTGCTTAGCATAATAAAACCTTTTTACTGTGGTTTAATTTTAACTGGTCCACGATTCTCATATACTATGTGTCTAAGCAACTATGAATGGAAGGATCGGTAGGGGAAGACCAAGGAGAACATACATAAAGGTCAAGTTAAAAGTACCCTTAATCGACGAACTTGTATGAAACGAGTGATGAGTGGGGATGAAGCAAAGAATGTGTGTTGGGATTGTAGCAGATGGAGGTTTGGGCTCTCTGCCTACCCCTACGGTAAATTGGCGTGATCGTATGTATGTATGTATGTCTGAGCAACGGTTAATAACTTCATTTGTATGTTACCATCACTTGAACAAGAATACGGTTTAGCCAATAAGTATTTTGAAGACATTATTGGATTATTATGATAAGTCCCTATTACAACATTTTAGGAAAGAATAACCTTACATTTACTAATACACATATATCATGAGTTACTAATGAATGGACCTTTGGTTTCAAATTTGTAAATATTATTATTATTTGTATGACGTTGCTCTTTTTTCATACATAGCTTCTACTACATGAGTAGAACACACTTAAAATATAAACTCAGCCATTTAAAACGAAACAAAACATTAATGTAGTGTGTAGGGAATTACAAGTTTAATTGTCATTAGGGAGAAACGGGTGACAGCAAATCTTCCAGCACTTTACCATGGTCACCAACACCGACAACGTCAAATACACACTACCATTTTTCACTACAAACAACGCGTATCGCCTCGACACGAGTCATCCTTAGGTGTAATCCTATCTACGAAAGAAAACCCTGTAATTTCACATAACTGTTACAGTTATTAATGTTTATTCATATTCTACTTTCAGGAACAATTATGGCAACCCTGACACGTAAGAGTAAATCTATGGAACTACTTACGAAGGAGGAGATGATTACATACCACAAGGGAAACAACATCCCAACCTCGCACATTCAACTCCATGACCCCGACAGCGTAACTGCGGCTGTTAACATATTTAGAGTGAGTTTATATATACCACACAATGAAAAGAAACCTGTATGTATTGTGATTCATTAAAATACATACATACGTATGGCGTACAAAATAGTCATTTCGAATTTCTAAAATATATTTCTTGTCTTTTTATCTCTGTATGATTTTTATTAATAAGACGCTTTTCAATTTGCACAAAAATCCGGGTCAAAGGACCATTTTTATAATAGTGCTTTTTAGTTTTTGTAACAATCTATTAAATGACTATGCTGTCTTAGCATAGGTAGATCAGCCATCAGCGTTAACCTGAATATAAAGTATTTTGCAATCCCCAAACCGCCTGTTTAGCTTAAGGATTACGAATACACCCCTCAATTTAGTCTATATCTTGATAACGCTGTCGTGTTTGCTAATTATTCATGATGTTTACTTACAGGATCTATGTCGTTACATGCGAGGAGAATTAACGGCAGACAAAGAGACTCAAGTGATTCAATCTGTGATCGGCAAAGGTCTGGAGCGTGAAGAACTAAGGGACGAAATACTCATTCAGTGCGTTCGACAGGTTAGTTTGTTAAATACAGGCGGAAATATTTTCACATATTCTTATAATGTTATCTAACCCAATGCTATCTTAACTTTCTAAAACAAATTATTAGATACATATATACAATTGTATCGGTAATATAGCAAATTCCATGTAGCAGTGTAGAATAAAGTACTAAATCACTTTCATAATTTATAGTCATTGAAACAAATAAACTTTTTCATTCGTTTAAAAAGTGTATTTATTTAAAATAAGGTATTATTTATTTGCACGAATATTACATACCCCACTTTTGTTAAAAAATAGACAATTATTCCAAAGTACAAAATTAAAATAATCTTTAATTCATATATGTAGTGACTTAAAACCTGTGTTTTTGTAGCAGTAGTGGAGGTGGGTCCTAACTCAATGTGATTGGTGCTTAACAAACAATATATTGATTTTCAGCTAATATCCTTATTACAACTCAATAAATGCTGTTAGTTATCTTTTAACGCTGGTATTCAGCCAAACCTTACTACCTACGAGTAACCGTATTAATCATAGCAAGAACATTGTAATTAAAAAGTTTTTATGCTGAGCTTGATGTGTTGTTTCTAGCAGATAATATAGTCATCTCGTTTCTCCCCTTGGGTATCGTACGAAGCAAATATAGGAAGAAAAATACCAATAAACAGACAACAACGTCTCTACCTGAAAACAAAAACCAAACTGTGATTGCCAATGCGCCCACTGCGTGGGATTTGCTACGACATTACTAAAATTTGAGGAAAGCAAATTACTTAAATTTGAGGAAAGTTGCTTTAACGCTGTACTAATTTACTTATTTAGAACTTAAATCGCTAAAATAAATGTTTAAACTATCCTTACAGCTCACAGACTGTCCTGTGGAAGACTGGGCGGAACGTGTGTGGTTGGTACTGTGCCTGTGCGCTGTGGCATGGCAGCCGAGCCGTGGCCTGGCCCGCTACTACTGTGCCTGGCTTCGAACGCGAGCTCGTGCGGCACCGACGGCGCCCCGAGCAGCTCACTGCGCTCAGTGGTGTCTCGACAACTGCCGTGGTGCTGCGCCACGACTCCTGCCACCCAGCACCGTTGAAATCGCGGTTAGTATATTATATTTCAGTGTCGACGGCCGCAATTTGAATGAATCTCGTCCCGACGCAATTTTGGCTTTTCTACATAAAATCGAGAAGGCAAATAAAACCAATGAACAATGAACAAAGAATCTATTTGTTTCAGGATAGCAACAATATCTATTTTTAATAATTAAATGAAATTAATGTAAAACAATTCTTAAAATGAAGCTCAATATTCAAATTACATATTTATATGAATTTTAGATAATTCTATATTATTTATTTTATTACCAATTTTATAATTATTTTATATAAACCAATATTATTCTTACATAATCTGCCAACAAATAATATAAAATTAGTCGCCAAAATACATATAAAATTAGTTTTGTCTATTGCATAAAATAATTAAATAATAATATTAATTCTAATACGCCATACATATACCTACACGATCGAGATGTCTTGCGTCTGGTTATACTACAACCAATTTTCAAAAGTTCATCGGATAATGGCAGCAAAAAGTCTTGGCTCACTTTTTTGTATTTTTATTGTTTATTTACTTGTAAAAATAGAGTTATATATAATTCCAAGTTTGTTTGTTATTAAGTTTAAGTTGAAATATACATATTTGTGTGTAGGAAAATCAAATTAACGTGTCCATCCATGAATTGTAGCTGACATGGATGTCAATGCATAAAACGGTATAGAAGTTGTTGTTCAATACGATAACTTCGTTTTTATTCAGGCCATGCGTCGACTCGGCACGATCGTGTGCCGTTTTTTCTTCCTGGACGGGCGTACGAAAGCGATCGACGTACACCCAGCGGACACAGCGGCCGCGGCGGCCGCCCGACTCGCCGACAAACTGGGGTTGGCGACGCAGTCGCGCGCCGGCTGGGCTGTGTACCAACAGCGCGGCACTCGCGAGGAGCACGTGCGCGCCACCCACTATTTGTACGACGTCATCGCCGCCTGGGAAATGTTAGTATCCCTATGTTTATCTTCTATAAGAAATGATAAATAAACCAGTGTTATTTAAACTAACTAACTAGGCCGGTGAAGGATTTATTAATTCATTTATTATTAAAAAAAATTACAAACATGTAACTAATACACTCGCCATAATTTTACATTTGATGGCCAGACCCGTTTAATTTCACACTTGAGAGGAGGAAACGTTACTACTACACATTTGAGAGGTGGAAAGTTGCTGACAGCTATTTTCTGGAAAGATTTCATTTAACACGTTCACGCCGGCGCGTACCACCGGTGGCCCGTATTCGATTGTACTATTAGTTCGTAACAACAAATATTGTAGGATTATATTTTTAAATCATTCAATCGTCTGAAAGGATTTCTTTGAGATTCATCGTTGACGCGATGGAGCGCGACATGAATTCAAGCGCTGCCTCACAGCGCAAATCGGCCCCGGCGTGAACGTGTTAAGTTCTCTGAAAATCCGCTTCCTAGAGTAAAAAACTCTTTTGTTTTTCTATTTTTATTTAACTAAGTTCCACGACAAGCAGTGGAACTTAGTTAAATAAAAATTCTGATTGTCCAAATAGCAATGGATTTCCGCAAATAACGCCTAATTCTATTAATCATTATTTGGATGTATAGGCAACAAGGTCCAGGTGGTGGATCGGCGGACAACCGGTTCGTTTTCAAGCGACGGCTGTTCCGTGGCGGGCGGGAGCTGCCGCACGACCCAGTTGAGGTGGCGCTGCTATACGCGCAGGCCGTTCACAGCGTTGTTAAGGTATGTTGCTTAAAATAGCTTGTCATTTGTGGTAGATGGCACTGCTTCTGAAGCAGTAGCGTAGCTATGTGGTGGACCAGGGCCCCGATGCATATAGAAGGAATCGGACCCTCACCCCCTGTGTCCGTATATCTTGAATTTATATTGGCGTTAAAACTTATAGATAGGGATGAAAATCGGATACAATAAGTCGAACTTATCCCTAGTAGGATAAATCCATATGTCGTCTCTATGAGGGGTAGAATCTCTATGTGAATAAATAAAAAACGACACACATGACAATATAAAATTATTATTCTATGGATGAGATCAATAAATGGAAAACAAAGCTTTTTTCAGCTACGGACGTTCTCAATCAAATTACCAAAAACAGTAATAAATAGCACATGCTTACCATGGACGCTTGGTGCATGCGTTGAAAGTTTTAAATAAAGACATCAAAAAACACAGAAGGTGTTTGGTGATGTTCATTTAACATCATAAAACAAATCTTGTGAACGGGTTGGAGGTTTTCTAGCTTCAGGAGCTGGCTGTTCCGCTTTTTTCAAAGCTACAATAGTTACGTCACTGCTGTTATTTGAAAAATGTCTATGAGCGGCATTGATTGTTTTCTATCAGGTGACAAGACTTCTCTTTGTGTGTAACAGAGTGGAAGAAATTATATGCTTTTGTCTCTCCATTTATTGAAATCGGTGAGCTTTTCGATTTAAGCATTCTTCCAGATTCTCCAGCTACTATCTAGTCTCTGCTTTGGGCTAAGTATCTTCCGAAGAATTTTCCTTTCATTAACTAAGAACTTGTTTTCTTCCTAGCTTTGAAATAGGATGGACAATTAGCCTTATAACAAAGTTAGTTCTGTCTCTCTTTGTCTCTCTCTCTCTACAAGTTGCGGCTTTATTTCTTACACTAAGCACGGCCTGGCGACAAATGGAATACGACACAAAATCTTTTCAGCGTCAAGCTACACAGTGCATATTTGTTACTAACGAAACTTTTTGTTTACAGATGGACGAGTTTCCCGTATCAGAAAAGGTGGCACTACAGCTAGCGGGGCTTCAGGCACAAGTCTCCTTGGGAGAGCCACCTCCGAGCCCTCCACCTCCGCATACGCGGGCTTACTACGCGCACCCAGAGCAGTTCCTTCCACAACGGATAGCTCGCGCACGCCCCGCCCACCAATGGGTGAGTTTAGAATTATTCCCCCAGCATTTGTCACATAAAACATGTTACAGAAATTGCATGTTTACTTTAAGTTGGTGATCATTTATTGGGATTTTGTGCTAGAGGCATTGTTAAAAGAATGGGTCGGTTCGACTAGGGAATTACCGCACCTGTACATAATGTAGGCGTTAAATACATACATACATGTCGTCACGCCTGTTTTCCGTAAGGGTAGGCAGAGACCACAGATCTCCATCTGCTACGATCTCGGTATACTTTCCTTGCTTCCTTCACGCTCATCACTCTCCTTAAGTAAGCTCGCCGGTTAAGGGTACTTTTGACCTAACCTTTCCTAAAAACTTCGGCAATTTGTTCAAGGTATATTTTCCTTGGTATTCCCCTACCGACCTTCCATTCACATCCGCAACGTAAATTTCTTTAGTCAGTCGTCTTTCATCCATACTCTCTATGTGTCCAAACTATAAGCATCCATTCCCCAATTGGGCGTTATTATAGCAAGATTTGAGTGTGTTACCATACTTTATAAAGCGAGTGTAGATATGTGGAAGCCCAATTCCATTCCCCTTTATTTATTTCTTTCTTCCCGTCTTATTTTGTTTTTAACAGCCTATAATGTCCCACTGTCACTGGCACGGGCCTCTCCATTTCTGGAGGAACGGACGTTAAACTATCACGCTTGTCAAATACTGATAAGCGGGGTTAACATACTCGGAATACATATTTGTATTCCATACATATATTTATTCCGCCGCGGGAATCGTACCCGCGACCATTGACTTGGTCCCGTCTTATTATCCATATCCAATAGTGCGCAATGCATCTGCAGTGCCTTTAGTACTGCGAATATCAAATGACCCACATACTCGTTTGTCTATGCTTACCATACAAAAATATGCACAAATAATGCAGTTTTATACATTTCTGAATTAAAAAATAGCAAAGCTAACTCTGATTATGTTCAAAATAAAATTTACAGGCCACAATCCTGGCACAAGCGCACAGGCAGTATGGCGCCGGGCGAGCGGAACTGACGGCCAAGGCTCTTTACCTGTCGTGTGTCATGCAGTATCCGTTATATGGGGTTACACTATTCCCTGTCACCTACAAGGGATACTGGGCTCATGGTGAGTGAATACTCTAACTCATGTTCTTATGCCAATATTCTAGTTGTTCGTACCACCTGAAATTAACTGAAATATTAATCGTGGTTTTCCTCCGTCTTATCTGTCCGCTTCTACGGTATTGATGATCTCTCTTCTAGTGTTGTCTTAAATAAAATAAAGATTAATTGATAGTCAAAATTGTTTTAAGGTAGCCTATACCCTGTACAAGTTAGCTTGATCTTTTTGACAGATGTAAATTTTTCTGATCGACATAACTTCGCAATGACGAACATTATTTTCTCAATTTAATGATTTTAAAAATTGTAAAAATATTAAAAAAATACATATAACACAAAAGTCCCTAAAGAATCAAGCGTTATCCGAAAATTTGAAGACTTTTTATTGCTTTAAAGTGAAATTTAAATAGGAACACTGAAAATAATAGACGCTTGTACAATGTTACATCGGTCTATACTGTTATTCGTGTCCCATCCGTCCGACCGAATTTTTCAAGCAAACCATGACTAAGATTTAATATTTACCTTAGCAAAACATTTCCATAATCCATAGAGAGGTACTTCAAATCTTAAACTATATTTTTGGTTTTTTATCCTAGGTCCAAATGTATTGTTGGGAGTGGGATCAGAAGGAGTGTTACTCGTGCGGCCTGCTGACAAAGTGGTGTTAGCGGAGTACGCGTACACCAACATTGCGGCGCTGCTCATGGATCCCGTTGACAACGGACTAACCATCAGCTTGACGCATCACGGACAACATGATGGTCTCAGGTGCGTTGTGATGAAAATACATATCATTTGACAGCGCAGAAGCAGAATGTTTGGTTTTCAGAGCCAGGTATCGTAGATTATTTTAGAGTGGCAGGAAATGCAAGGAAATTTTTTTTGGGATAGGAAGGCAAAAGAGCAGGCGTGTCACTTCATGGAAAGCATAGACGCCCATAGACTTTTCCATTGCCAGGAATTGCAAAAGCGTTGCCAGCCTTTAAGGAAAGTGTAGCCTTGTCGGTTCGAAAACACCGTTGGAGGTACAAAGCTGGTTATAACTACAATATATTTAATGACTGGGAATAACTAAAATATATTTAACATGCGCAGGTGCATAGTGTTAGAGTCGGCTCAGAAGCAGGAAGCCGCGTGGTTGATGGCCGCGTACAGCCCGACGCTAGCCAACGGCCTCGCGGAGGAGCCCCCGCGGCGCGCCGCCCCGGCGGGCGAGCGCGCGCGGCTCGCGGCAGCCCTGCGCTCCGCTAGACGCGCGCTCATCGATGCCGGACTACTGAGACGGCCCACCGACCTCTCCGCCGGCGGCTTCTTGAGGAACACGCTACGGAGGTGATATTTTATTTTACTATATTATCCAGTTTTTTTTACACACACAGTCAATATATTTTTTTCGCCTTAACCACTGTAAAGCTCTCTGGAATAACATCCCTCTTGACTTTAAAAAAGCCTCAAACAAATTTCTTTTTAAACTCAAAGTCCGACAGTTTTTTAAGTCAGTCCGACAGTTTATGACCAGCATAAAGATGAGAGTACTTGCTGCAAAGTGAATATTTTTTTTCTAGTTATATGTATGTACGCAGGTGTGTATATATCTATATGTATCTATATACGTCCAAACTAATTTACTCAGTTTCGCCCGCAGGCAGACTGGTAGAGTAGCATTAAGTACGCTTGTTGTACTTTGTGTGCAAAAAATATTAAATAAATAAATATAAAACAATTATATCCAATAATCCAATAATTGACATATATAAAGTAGCTGAATAACACGAATAATCGCTTTAATAAAAAGGATTTAAAACAAATAGAAAACTGATACTAATCTCACAAAGAGTAATGGAAGCTGAGAACGATTTTGATTTCCAAGAACCTAATAACTCAAAATGCCACTTCGCAAAGGGATAACTGCAAAAGGTTGGTATAACCTAATATAAGCAAATTAAGAAATTCAAATGATTTATTTTTCAACATGAGAATATTTTATTTATAAATCATATATTTATCGTCGTATTCACATATAAATGTTTAAAACAAATTAAAAGTATTTTATTTTATTTATATATTACATTTAACGCCAGTCTGAGGGATGACGTTAACAGAGGATAAGAATATAATAACAAGGATGGTGGCACTTTTAGATAAAAAGTTGATACTTAAAAGGAACTACTGTCTCAGGTTAAGTAAGCACCGGCTGGAGCGAGTTCGATTGGACACTGCCACGGAGACTCAGGGTGAAAGCTACAAAGGTTTCCCCTCTGGATATTGGTGCTGGGCACGATCGCTACCCCATAGTCTCACCAAGCTCAATGAAGCCGAGGAGGTCGCGGCTCTGCAGATATTCAAAGTACGTATTACTACATACATACATATCCTCACACCCGTTTCCCATAGGGGTAGGCAGAGACCGCAGATCTCGGCACACTTTCCTTACTTCCAGCCTAAACACTCTTTTCATGCAAGCCCGCCGGTTAAAGATACTCTTGATCTGGCCTTTCCTAAAAACTTCGACAATTTGGTCAATGTATGTTTTCCTTAATCTTCCCCTTCTATCCACATCTGCAACGTAATTTTTTTTTGCCAGTCTTTCATCCATCCCCTCTGTCTGCCCAAACCATCTAAGCATCCCTATTTCATTTTTTGATACGACACCTTCTTTTACTCCTCATCGCTCTCTTATATCTTCATTCCTTATTCTATCATTAAAAGTTACCTCACACATACTTCTTAACGCTGTCATTTCTACCGCATTCAGTCTGCTTTTATGACTCTTTTGCCAAACCCAACTTTCACTACCGTACATCCGCAACATTCAAGAAACAATTCCTTCTCAAAGGGCAGCAACGATTCTGCAATGCTTCTGTTCAGTGTTGCGATATGAGCAATAAGTTTATTTACCTTTTATTCCATAAAACATATCAGAGTCGTAACATACAGTTTCTAGGTTTTTTTTTCAAGACAAGACAACTTCTGCCGAGCCCGCTAGTTGACCATCTATTAATTATATTGCGAGTTAAATTGAAGGAAAAGAGAAAAATTAATTTTTTTTTCACGTTTTGTACATTTTTTTTTTGAAAATTATCTTTTATACAAACCATGTCCTGATAATAACAAACAACAAACTTTTTATTTATAATAATACAATACACATGCGTATAGATTTTTATTACTAAAAATTGGTAGTTTTCGAATACCTGGAATCAGGGTGCAGTTATCAAAACTTTAATTCAGGGAGCGGCGGCTCCCCTAGTCATTGACTACCACTTTTGAAGTGCGCAGGTTAAGCGCCCTTGTATAATTCCACATCGTCTTTAGATGTGGAATTATACATGTCCTAATCCTTAGTTAAGCCCGTTAGTCGTACCTAATTTGCTCGTTACTTTCCCACTGTAAATTGTTGTGAATCTATAGTAATCAATGTGCTTTTCCAGGATATAATGAGTCACGCGGGTCTGAGCACAAGTGAGGGTAGTAACACCAACCTCGCGAACAACAACAGTGTGAGCAGCCAGGAGAGCGACAGCGACGACCGCGTTGCGCTTGCGCAGTCGCTGCTCCAGCGCTGTCTTCAAAAGGACACCCTACTCTGCGAACTCTACATGCAACTTATCAAACAGGTACCGCTTTGTTTAGTCATCGAATGGAATGGTGGAACGATCTACAATCGTTTTCCTAGATACGTAGCCAGGAACATTCCACTAGTGAGGGACACTCATAAATCTTACACGACTCAAGATTCTTACAATAATCTGTATATATCTACTACGGTGCGTTTCTCTCGTAACTTCTTTTCACGCACCACCAGTTTGTGGAACCAGCTACCCTCGGCGGTCTTTCCGAACGGATACGACATTGGAACCTTCAAAAAACAAGCCTATACATACCTAAAAGGCCGGCAACGCTTCCGAGATTCCTGCGGTGTCGCGGATATCTATGGGCGGCGTTGAGAACTTTCCATCAGGCGACACGCTTGCTCGTTTGCCCTCCTATCCCATAAAAAAAATATAAATATTTTTATTACCATAGATTTGGCTGAGTTCTCCTCAATCCTGGTGACAATCTTTGTGAAACTAATTATTACGGGAGATATTTTTTTTTGCTTTTTTGATTAGATTAGAGTACCCTTAACCGGCGGCTTGTTTGAAGAGAATAATGAATGTAGAGGAAGCAAGAAAAGTATACCGAGATCGTAGCAGATGGAGATCTATAGTCTCTGCCTACTCCTACGGGTAACAGGCGTGATAATATGTATGTAAAATAAATAAATATTTAATCTCTTTGCGGTGTGCAGACAACGGAGCACCCGGAGCCGTCGTCGCGCGTGTCGGCGCGGCACTGGTCGTTGTTGTGCGCCGCAGTGGGCGCGGCCCTGCCACCCGCCAAGCCGCTACGGCGACTGCTCCTGGCGCACCTGCGGTACCGCGGCACCGCCCTTCACCACGGCGAGGAGGGCAAGTTCGCGCGGCGAGCTGAACAGGTATACCTTATACTGCAGTGGTACTCAACCTTTTTTTCATAAGGGCCACAAAAACGTGGTAGTCGTGCTGTCGCAATCAGACGTAAGGTAATGACTTCTTAGGTAACTTAGATAGTACACAGTTGTATCATATAAATAAATTCAAAACAAGTCACGACCAGCAAACAAACAATATGTACATGAAATAATGAAAGCCAATAAAAAAGGATTCCTGCGATCTCACTCGCTCGATACAGAACTAAAAACGCCTAATGAAAAACATCGCTAATCCAAACACTTGATGTGTCGTATTAACGAAAATACTGAAATAACGTATTGCTATGATCAGATCAGACTTCTGCTGAAAATTAAAAAAGAAATGAATAAATTACCGTGTATTATAGCAAATTACCATATCAATAATAGCACTGCATACCGCGGCTCAGTAGTGTTATGTAGAACCTATTTACTCAGCTCGCTCTCAATTTTTCTTATAGGTGCGAAACTCACAATGGTTTAAAGTAATACCAGATGGGCCAACCACAAAAGCCTGGTGGGCCACAAACGACCTGCGGGCTGCAGGTCGAGTATAACTGTTCTACTGGAGTCCACTATTGTACTACTGGAATCTGGTTACCCGCTGCCGTGTGCCGCATGAAGACATCGCTTCGAAACCTACATGAGATATTCTTTTCTATCAGAACTTTTTTAATATACTCACCCATTCTCCATTTCCAAATCCACGTCTCGGCCTCACCTGAAGAGTCCTTGTGTCGCTATTTATATATATAAGAAATTTCATTATGAACCAGATAATACATATAATTCGTTTCAATTAGGTGGCGCTGAGTATAGCTCAAGTACCACGTCGTCTGAGCGCGCCATCGAAGGAGGAGCTGCTGTGCGCAGCGGCACGGCGCCCCATGCACGTGCGCGTACTGCTATTGGACGGCAAACAGCACGGACTGGTCTTCGGGCCCGCCGCCACCGCCGACCACCTTGTGACCATGCTGCGCGAGAAAATCGGACTCAACGAAGCCGCCACAGGTAAAAAATAAGGAGTAACACTTTCACCATGGGGAGTGTTTCACCAAAGAATTGTTTGGAATAATTCCTGTCGCACAACTCGTCAAAAAGAAAAGTTTCATCCCCACCATCTGGAAAAGCGGCGATCATGTACGGTGCGCTTCTCCCCAAACGTTTTTCCACCTTACCTTTTTCCACCTTACCTTCACACTTTCTATCTTCAGCGATATTTTCGAACCGATACAACATTAGCACTTTCAAAAAACAAGCCTACACATACCTCAAAGGCCGGCAACCCGTCCGTGTCGCGTACGTCTATGGACCGCGTTGATTGCTTCCCATAAGGCGACACGCTTGCTAGTTTGCCCTCCTATCCCATTATAAAAAATGAAAAAATAATGCAATGTATCAGAATACAAAATAATCTTCTATACTACATTCTATACATTCTATACATTTGTTCATCTGAGATAACTGAAGTAACAGTGGGCTATTCACGTTTGTCACAAAATAGACAATCGTTAGAGTAGACAAGTGTAGGACGCTCCCAAACTAGATGAAGTGATGTTCTGAGCAAAGTGGCTAGTTGAAACTGGATGCGTGTAGCCGAAGGCTTGACGTATTTTCGAAGAGGCCAATTGTCCAGCAGTCAATTGCCGTAAACTGATGATAATACTATCTATATCCTAACGGGGGTGGTACCACTCCCTAGGCCCTGGTAGCCGATCCGGAAACAAATGTTTATGAAATACCTCCACTTTCATGAAAAAACATTACATCTAGCCTTCTTAAATGTTTATCTTATTATTATGGCGTATAAATCTGACCCAGTGTGCTTTTAACAACAATTCATTAACACATGATCTTTGTATTGTAGTTAAACAGTCAATTAGCTTATACATTTCACTATTTAAAATGAAAGTAAACAGTTTGGTAACTAACATTGCTAACATAAAGCCTTTTTTAAAATATCCGGAACATTACAGGTTATGCGTTGTACGAAGTGTGTGCCAACTCGACACCCGCGGGCGCCGGCGAGCGCGCGCTGTCGGGCAGCGAGCGTGTCGGCGACGTGTTGGCGCGCTGGGAGAAGGCGGGAGCTACTGCTGCAGCGTGCAGGTACAATAAACCCTCCTATAACGCGGTAGATTGTTTACGCGTTATACGAGGGATCACTGTATATATAATCAATGTTCCTAAAACTCAAAACCTTTCCTAAGTTTTTAGTAGAAAAACTTAATAAAATAATTTAATTTTATAAGATAATAAAGATATGTAAATGTAAATCATTATAAATTTCACAGTACAAATATATATCACTTGGAAAATCCTCGCGTTATACGAGGATCATGAAGTCGCGTTATAGGAGTGTTTACTGTACTTAATTCATTTATATGATTTACTCAAATTTATGTGTTAAGACCATATTTATTGATTGATATAATACAAAACGTGTCTAACTTGACTATGTTTATATGCAGGCTAGTGTTCAAGAAACGCCTGTTCCTCGGCGAAAGGCCGCTACACACGGCGTGCGTCGCAGAAATGGAACTCTTGTACTACCAAGTGCTGCACGCGATAAGACACGATCGGCTGCCCATTGAGACCGACGAGGCTGTGAGTATCACACATACATCAATCTCTGTCATTTATAACGACCTGATATTTACCACAAATTTGTATAATTCGCACCTTGAGAGAAAGATATATATGTCCAACAGTTGACTGACATGAGCTGATAATAGTGAGAATATTAAAATAAATTATATGTTGGAACAGTAAGTCGCCTCTGTATCTATAATTTTACACAATAAGTATTAACGAGTAGTTCAAGTTCTTCCATAAATAGGAAATCGGACAAATTTTCAGAGAGTGTTTAAAATGAATAATGATAGAGTCACGCTGCAGACGAATACTTTATCTAGATTGGCATAATATTTGTCTGTAGCATGAATGGACCGGCTCGCCCGGGAAAGTACCACACTCTACTGAGTGGTAACTTAGCTACCGCGCTTCGTTCGGTGAGCGACTGAGTTCCGGAAGCCCAACACCCTTCCTCCCCCTATCATTCCCACTCCCATAATGACAGTTTCCTTGAAGGTCGGCAATGCTTCCACACTGCCTATGGCGCTGCAGAAGTCTATGGGCGGCGTTGATTGCTTTCCATCAGGTGACACGCCTGCTCGTTTGCCTTCCTATCCCATAAAAAAAGGTATTTTTCTGATTATTCTCCAATTTCCTATTGTATAAATATCATCGAAAATGCTGTAAATGACATTCTGAAAATGAATGAAAATGTTTTATTTCATATTCGGATCAGAAGAAAATACTGCGTCGAATGTTTTCAGTCTCAAGCTCTATGACTAATACAAAATTTTGTACAGCTTTGAAACTGACTGTTTTGAGTTACATACCATTATTTCAGAAATCTTAAAAGCTCTTTGCTGTGGTAGTAAGTTTTCAATTTACGGTTTACAACGTTTTCGCCATTTTCCGTCGATATATAAATAAAACCAAAATAATGTCGTCAATTATTTCTTCCCGGCATCGTTGTTTCGCATATTTATTTAATACTAGCTACTCGCCCGCACGTTATTATTTTGCACGGTTTGTATATCTCATGAAAAAAATGAGATTAACCTCAAAGGAAAGAACAACACGAAGCACAGAAACAAAGTTTTATTTTTTTTAATTAAATAAAAACGAAAGAGTAATTGAACATGAATGAATGTCAATCTATTAACACTGACATTTATTTTGTTAATCGTAACTTCTTTTGTTAATCATAGTAATGGCGCCATCTACTAATTATATTGCGATTTGAAATGCGGATCGGAAAAGCGAAAAATAATTTTTTCACGTCTTCGTACACTTTTTTTTGAAAATTATCTTTCATACAAACCTTGTTTTGATAATAACTAACACAATAAAAAATTTGCGACTCCTTTTTATTTATATACTTTTTTATAATAGTTTTATATAAATAATAAAATACATATATGTGTAGGTGATGGTGGCCGCATTGCACGCGCAAGTGGTGAGCGGCGAGTGTTTGGGCGGCGGCGACGGCAGCGGTGGTGACGACTGCCTGGGCGCGGCGCGGGCTGTGCTCCCGCCCCGGCTGGCGCCGCCCGCCCTGCCTGCGCCGGCGGTCCGCTTACATCACCTCGCGTTGCGTGGAACACCACCGCACGCCGCCATGCAGCGCGCCTTAACCCTTGCCGCTTCATGGCCGCTAGCACGTGCGACCATCTTCGACGTCATGGTGCGTACCACAGGCATAAAACTGCATTAAGGTGAAAAATGGTTCAAATTCAATGCATCTACCGTCTAGGTTTGTTCAAACAGCGGACGGGGCGACATGGCGACGCGACGTAAGCAGTTTATATAAACTTAAAGACGCAAATAATTTGGGAATCCCCATTCTAGTGGTTCCATTCTTTTATTCTGAAAATTTCACTTTTTTTTCATTATTAACGTCCGTAATTGCTATATATTGGTCAGAACAAAGCTTTTCTATGTAGCAAGGATTCGATTTGACGGATCATCAGGTAGTAAAGCAACTAGCGTCATAATACTAAGGTACCTTACGGTAAGAAAGTAAAGGAGATGAGAAGGAAGGCACAAGAGAAAAAAATATCAAGAGTCTACTGTAAATAGTGATGTTCTTAAAAAAATATATGTAGACATAAATGTGTGGTTAGACATTTCCCGCCAACTTACATGAATGCCGCTGTGATTTACTTCATTTCTATAATCTTATATAATATAATTATCAGTTATATTGTTTAATTGTGGTGGCGTTTAATGCAATATAGTTGGATTAACACTAGAACTACGAACCGGTCAAAATGACCGGTTGCATCATTTATTTATACCATTTCCTCTTTAATTCTTATTTAATATTTTACGATAATTTCATGATTTTTATTAAATTTGTGTATAGAATAATATTATAGATTATTTTGTTCTTACGCTTTTAACACTAGAACTACGAAGATTTACCATATACCTATTTCAACCAACCGGTCATTTTGACCGGTTCGTAGTTCTAGTGTTAAGGCGTAAAAGTGAAGTGATATAAAATAAATGCGTATATCATGACTTTTTAAGTTGCAAAGGTCAAAAGAAGGTTTCGGTAGAATAGCTACCATTTTAACAAGACGTAACGTGACAAGCAAACTGGTACATCCAAGATATTTGGTATTATTATAATTTACTTGCCATAGTAGTTATAACCACGATCTTATACACAAATCTTGCAACGAAGCCCTTTGTGTCGTTGTCAGTGGTAAGTGATTAATACGATCGTGTCATAACTTTTCTTTCGCGTCAACGCCGGTACGTCGTTGCTATAGATGGTTGCACGCCGGTTGAGTGACAAGCAACTGTAAGCGGCTTGTTTGATTGATTTATCGCTTTATTCGTATCATTATAATTGCTTATATTAAAGGCACGAGACAGCATGCTATTCTGTCATCGATGCACTGCGTACCCATTAAACCCAGAAAATTGAAAAGAACAACGCAACCATTAAACCGACGTACCACCACTAATGTTGATGCAAGACCTGTGTATATGACCGTTTATACAACTAATCGCCATCAAAGAAAAGAAACAACATGTATGTTTGTCGCATAGCAATCGTTCACGTCGAACTGGCCACGCGCGCTGTGGCTGGCGGTGGACGCGCGCGGGCTGACGCTGCTGCGGCGCGGGGCGCGCGCGGCGCTCGTGTCGCACGACCACGAGCAGCTGCTGGCGGTGTCGCCGGCACCGCGAGCGTTACTACTAGTCACGCGCGCCGACCGCAAGCACGCCAAACTGGTGCTCTCCACCGACCAGGTTACCTTTGCATCCGTTATATTAGTAAAAGGGAAGGGAAGCAACAGAGTTACACAGCGGGTGTTACGACTGAATGCGTGAAGCTGAAGATCGGGCTAGGTGACGCTTCTTGTGGGACGCCTATTCCTAGAATTGGACTGCCGCAGGCATAGTGATGATGATGTGTTACTTCTGTTGCTTCCCATCCCTTTTATCCCTCTCTCCTATCATATCCATCCTTGAGAAAGGAATACGTTTTTAATTAGCGATAAAAACACACATATCAATTTCAATTTCTTTATGTCAAAAACAAAATGCTCAGTCTAAACGAATATTAAAAAACACTCTAAAAAGTAAATTTTAACAGTTTATACTTATGAAGTGTTGGAAGAGCCTTCTTTGCAGCGTCATATAATGTATTTATAAATGTCAAGAATGCCCTCATTAGTCACAGTTATTGAATGAGTCTAGTAATGACACCAATGAAATGAAATCGCAGTGTGCAAAGACTGAGACTATAACGTGGTTCTTTGACTAAAGAAGTTTTGGTTTTAACCACTATTTTTAATCCTTAGGCGTACCAGATCGCGACTTTGATAAAGGACTACATCGAGGCGGTTCGCGGGCCGGTGTCCCCGGCAGTAGCCGTGCCGGCCGACCCGTGCGGGGCCGCCGAGCGCGCCGCTACCTCCTCGTGACACCCGGCCGCCTAGTGCCAGTGCTTCCACGTCCGGCGTTAAGCGGTTACTGAGCGCCGTCACATACAGGCCGCGAGCGCAACCACCCACGACTCTATCCGACCCCACCCAAAGTCGTACGATCTTACTCGAAGTCGCATGATCTTACTCAAAGTCGTACGATCTAATTCGAAGTCGTACAATCTTACCCGAACTCGTACGATCAAAGTCGTGCTATCTTGAAGTCGTATGATCTTACTTGAGCACAACTTCTTCAATCTTACTTTAAATTCTGCGATCTTAGTTGAATTCGTGCTATCTTACTTGAATTCGAGCGATCTAACTTCAATTCGTGCGAACGTACTTGAAATCGTGCGATCTTACTTAAAGTCGTGCGATTTTACTTGAATTCATGCGATCTTACTTGAATTATTGCGATAGTACTTAAAATCGTGCGATCTTACTTGAATTGGTTATGGGTTATATGGTTGGAACATTTTAAATTAATGCATTTAGTAAAGATGAAATAGTGGTGTTGCGCTCGCTTTCTGATTAGTAGGAGTTGTCAACGAGTCAAGCTGGAGGAGTAAATGTTGGTATGACAATACTTCGCGTATATATTTCCAACTCCAGGGGTCTTTACGTAAACAGATATTAAAAAGTATAATGTTTTTTTTTCTATAAAGTTGAATCCACATTTACTTCAAATAAACGACAGGTACAAGTGGTGTTTGGTTAAGAGTGTCAGAATGGACGATACCAGTTGCCAGAAGACGGGGAAGCATACAATACAAATTAAAGATAAATAGCTCAACACAAAATTTAATTACAAATAATAGAATCTATATTCCACTCTATCGCTATAGATTTATATCAGTATTATTACCATTAAATATGTGTTATGTGGTTAATTATATCTCAATTTTTGTCTCATAGAGTGCTAAGATTGTTAACATGTTTCAGGTATTTAATAGTCCCTGAAATGTGTCCTTAAATTTCCTCGTAGTATGGTGTACTTTGTCTTTCCAAATATCGACGTTTTAACCCATTTATATAACCTTCCTATTTATAGCGATTAAATAGAAATACAAGTAATGCAATGTAAAATTACATATAGAACAATAGAACACAACATTTCCATAGTACAGTAGGTTATATGTCGGTATCTCTGTTAGCGCTATACCAACCCACTTTAAACCATTTGTTATTTGACATAAAGTTATTTATATCTAAATGTATGAAATGTGTCTATTTAAAATTTAGATATATTCTAATGTACTCCTTTCTTCAAAATATTATTTCAAATATTTCTATTCTATAGATTTAATTATATTTCGCTTCTTCCGTGTATGAAAACGGTGAACAAAATATATACAATTGTTTCTGATAGTGGTCATATAAACAGTTTTTGTCCTAAAATCTTGTTTTGTGCCTTGTAAAGTTTGTTAAAGCTTCAATAATGTTGCTTTCTGCTAGCCTTGATATAAAGTATGGGAACTGTTCGAAAATAAATATAAATGTTGCTTACTTTGAACTATTATGAGTAACCCACGTTACATGTGCAAGTCAATTATTGTTATTATATTTAATTCTGTTAAATTTCACATGCGTTTACACCATATAACCATTTATACGGTTCTTCACTAACTTTCAATAAGAATCTACGCAAGCAGACATAAGAGAATGGAGATATAGGTGGCAGTATTTTTCAACCAAAATGGAGAGAAGATATACGATATAACTAGGGCAGAGCTGATCTATGTGATAAATCACATCTCTTCATTTAAGATTAGATTTGAGTGTTTGGCTACAACTATTTGAAGATATCTTACATGCTGTGGACACACTAAAGACTAGTACACACCCATATTTGTGCACTAAATCTAAGCAGAGTGGTAATAGTAGCTTATTAGTCATTAACGAAACATTCTAACCTCATCCCTGTCAACTTCCACGTTGGTGTACATCAGTCAATAGGGTATGTATTCCACTTTATAAATAAAGTGAATTCATATAATATTCAAAACTGAACCCTAAATAAAAATGTTTAAAATCCCAATTAAAATAAAAATACTAATTACAATATCAATTAAAAAATTGATGAAATATTAAGATGTATACCAATTGAAATTACCACTATTTGTATGTGTAACAGGGAAATAGTCCAATCCTCAAAATATACATTAAAACTCCTTTTCTTATAATTGTCCACTATAATAATATATATCTATCAATTTGATTTATAGAATACATTTCACTAATGTACGTAAATTATTTAATTCATCCTAGAATATACAATTGTTATATTTGTTGCTGTAGTAATGTATAGATTTTATATGAATAATGTTCCTTTGAAAACTAAACCTGTATTTAAATATAATGTACCCTACATTTAAATATAATATAACACCATATTTAAATATCATATTACTATATATTTAAATATATGTGCCACTGGGCTAGCTCTATAGTACTCATGGGAAGCATATGATTATGATGAAATTGTGCAAGTCCATTGTGACTGCAAAATAATTACTAACTGTTCAAATATAACTTCTAACACGCA
Organism: Baronia brevicornis; assembly: GCA_031353405.1. Lineage (NCBI taxonomy): Eukaryota > Metazoa > Arthropoda > Insecta > Lepidoptera > Papilionidae > Baronia > Baronia brevicornis. The sequence goes on from JASFAT010001530.1 coordinate 411,621, forward strand.
TTATTACATTATATTGTACAATGTTATCTCTCAATATTTTAAATTGAAAATATATTTATTATAATTATGACAAATAGATTTAACTTTTACGTAAGGATGTTAGATATAAATATTCTTATCTGTTTTAGCTTGACATCTCTATGTATCATTATGAAAATTTATAAGTCCATTTTACGTTTGAGAAGCATTTTTTTATTTACCATGTTTAAGCAAACGACGTGATATAATAAAAAAAATGATAAAAACAGTAAGGATCTAAAGTTTCTCATTTTAAATCTAACAAAATCTATGGTCACTTTCACATGTAAGTCATGTGAAGCGTGTAGCGAACATGTAGCGAAGTTGGTGCTTAGGTAGAACCATTGCTAATTAGTGTTCTGATCTCATATTGAGTATTATTTATTGTAGATGCCATATTGCGTTTAGGTATGAGAAATTATTGTATAGATTTATTTATTATTTGCATTGTATTTTGACAGATGTATATAAATGATAAACCAAAGACTCTGATTTATCCCTTCGTATAGTTTTCTATCTTTGACAATGTTACAATTATGTTAGTTTTTAATTCAAATTTTGTAAATAAGTAACTAGACTATTATATAACCTAAATTTATATTTAAATTTGTGTTATCTAACCCATTCTAGTAATTTTAAATCATTAGACAAAAAGTAATGATTAATAAAAGAAATTTAAATTTGGCAATGTACAAACATATTAAAAGTTAAAAAGGCATGTGTAAGTAATTGAAATCGAACAAATAATTGCAAATTTGGCATTCAATATGTATAATTTGGCATCACATATAAAAATACATATATGGCGATTTTATATGAATTTGTGAAGTTTATTTAAATATATATGAGAATTTTTACACAAGAAAATTGTATTCAGCACTTTATTGTTAGATAATATTTTATAATAGTTAGCATATTTTAGACGTAAGCTTGTATTTCTAACTACTGATCAACAGATATACATAGACGTCACAACAATTGTACTGCCCAAATAGACTGAATGTCCAAATATTTTATCATTTTTGATGAAACTGTTTGTTACAATGTGTAATGAATGTTTTACCCTTTTATTTGAATGCCAAATAAATAATAACAAATATGTTTGTTTTTTCAATTTTATTTTAAAACTTATAAATTATTTCACTTATATATTACTGTGTCACCAGTCCTAAATAATCATCCATCAATGTGCCAATAGCGAACTGGAAAGAAGGAAAATTTACTATTAATATGTAATAAAACCATTTTAAACATAAATTAAATATCTAAATTCAGTATAAACAACATAAGCATAGAGCCTTTTTCATGTTAAGGCGGCAATGTAAATTAAAAATTACAAACATCTTGAGAGATATAATACATCATATTAAATATAAAACAGGAATTTGAAAGCATTACACTATATTACTTATAATGACTTACTGAAGCAAAATTTAATGTCCAAAATACTAATGTATTGAAAAAAGAAGAAATAAAAATCAAAATAAATGAATGTGATGATAAATCACAATGAATACAATACATTGTGAATCACCCTGTCCGAAAAGCACTTACTCATAATGATAAACATTACATTTATGTGTAAATATATGTGTATTTATGATTGGAACTTAATATCAAAAATAAAGACCTAAAATTAAACAAGTTCTTAAAGCAAACTATAATGGCACACTAAATAAAGACCAAAGCTGTTTGTTCAAAGAAAAAAATCATGTGCACAGCTAAGCTATACATATACTGATTTATTAATAGTAAAATCTATAAAAGAGGAGCCCTCTAAGTTTGCCTGCACTATGTTAAGTAATTTCGAACAGGCAAAATTCCTTACAATGAATATGACATTAAATAGGTATTTTGTAGTCTATGATTGAAGAAATAAAATTTAAACAATCCTAAGGACCTATATTAATAAAGTATTTAATAAAATGTTACAGCATTGCAAATAAAGTGATTATCAAACTTACGATCCCAGTTGCGTCAACACGGGTACCCACTATCTTCAGTCGTATAACATCCTCTTCCTGTATGACATTATCTTCTTGTTTACTTTTGTAACAAGGGGGATTCACATTGGGACAAAACTCCATATCAGCTGGAATTGACTGTTTAAAAAATCACATTATTATTTGAAATGATTAAATTATTAGTTTATTGATTTAAAAAACTTTTATAAATAGGATATTTTGTTAACTGTTAGACGCTCACTGCGTCATACCACTCTGTGTTGTGAGGGTCACTAAAACAAAAACTGCAAACAAACAACTGATGGCGTATTTTACCTGATGTGGGATTCAAACTTACAGCTCTTATCGAAGAAAGTAAATTTTGAACTGCTCTTCTTTGCTATCTTTAATATTATTAATTGCTATACATACAAAACTAAAATTAATTAATGAATTTATATTTAAATAAAACTGTATTAACATTAAGTGTCATCTACTACATGGTTAAAAAAATGTATTTGAAATAGAATGGATGAATGAAAAAGAATTTTATTAACAACTGAAAATTTAAACAAGATTTTTTTTTAAATTTTCTTGACTGGAAATGCAACTGGAAAGGCCTATAGGTGTTGGGGATGTCTATGGGCGGTGTTGTGTGCATTTCATCAGGCGACAAGCTAGCTCGTTTGCCTCCCTTTCCCATTAAAAAACTTAGAAAAAAGCTATGTTCAACACAAACATACAATATTAAAAATTTTATAACTGTTGCTTTTTTATACAGTGGGTCCAAAATTAGGTAATCCTGTATCTCGGTGACCCTTATGCTACACTTCAATAGTGCTGTACAGGAGCACTTGCGTTTTTCTGTTAAAAAACAGAAGATTAAGAATCTATCTCAACATATAGGTACATAACAGTAAAAATAGGAATTAATCAAAGATCACTCAAAACTATGCTTTTTAGGTAAGATTTGTCAGAATTAGAGAAAAGTAATAAATTATTGGCACTCTGATGTCACCTTTATCATGGAATGATTCATAAGGCTTATAATGATGAAGTGTCTTCTGGTTGCGGGACCTAGTTCTGACAAGTAGTCTTTGAGTAGAATTTCTAACATATAATCAACTTACATGGTGTGAGATAAAACAACTGAGTGGCCCAATCTGAGCAAACATTCCAACCTGAAAATGAAAAAATAAGATTTTAGTAACTTCTATATTCTGTACAAATCATAATACAATCACTTTTACAGACCATATAATATTTTAGTAGTGCTGTATGCATTAATTATAGACAAAAAGATTAAGTTTAATTAAATTGTGTAAAAAGTCCCAAAACTTTTAATCATTTCTACATGCTGGTCATAGAGTTATGATATAAGCAAACATGGTATAAGAAAATGATTTAAATTGAATATAATTCTATTTAGTAGTATTTAAGCATCAGTACTTTAATTCATAAGGACTGCTAAAGACTGCACTTATAAGGTTGTGAGTTACAATCTTCCATAAGGTTGTTGATGTGAACCATATTTTCGTAGCAGAAGCTACTTACTAGCTAACTTAGACTGGTTAACAAGAATTATACCAATATCAAAAAATATGCTAGCATTCTTTAAAAAAATAATAACCTTGTTAACTTGTGTTACTATTGCATCTAATACTTCTCCCTTGAAAGGTCGAAATACAATAGCTTTGTACTTCACAGGGTACACCACAAAACCTTGTCCTGGCTGAATGAGGCCTGCACCAATGCTATCTATTGTTGTTACTGCTATTACAAACCCATATCTGAAATAAAATACTGATCACATATCTTTCATTAAATTGATACAGAAGCTATGTATCTACATAAAACTGGTAAGCTTTCATTTTAACAATCACTTTTAGACGCAGAGAATTGTATCCATCATCCTCTTGATGTCATACTATGCTTTATCCAGTGAGCACTGTAAGGAACGGGGGCAAACGAACTTTCTCTTTCTCTTCTCTCTCAAATAAATTCCTAATTCCTTCAAGGCAACTGATGGTTTGTTTGTACAAAATAATGAAAAAATGTATATTTTATACAAGATCTATATTTTTTACTACTAAATTAGCAGTAAAATGTAAAAAAGCTAAAGAAGAAAGATGAAGAAGAAAGAATCAACACTAGAATTGAATAAAAACAATACACCGTATAACCTCAAACTCTGACATTGTAACACTTACTTCCCCGTACATGTTCCTTCTACTTCTGTATATAGCTTTTGTTTAACAGTATCGAGTAATTGCGGACCAAAATAACGAGGATGTAACAATATTTCATGCTCTAAAGAAATCTGAAAAATTAAATAATAATTTAAATTACAAACCAATTAATCAAATATGAAATTGAGGCAAAATACAAGTACTAACATGGTAAAACATTATAAAGATATTATTTAACTTGTTTCTAATAGTAATGGTCAACAGCAACACATTTTAATTTATGTTTTACAAATTTTCCCGCATTATTTCATTTCAATAGCCACTAAACCAAAACAAGTTACTTATATTATCTGTGGTAAAAACATTACAAATAAACCACAGATATACAGATACGAAAGACTATTATTAATCTGTAATTATATTTAATTCAAGAGCAATATTATTCATTTTATTCCCATAGGAATAGCCAAAGAATTTACATCAATCTTTCTGTAATATTTTAAACAAACCATAACTACATAAATGTTTTTTTCTAAATTTTATTAATAAATTGGATTTTCCTGGTTTAGCGTAAAGTCTTTCACATAATTAATTAAGAAACTAAAATTATTAACATAATTTTCATAGACATATCATAATGTGAATTAATTAAATGAACCTAGATTTGAAATAATATGTGGCATCCCTAAAGATTACTCAAAAATGCCAAATGTGTGACCGTGTATTCTGTAATCAGATTGTTATAAAAAAATGGCAAAAACTTACGATTGTTTATTCAAATTACTTTTAATAGGAGATTCTGGAGTTGGTAAAACATCCATATTATTTAGATTTTCAGAGGATGCTTTCAATATCTCTTTCATATCAACGATTGGTAAGTATCTTGAAAGCTTTTGTATCAAAGGTTATTGTCAAAAAAGTTGTATTTTTTTGTGTAATTGTCATTGAATGGAACTTTTTTCATAAACTGCTCGTCCCGAGTACTTTTTTAATGTGTATACCAAAAGGGTGCGGCTACATAAATAGAGCCCTTATCAAATTAAATGAATGAACTGTTTATGACATCATACTTACTAATTTTAATTAGTAGTTTCGTTGAACTTAACAGTGATCTCCTTTCAGGTATTGATTTTAAAATTCGGACTATAGATCTCGACGGTAAAAAAGTGAAATTACAAATATGGTGAGACCCCTAAATTTTTTTTACGTATTTTGTAAATATTTAGGTATCACTTAATGTTCTGTTGCTTCAGGGATACTGCGGGACAGGAAAGGTTCCGTACTATAACAACTGCATATTACCGAGGTTCCATGGGCATTATGCTTGTATATGATGTGACAAATGAAAAAAGTTTTGAAAATATTAAAAATTGGATAAGAAACATTGAAGAAAATGCTAGTGCTGATGTGGAAAAAATGATACTTGGCAATAAATGTGATTTGGATTCTAAAAGACAGGTAAATCCAAAGTTTATGAAACTTAATTAAATTTATTTTAATTATTAACAAAAAGTATTTTGATTTGTTAAGTAAAAGTAATATACATATAACAATAAAATAAGAAGAAGCATTTAAATTAATTTTGGATTAAATATTAAAAATCATAATTAATCTAAAATGGATCAAATTAAAAAATATAACATTAGGAAAAAATGACAACAGTACCTTATTTTTGAGGAAGTAACTAATACATTGCTAGACTTTTCCTGCTGACTTACAACTGTGACATTGTGTTTGATTTCATTTTCATAATCTTATACTATTATCATCTTTAATGTTTAATTGTGGTGGTTTATTGTACTGTATAGTTCGATTAAGGCATATAAGTGAAGTGATATGAAATAAATGCATGTATTGTGACTTTTTAAGATGACTGAAAAAGTCCATAGGCTTTGATATAATAGCCACCATTTTTATAAAGATGAAACTCCAAATCTATAATACAATTATTTGGCCTATTCTAATGTATGACTATGAGTCCTGTGGGGCACCCCAGGTACCGCTGGAAAGACATGATTGAAAATGACTTATGCAACCTTCAACTCTGTAACTGGCAGGAGGTGGAGCAGGATAGGGCAAAGTGGCGTAAGATCTGTTTGGAGGTCAAGATTCATTTTGGGTCGCTGTACCAACAAAGTTAGTTAGTTAGCCACCATTTTATGAAGATGTAATGTAACAAGCCAACTAGACATTTCAAGAGATTTGATATTATTATATTTTACTAGACACTGGCATAATAGTTTTAACTAATCACCGTGAAGAAAAGTGAAAAGAATACATTGCCATTTCAAACAAAGTAAAAGTTAATGATTTCAATTTATGAAGTGTAAAAATATGTTCAAAAAGTATATTAGTTTTGTCCTCTTATTGTTATCCATTTCTTACCATTATTGTTATGTATTGTTTTATGTAATAAAATATTGGATACCTTTTGTGCATAGGGTAAGTAATTGGTGCTTACTAAAATGGCAAAACCATTATACCCTATTTTGTTCATCCATAATTTTTTTAAATGATTTACATGAATTAATTTGACATATTAAATTAACATAGAACAGTTAGAAGATTCTTTTTATTATGTTGTAAATAAGATACCATATATTAATATAAACAATTTATGAGTCCATGATCCCAGGTTCAATTCTGGCATGGGGGTCAATATATGTATATGGTCTGTAAAAAAAAATAATGTGAATGTTATTTTGTACAATTTTGGTGTTAAATAAATTGCTTTTACTTTGATCATTACCATTATATTGAGGTATAAATATGCTAAATTACATTTCATATACAAAAATACTAAAACATAAACAAGTGTTGTATTTTAATTTATTCATTAAAATCATTAGGTATTAAAACAGGATGTTCCTGTGTGTGTAATGAGACTTTTCCTGTTAGTTTCGCGTGTAATTAAATACATAATGAATGCATGGCTTAGTGGTTAGAGTACCTGAATTTTGAGCTAAGGGTTTTGAATTCATATCTGAAATGAAAACAAAAGTGATTTTTAAAACAAAAGGTTTTTGAGTCTCTGTATAAAATTTTGTTGCCATTCTGTATTGGAGATACTATCCAAATTCATTTCCATTCAAATAGAAATATTTTTCCAATTGATTTAGACGAAAGAGTTACTTTGTACACACACTTAAGACACTTAAATATAATATGTTATTTTCAAATTGATGCTTCTGAGCCAAATCGCCTAGGATAATATGAAAAACACAATATGTTTTTTTAATATTCGAAAGTTTTTAGAAACTTATATCTTTAAAGGCTTCAGAAACAATGTCAAGTTTCTTTTTAGCTCTCTATTAAAACTTCAAATAATTATCAGTTTAATTGTCTGCACTTGGTGAAAATTTACATTAATCTTGAGGATGTCTTATACACATGTATTTTTTATTTACACTTTGAAGTGAAAATATGAAAAAAAACAAACCCTGGTCTCAGAAGTCAGATAACTAATCTGAACACCTATCAATAAAGTGTATAATTGATTAAATATTAATAAAAATAGGCTAATTTATAAGTGGTCTTATGAAACTACACATATGCATGAATAAATATTCACCTTGTGTCATATGTTAAGATGGTTATGCTTTGCTCCTATATTACAAAAAAGTTATAATGACAAAATAGGAGCAAAATTATTCAACTGCCACAAAACCGATTCTGAAATAACTACATGTTATGAAAACTACAGTTATAAACTACTACTAATATATTGTTAACAAATAAATTTATTGTTTTCTATTTCGTAGGTATCAAAAGAACGAGGTGAACAATTAGCTATAGAATATCAAATAAAATTTGTAGAAACATCAGCTAAAGACTCATTAAATGTGGAGTATGCCTTTTATACATTAGCCAGGGACATTAAGGCGAAAATGGATAAAAAACAGGTAAAAATTTCATATTTTGTTATTATTACTTTCCTCTTCTTAAAGCAGTATTTTTATTGTTTTAATAATTCTTAAATAAAGCAAATAAAAAATGTTTACTAAATAAAAAAAAATACTTTTAATTATTGCAATTAGATTTTAATATGATATAAATACAGATATCCTTTGTATAATAATTTGTCTCTTTTGTTCCATGGCTGGCTTTCCAAAAATCAGAAGGTAATAAAGTGTCCAACATTGATTTTTTTTTGTTGTTGTAGTTGGCTTTAACTTGCCTCAGGTTTTTTTCCATATCTAACTTTGCTTCTATGATTTTATTGTTAATTCAGTATAACATTACATGATGTGGCTATATTTTTTAAAAGTACATATGAACATATTTTTAGTATATATTTCAGCAGAAATTAAATTTAAATTTTATTTGAATTTCACTCATGCATATTGTTGCATTTATTTTTGTATATTAATTTTTATAATAATATACTATCTGAAAATTACAATTACAAGATACTTTAGTGGTCCTTCCTGTTTACATAAGTATCAACATAGCTGATCTAATACTCTGTCATTTGATTGAGTTTTACACACATGTGCGTGCGTGTGTGTGTGCGCGTTTTTCAGTCATAACGGTCATGTATATCTATGATATCAAAAATAAACATTTCTTATGATCACTAGCTACTAGAACATTAGCATGATAGCTTGACAGCTTTTGAACTTTTATTTCTTTATTAAATTTTAAATACACAGGCGACCTTATTAGCTCAGTGACGAAGTTACCGCTCGTCGCGATTTCGTTTGTAAATGTATATACGAGCCTGGGTTCCACTCCGTATTTTTTTTTAATATTAAATTTCAGTTTTCCTTGAATCTTTTCAGATTTTTAAAACCATGCAAACTTGCAGTTTATTTATTAACATAATTAACTATAAGTTATCTATTTCTATTTGTAGTTAATCTTAAACCTACTGCTATGATGTGAGGATATATGCATGTTGTTTTTATTTATCATTTAGCCACGTAATTTCCCATAGAATTATTATTGATTTAATTATATAATTAAATTATCATTTCAAATATTTATTATTGAAAAATATATATTTCAAATGCCAAATTTTATCTTTATTTAAGAAAATATGTTTATGTTATTATAGTCTGTTCCAAATAAAATAGTATAATGGTACTGGAATGGAAAAAGTTACCATTTTCTTGTTTATAAAATTATTTGTCGTTTTTTATATCATATTTGTTAATATAAATACTAGCCAGAAATAGGGACTGTAATATGTATGTGTTCAAATAATAATCTTTGATAAGTTAATTAATAATTTATTGTAATAAAATTATTCAGGAGGCAAGCAATCCACCTGGTGTTCGAAGTGGTGCTCACCAACTTAAAGCAAGTGACCAGCAACGCAAGCCAACATCTTGGTTGTCCCGATGCAGTATCCTTTGACGCCTCGCCGTACTTCGCCCCAACATCTTCAAGCTCCTCTTACCATGTCTACTCTATAAGTAAGCACGAGCAGGGAACACTCTCATCTCGAGTATATTTTTTGACCTACTGTTTTATTGGTGCAACCACTCCTGTCGGGAATCAGACTTGCTTTTTGTATTTTTATATCCACTTAATTAATTGTGACTTGCAGTTGCACAAAAATGTTGTTAAACGTTGGTGGAGTTAGTATCTTATGACAAGCAATATTATATACTTTCTCTAATCGGTCAAGTGAATAACTATGTTGCAACAAATTAATATATAATTGTATAATTATTTTTGTTCTTTGTAAGTAAAATTACGAGGAGTGTGAATAAAATATGAGCTTGGGCGACTGCTATTACATTTTAAAACAGTATTTTCGTTTTAAATATCTGTACAATGTTTATATAAAAATTTATTTATTAAGGCAAAATTAATTGGTGGTATAAAATGGAAATTATGGTTACACTATAGATTATTAGCTGTACCTTTCTTTTGCTATTTTAATTAAGATACATATATTTTAATGTAATGTATATTAAATATTTAATTTGAATAAACAGTGCTTTTTTTACGACTTGGTTTTATTTTTAAAAAATCTAATTAAAAGTATGTTTTTGTCTTAAACATTTTGAAACGTTATAGGTTCTCTGTCGTTCTGTCACCTGAAGATAATGGTTAATCAACAACAGCCTGCGATAGGCATTACTGACCAGCCCTCCCCAAGGCAACTTCCACAGCATATATATATTCCATAGTTGGCTTGCACTTGTTACTAGTAGCTACAAACATCCATTTTTTGCCAGCCACCTTGTGTATCTTATCAGTTCATCCAGTCAGGGGCCATCCCTTACCATGTTTATCGTAATGCAGTCTTCACTTTTGTAATTATCTTGTTGGTTCTCTGACAAGCTTAACTAGCCCTTTTTCACTTATGTTTGCTAAACCAACAAGCTATGTCGGTAATCAGATGTCTGGTATAGTTCTACTGAAATAGTGTGTCTGTATCTGGGTGTGATGTGCCTTCAGGGCATCTTTGATTAGCAATCAATTGCCACAGACTAATGATATTTTTTATTTAGTGTCATAAAGGTCAATAAATCCAATCATAAAAATATTTAATGTAAATAGGTACATTAAAATAAACAATGTATGTAACAGTACATAAGATTTATTAAAAGACTTTATACATAAAAACTTGCAAACATTCATGCTAAAACAAAGAATCACCAAATCATTTTAATTCTTAAACATTTCATACCAAACTAAAATTTAAAAATTGAAACTTTTTATGTTGCTTGGATTTGTTTTGGTGAGGATTTAAATGGTCTAAGCATTAACTTTTTTGTTCCAATTAAGGCACTTTTGGATACAAAAGTAAAGAATTGAACAAATTTTTTAGCTGTGAAAATAAGAAAATCAATAGTTAACTGTGAACATTTCCTCCAATAAATAACATAAACCGGAATTGCTGGCAGTTGGTCTGACCAAACACCATTACGGTAGTTCCTTGCTTTAGATTCTGCAGATAATATTGCAGGAGCTAAGTCTGATTCCAGAGTTTGTTTCTTTATATCCTTTGGGATAGAGGCTTTTGCAAAACCTAGTTCCACTAATTTTTTTCCAATATCTAAAGTTTCAACCGTTTTGGTCTGAAATAATTAAATAGGTTATCATATAAATTTCATTGAAAAAATCAGTTGTATTTTATATATACCTGTGGCTGTGGTAAATGCAAGTAGACTGTAGAAATAAGGTCTTCTTTATCCCGTCCCATTGGTTTTAGTGTGACTTGATGTCCTTTTGCCACACATTCCAGCCAATTTATAGCATTGCCACTCACAATGTTTACACCCCAAAGCTGTAGGCAAGATTGTTTTGATGGAATCAGAAGTCACTTTGTGGAAATTCATTATTCAGATGGAAAGTTAAAGACAATAAGTAAAATATTTCGCTCCTAAAAATTGGTTATCAAGAAACTGGCTCCCTATTAGGTTCTTATGTGATTTTTCTATTGAGTAATGAGATCTATTACTATACACAATAAAACATGCACAAAAAACACACACACATATATATATATATATATATATATATATATATATATATATATATATATATATATATATATATATATATATATATATATATATATATATAATCTCTTTTCTTACTTTAAATATGTGTCTGATAAAATTACTTCATCTTATTTTCTAAACATATGCCAAGAAAATCTTAATAATGATAAGATTTGGGTCAATCAGTTTATCATGACATTGATAACTAACCTTGACAGGGATTGGTGGTTTACTGGAATGCCATAGTGGTAGGTAAATTGGAGCTTTGTGATTAATAAGTAGTCTCACCGGAGAGTGTTGTACACCTACATAAACTCCCTTTAGCGGTTCGTGGTTCTTTATGAAGTGTTCTGGTACTTTGCTGGCTTTAGAGAACTTGCTTACCTTAGGTATTAAATTAGAAGATTAGTTATGTAATAAAATAAAAATAACAAATATTAAAAAAGAATGTTTACCGGACGGATTTTATGTATAGAAAATGCCAGCGATGCAGATGCAAGAGCATATACCGCTATCTGAAAACAACATGAAGACCAATGTCGTCACAACACTTGTATTATTCAATTTCAACTAAAACTTATAATACATACGTTTACACCGCGATAATCTTGTGCTAGTAAACTCTGAAAATTGTAGAAGAAACCACCTTCCTGTTCGGTCATTTTGTTATCCAATAAAGTATTAAATTTTCATTTACATTATTAGCTCATCAATATTTTCAGAAATAAGAAAGTTTTGTGTTCAAATAAATGTCAATTATCAACGTCAATATTGCTGGCATGATGGCAAACAAGTATACTGTTTTGCCAATGTCAACTGAGGTAATAAGTATCCTGTGACGTAAAGTCCAATTTTGATAGAATGGTGAGCATTTCATCAAAACTTAAACCGAGCATTTCTTACCCTAAGGTAAAAAAACGCCTTGCAGTGCCTTAAGTATGGGTATTTACAAAGGTGATCCGTATTTATTCACATAATCGTAATATACTCAGAATAGGAACCGCTGCAACTGATCTTGATCAGCTGGATCGGGGTGAACTAATCCCTACTGGCGATAGCGGATAAGGATAGGTTCTTGTGGAGAGTGGATGCCACCTGTGCTCATTAAGTGATGTCAGCTCCACGAGGGTAGCGGACTATCCGCCCCTCCGGAAACATAGATTCCTCCTCAGTGCGTTCAAACTAAAGAAGCCGGGATCCTTATTCAGTGTCAATAATGGCCACCATAAGGTATTAGTCAAAATACTGTCAGTCTGGTTGCAGTATATAATTTACGTTTGTTGCTGTGGTTGTCGTATGAAACGACTATGCGTAAATACAATGTGTGGCAGAATTTACTGATGGTGGCCATAAATAACAATTTAACTGTCATTTATGAAACAAATTTTTTTTTAACATAACCATAGGTAATAACTATATTTTATTTTATATATATATATATATATATATATATATATATATATATATATATATATATATATATATATATATATATATATATATATATATATAATACGGTAGGTCAGATAAGCTTAAAGGGAATATACTATAACTGGAAAATACTATACCAATTTAAATAAATAAACGAAGCAACCTATTTATTTATTTCTATCAATATAGTACTTTTCCATTTATATGATGGACAACAGAAATTTATAAATTTTGATAAAATAGAACATGACATCATGCACTTTATTTTGTTTGTTACAAATTTCATATGCTTGTTTTTTAAAATTCATTTTATTGAAGTTTCTTATTTTACCTTTCAAAATTATATTTACACCCTTACATCAACTGTTTATAACTGATTTGATTGCTAGAGTATAAATCAACTTAATCAGTAATTACTTAAGGCAACCACAAGTTTCTACACTAAAATCAGATGTAGAATATATCATAATCAGATATCCAATTTCAAAGGATCATAAATATACTAAAATCACAGAGTCTGTATTAAGAAAGCCAAGTCACTCAAGACGACATAATGAACGAACAGTAGATGTCACCGTTGAAGTAAATTAAACATTAATAAATAAATTTTAATTCTCTAAAATATTTTTTTTTAATATTCACGCCTATCTCCCGCAGGGGTTGGGAGAGACCACAGAACTCCATCCGCTACCATTCATCGCAGCGAAACGGCTCTCCATTGGTCGCTTCTCGCTCTCGTGAGAATCAGGACGTGACGGGTGTTGAACCACGTCACCGTGATTTTCAACAAATTAGGTATATTAAATTCGTGTTAGTGAATCTCACGAGCCGCAAGAGAGGATGGTGGTCAGCCCCAGCAGAGCCCTGCATGCTGAGGTAAGGCACCATAGTACCCGGGGGAGCCCGATCCCGGGACGGTCGGCACGCTTGCGACTAAGCTCGCCCTTAGCCACGCATCCTTTAGCACGGCAGACCGTGGATTGGCGGAGAAGGGAAAGGATAGAGAAGAAAGAAAAGGGCAGGAACGGAAATGGGGATTGGGGGGGTTTCCAGACTCGGAATAAATATTTATAAATCCATATATATATTTTTTCCGATGCGGGAATCGAACCCGCGACCATTGACTCCGTGGCCGGAGGGCCCCGCCACTGAGCCAATTGGTCGTCTAAAATAAATAATGTCGTGAAAAATATAAATATTTTATAAAGTAAAATACAGGTAAATATTAAGTTTTATTTAATCACAAGTATTTTCATCTAGTGCCGATATTGATAAAATTAAGAACAAATTGTGCCTCAAACCGTTAGACGAATTTCCATAAAAATTTTAAGTGTCTTGTATGGCATTTTCACTCCCGTGAAAATTGTAATAGCAACATCAAATTCCACGTCAACTAATCTGACAGTTTCGAAAACTTCTGAATCAAGATTAAGTAGTGTGAATTTCATTAATATCAATCGTTTAGAGTATATTATACACTATGATTAGTGTCCTAAATACAATCGATACAGGCCATGAGGATATGATACATGATGCTGAATTAGATTACTACGGATTACGGTTAGCAACATGTTCTTCTGATAATTCTGTGAAAATTTATGACATCAAGAGTGGTACACAGACGCTTGCTGCAGATTTAAAAGGCCACTTTGGCCCGGTATGGCAAGTTGCATGGGCACATCCAAAATATGGGAATCTGTTAGCTTCTTGTTCATACGACCGGAAGGTTATTATTTGGAAAGAATCTGGCGAATGGACAAAGTTGTACGAGTTTACCGGTCACGAGAGTTCTGTAAACTCAGTAGCATGGGCTCCCGCACAATACGGTCTAATACTAGCATGTTGTAGCTCTGATGGCTCCATATCTATCATAACATATAACCAAGATGGTGGAAATTGGGATGTTAAAAAAATTCCTGGTGCTCATGCAATTGGCGTCAATTCTATTAGCTGGTGTCCAGCAATATCTGCAGACTTAAATTTGGATCCCCTTAGTAATAAAGAAGCACCTAAAAGAATAGTATCAGGTGGATGTGATAATTTGATCAAGGTATTTATTTATTTGTTTGTTGAATAAGTATTTAAACAGATAAGAATTCATTTAAATGCAAATAATTGAGTAATATCCAAACTTACTAAATATTATCTACTAATGAAATTTATCTTTTGCAAATGTTGTTGTGATTTTGTCTACTAACCTTTTTAATATTGGTAAGATTTTGTGATCTATACATATATCTATGAATGTTTTGGTCGTAGAATTGATGCATTTCTATTTTTTTTTGATGAAACTACAAGCTCGAGATATTGTTAGAAAACATTGTTTATAATTGTATTTTAGGTAGAGGGGGTAAATTCACACCCTTAACACTTTATAGCGCATTGGCATGTTGCAAATGCACATTGTTGCAGATGCCTTGGCAACCTTTAGAGAACACATGCACTCTTTTCTTGAATATCATATTCACATTCACACAATTAACCACCTGTAGTGTTCCTACAGGTGGTTAATTGTTCCATATATTCCAATTTTTCCACTTCTAGTGTAATAAAGAGGAAGGGTGAGATTGAGATATTATTATTTTCATTATTGCATATTTAGGTTATACCTGGCACAAATTGTTTTACAGAATTTTCATTACTTAGTGGATACCGATGATAATTTTAATTTTTTGTTAAATTAACATAATTGCTGTTACATATCTTACTTTAGAGTATACTAATGCCTTAATATTTATTTTTTCAGATATGGAAAGAACAGGGAGATCAGTGGGTGGAAGAGAATCGTCTTGAAATGCATATGGACTGGGTTAGAGATGTAGCTTGGGCACCATCATTAGGTCTACAGCATTCTATGATTGCCAGCTGCTCTCAAGATAAGAGAGTTGTAATTTGGACAAGTGATGACAATGTATCCTGGACACCAACAAATCTAAATACATTTGATGATGTAGTTTGGAGTGTCAGCTGGTCACTCACTGGTAATATTCTAGCAGTTTCTGGAGGAGATAACAAAGTTAGTCTATGGAGAGAAAATGCTGATGGCCAATGGTTATGTATAAGTGAAGTTGCCAAAGGTCTGGGACAAAACCCTAATGAAGAAAGAAGCACACTTTAAATTTTTATTCTAATTTGTTAATACTATCTTGAATTAATTAAAATATGTGTAATTATTTGCAAATTAATATAATTGTAATTTACTACTTCAGATTTTTATTCATTCTCCTATTATTCTATTTTAAATGTATGTAAATAGATTCTCAATACTATGGCATCTTAGCCAAATGATTTGGTGGCGAAGTGGTTGCTTCCTGAGTAAAATATTGGGTTGGCAAGTAAGTAATTTCCAACTTTAGGTATAGACTTTAGAGTTAGAGATAACTCCGATTTCCATGATATACGTAAATGTTATGATCTTATTCTTAAATATGTTAGCTGTCATTCTTATCTAGCTTATATGTATATATATATATATATATATATATATATATATATATATATATATATATATATATATATATATATATATATATATATATATATATAATATATATAACTACTGGATTTGTTTTGTTTGACTGCCTTGTACTCGAACGGACATCGTGGCGGCATTGTAAAGACATCTCAATACCTCGATGTATTGATGATCTACCTGGCACCGCTGCAAGGCTTCCATGACAGCCCAGGTCTCAATGGAGTCAAAGGCTTTCTCATAATCCACAAACGCTAAGCACAGGGGCTGATTATACTCGTTTGTTTTCTGTATAATTTGCCGCACTGTGTGAATGTGGTCTATGGTGCCGAATCCTCCTCGAAACCCAGCCTGCTCTGGGGGTTGAAACTCGTCAAGTCTTCGTGCGAGTCGATTGGTGATGACCCTCGAAAACAGCTTATTGACATGGCTCAGGAGCACATGGGCCTATAGTTGCTGAATAGCGTCTTATCCCCTTTTTTGTGGAATAAGACGACTATGCTCCTGTTCCATGCCCGAGGAGTTCTCCCATTCTGCATGACAGAATTGAATATTCTGCATATATATATATATATATATATATATGTGTGTGTGTAATTTGGCAGTTTTCTGTTCAATAATCACACCCACCACCAAATCTAGTTGAACACACATTTTAAAACATTTAATAGTTATAATATTAATAATACTTATTTTACATCACATGTTACTTAAATTAAATTCAATTAATTCTAATAGCAATGGCATTTTATAATACTCGGCTATAGTTTTGAATGTTGCCAGTTGAGTGTGAATCTCTTTTACAGAAACCATTAGTGCGAAGTCTCCAGCACAGTCACATACAACTGCTAAGTTATCTCTTTTTACCTGTAATCAATATATGTGATTTAAGTTAACAATGCATACAATAAATATTATGAATATACCTAAATTGAAAGATATCCCTAGCTGCCGCAATGAACTAAGGCTTAGGTGACTCACAGAAGCAGGCACATTCAACCGCTCACCCTGTATCTAATATGCCTGTGATAAATAAAGACATCGGTAATTTTAAGATATGATGTGAATCTTGTTAACAACATCAATAGCAACCATTTGCAGAAATATAATGATAGAAGTATACGAAAGATAGAAGATAGTAGAAGTAGAAATAATAGAAATATACAGTTACAGTGGTGCAAACTTTGATAAAGTAATTTATTAGCTGAAATTACAATGTGTAGATCATTAACATATATGTATATGTAAATTATAATAATCCACAATTATAACTTTGTATAATTTAAGATTGTAACACTTTCCTAAAAAAATTGAAAATATCTATTACATTTTATAAAATTAAAATTTTAATAAATGACTGACAAAAATTCCCAGCTCATTCACGGTCATTGCTAGAGTGAGGAATTCTTTATTTTAAGGCAGGTGAGCATTAAAAATAATCTTCGAAAAATCATCACTAAAAGAATAAATTGGTTTAATTTTGGAATTTTTACTGAACAGGAATTCACTTATAGAATTTTTATCAATAATCAGAATACGATCAATTTTCAACTGTTTTAGCGTATTTTGAATGTATTGTTTATTGATTATTCTTGTATATATATTTATTAATATTGATTTTAAAATATGCTCGCCATTTTTTTTAATATATATTTTCATGTAATATATGTGGCTTGTGATATTGTTGTAAAGATTTGATACTATAAACAAACTATAAAAGACAAACATTCAATTAGATATTTTGTAATATTTATCACATCATCATGGGTTTGCATTAATACTGTGTATGTATATTTATGTATTATATAATATGTAGTTAAACTTATGTAATTATTAGTATATTTTACTTCAAGTTGCGTCACTTCCAAACCAATTTTCTCTGTTTCGCCCGCAGATTGACTGGTAAAGGATACCTAATAGTCCGCCTGCTGTGCACATAATACAAGTTTATATAAATAAAAAACTCTGACCTGATGACATCTAGTACATATGAGATCTTGAAGTGTGAAGCTCATTGCTCGTCTGTTCATAATTTCTATTAGTCTCCATTCCAGTTCTTGATTATCATATGCAGTTCCACATGTAGGGCACAGGCACACGGGGCTGACAAAATAACCATTTTATTCTGTTATCAATTTACTGTATTGAGTGCCAGATAAATTTACAGCGTCTTGCTTGTACTAGGCTCTGTGATTTTATCTTAACACTAGATTGCCCAGCTAATCATTTTCACTGTTTGTTTATTGAAAAAATATATTTATAACGATACAATTTCTTAGAATTTTGGGCTTTGCATACAATTGTATGTTAGTACAACTGTATGCTGTCTCAAAATACGAAGAAATTGCATCAGTATAAATATATTGTTTTGTTGATCATAAATTTTAAATTTCAGAGTATAAATGTATGACTTGGAAAATCCCCGCGTTATACGAGTGAAAATACGTGTTATAAGAGTGACATGAAATCGCGTTATAAGATTACCGCATTTTGGAGGGTTTACTGTATATCAGTTGATCAACTCACAGATCGTCGTTCATGGCACGATGGGTATCCCGACAGAGGTCGAGGTCGCGGCAGTGGTTGCACACCTTGCATATCACTTCGCCCAGCACGCACGACGCGCATGGCTCCCGCCACTCCGCGGCGGGGCTGAACTCCCCCACCCCCACCAGCCGCAACAGGTTACGGCGTAGAAGTGTCACCTAAATTTTTTTTTAGTGGAGTAGGTAAACGAGAATGCGGGTCACCTGGTGGTGAGCGATGACCGCCGCCCATAGACATCCGCAACGCCGGGGGCATCGCAGATGCGTTCCCGGCTTTTAACAAACACATTCGGTCTTCTCTTGATTGCCTCCATGTCATAATCACGTGAAAACATCGCAAGTGGTAAATTGTTCCACATTTCCACAGTCCGTAGCACAAAACTGCGACTAAATCGCACGGTAATTGACGGTCAGCCATCCAGGTGATGGGATGGAACCTATTCAGCGGTCGCCATAAATTTTGACCTCGCGGATCAGTAAATTCATAATTTGAATCCCGCGAACCACTAATAGGATTTTTTAAATGTTAAATATACGGGTGTCCCAGAACTCAACGTCAAGCCGAAACGGGGGATGGATTTTTTCTGATTTTTCTCATGATAGTTACAATCAATCCTGTCACCCCGTTTCGGCTTGACGTTGAATTCTGGGACACCTGTATTTATAAAAAATTGTAATCTAAGAGCACAATTTGTTTAAGGGGTCCACAGCCATTCGCCTTCTTAGTATTACTTGGGATGTAGTACCAGTAGTAAAAAGTGATAGAAAAAAAATGTGAACACTTTCGAGTGGAGTCGACACTTTCGACAAATTGACCAAAAGCCGAAATTCAGTCGGGGAGATTCAGTCTTATTATGACCGCCGTCGATGCCGATAAATACCTGTTCCTCTAGCGTGTCGTCCAGCGCGAGTACATGGCAGACGGCGTTGACAAACAGCAATGCTGGACTGGTGTCCTCACTGAAGGCGTCAGCTCGCAGCCCCGGCTGGGGCTCTAAGTCCGACGTGCGTAGCGTCGGTATGCGAGTGTTAATTTTTTCCGTCACCCTATATAGTAACAGGTTTTTTATTAACTCATCTAAATAAGTAGGTTAATCTCATAATAAAAATATATTTACCAATAAGTATCCTCCCTTGATTTGAAAAACTACTTTAATCTTACTTTAATTCCTGTGCACGGTATCCTTCATTTCCTTTCACAGCCACAGAGAGGATCGATGAAAACAAAAACGACTGGTAAAATAAATTTACGTTTTAGATGTGGATGGAAGTACCGGTAGGAGAAGACCAAGGAAAACATACCTTGACCAAATTGCCGAAGTTTTTAAAAAAGGCCAAGTGATGAGTACCCTTAACTGGCGTGTTTGCACGACGAGTGATGAGTGTGAAGGAAACAAGGAAAGTATGCCGATATATATGTATTCTATATAGGACACAATAAGAAGAAAAAAAAACAATTTTCACATTTTAATATTTTTCACAACGACCTAAATGCTTCTTTGGTAAAATTACTTCTCTAGGAGTCAATGGTTGCGGATTCGATTCCCGCATCGGAATAAATTAATACTAAATTTAATTGTAATTCATTTCTCTAGAAGTCGGGTAGCCCCGTGCCCAACGGTGTACGGGCGGTAAAAAAAGTATTTTTCGTGCCAGCTTTACTTTAATATATTGTGCGGATTACGCAAAAAATTGCAGCGAGTATAAGATGCAACATCAAGTATAACCAGAATATTTCTTACGTCTTATCATAATTCATCCACAACTGGATGCTAGTCACAGACTTCTCCTAGTGTAGAAATAATTGCCTTATTACGACGTTAAGAAGGGGCCACGACCGCAGTTTCAATATTGTGATGGCAATTGTTGCCCATCACCGTTATATAAGTATTTCTTCAGTTCAAGCTTGAACACATGATTATACCGCCATAAAACGGTTGTCAGAGTGACTTTGGGTATATCCCAATGGGTGTCGAATATAGGCAGTTATTTTTCGATAACTCAATATTATTCAAGGGTCTCACTGGAAAAGGCTCTGCGATATATCCCCGGCAACAACTTCTGGCAATCTTTCCGGTTCCGTGAAAGCAGCATTGAGGAAGCCCGCCACCACCTGTGAGAACTGCTCGTGAACTCCACGCGGCAGAAACAATGCCAGGTTCCACTGCATCGTTATTGAACCCTGGTCACATATAATCATATATTAAACCTTAACAATATCCATACTCAACTTGCGGTCCTCGCAACAGTTGTGACTGCTTAGCATGTGCTCATTGCGTGTGTAAAAGTTCAATCTTTTTTAACCAAAAAAAACCTCTTAAAAAGTGAATACTTAAATGCGTCACAATTTAACAACGACGAGTATACTCGTCAAACACTGAGTATGTGTAATGTAGAATAAGGTTGTAATAAAATTACTTTTAATAGAAAAAAATCAAAACCCAAATTCAATATTCAATTTTATTTGGTGTTAGAGAATATTATTGAATAAAGTATGGCGCAATGGATCATGGAACTCTGCAAGTCTACAAATTTTTCGTTATTCTTTCCCATTATGATTTTAAAGCAATGTGCATAACTTTGTGTAGACTTAGCTGTTGACGTTGAGTGTACAAAATTCAGAATATATTTCCCGATTCTAATAGGGGAACATTTTCCCCAAAAAGAAATTTTCATGACGACTATTCCCGTCGATAATAGTTTACAGGTTAAATCTTTTAAATTAGCTTATAAAAAATTGGTCAAAAAAATAGGGTTGACTATGGCTGATATAAAACACTTAAAACGAATATCTGAAGTTATTTTAATATCCTGGCCTTTATTAAAAATTAATAAAGGTCAGGTCAAGAGTACCTTTAACCGGCGAAATTGCATGAGGAGAGTGCAGATCGAGATATTTGATCTCTGCCTTCCCTTACGGGAAACAGGCGTGATGATATAGGTATGTAATTTAGGATTTGGCTAAATTAATAAAATTGGCGTTTATAGAGCCTATGCTATCTACGTAACTGATAACTTTCATTACATATGATTTGCAGTGAAGGAGATTTTTTTGCCCATTTTATGTTTTATATCATCAATGTTTAATATCAATGTACATAACACATTGAAAATATAAACACTTAAAGTCATGTATACCTCATCTTGACCCTCATCTCCCTCAGAAGGTGGAACCTGCGATGAGCCCACTTCCACCAAACCTTGTGGTAGCTTGCCCTAAAAATAAACAAAATATAATTTATGATATTTTATTTCGTTCTCCACAACACACATTATTTGCTCAATAAGAATTCAGATCACAGGAATAAATCTTTACGTGGATTCATGTGGTTGAAGTATAAAAAACGAGCTTGCAATGCTTTGAAAGTTCAGTGTTGCGATTGCTGTTTGCTGTGCGCGTGTGATTTACATATTTTAACTATGAGGCATTTATTGTATATAATCAATCGTATCATAGTTAAAACATCTTAGCTGTAATGGCAACATCACGATGAAAACCGTGGCTAATAAGTGAAGCCATTCAATAAAAAGATTTACAGTTTACTTCTTGGACCACCTTATACCACTTATTTGGATGACCACCGTTTTGGTTCTGTTGGTGTTCCTTTTTATTTACGAATTAACATTTATTATATTACACTGGCACTAAATTTAAAATATATTTTCCAGAAATCAATTATAATAAAAATAATCCAGCAATTTTCTGTTTTGCGGACCATTTGTCGCCCCTTTGAGAGTAGCACCCTGGGCATGCTGCCCCCCCCCCTCGCTACGCCCCTGGTTGTACCATAGTAAAACACCTCTGTACGTTTATATGTTTAAAAAAGCTGTAAACATTATAAGCTTACCAACCGTTTTAAGTTACTGTTTGTTAAAAAATTAGTATATGGATCTCAGTTATCTGAAAAATAAAATGATATTATTGTTTCACTGAAATATTTTATACCTGAATTCCAGCGTAGTTTGCTTCATCTAACCACAATAGGTAGGACCAGCACTGCTTGTAGCGAATGTCGATGCCGTGAAACAATTCCTTGTTCCTGATGCTCTGCACCACGAACTCCACATAACCTGGCAATATTCAGAAGTCTTTCGTTAATCGTTCAAGTCTTAATCATGGCCGTAGCCTTTTTAATTATATTATCATTAACTTATATATTTAATAAACTAAGTTAGCTAATAACCTAACTTATTTTTTCCAAAAGTTGAAGTTAAATAAAAATGTTATTTGATTTGTGGCCAACATTGACTCAAATTTAATGAACCGAACCGAATGATGAAAATACTTATTTAAAATAAGAATTATTATTTAAATAAAAGAAATTACAACCTATATTATCTATTATCAATTTAAAAGTTAAATTATTTGAATACTTTAATTAATAGTCTCTTAAATGTGTATAAACTCGTCATTAATATATATTAATCTTAGTGGGTACCCGGGTACCTGGTTATGGAACGGAGGGGGTATCAAGTTTGATAGTTAATAACGTTTGTTAAAAAATTGATTTTAAATAAAAATTGACGAAAAATGGGTGTCAAATTACTTCAGTTTCGGGGATTCAGACGGCCATAAATTTTTTTTGAGGAGGAGTTAATAAATTTTACCTGCAGATTGAAATGGATACCCGGGTACCCGGTCATTGAGCGGACGGTTAAAAAAAAACCAATTATATATCAAATATCTAAGCGATGTATAGCCTACATAATGAAAAATACGTAAGAATATAGATTGAGTGGAAAAGATTGGCCTTTGCCGACTGGCGACGACAAATATTAGATAAAACTAGTTTAAGTTTATTTTATACTATAATCAATATTGAATTTGTAATAACTTATATTTTGTTCAGTTGATCTGAATAAAAGGCTATATTAATATCCATTCAATGAAAAATAAACCAAACGAACCTATTCCGTCCATGATCGAGTTCTTCTTGGTACACAGCAGTATCTTGTTGAAGTCAGCATACACTATAGTGGAGCCGAGGCGCTTGAATTCAGCCACCAGCATGAGGAACAGCTTCTTCATCAGGTTGTACAGAGTACGGCGCAGCGCTGGGTCATACAGCAGTGACGTTGGGGTTTTAAGCCACCTAATTGTTTATAAAGTAACTTTGATTATATTATATGACAGCTTGGATCGTGGCGTCACAGATCGGAATGAGAATGAATCTCACCCCGACTGAATATTGACTTTTATACACAAAATTAGTTCATTGTTTATTGTCGTTGTTCGCCCTCTCGAACGACGATAAAAGACAATGAACAAAGAATTAAAAATAAAATTTACTTCAGTATAGCAACAATATCTTTTTTAAGAAACAAATAAAATTAATGCATAACAATTCATATCGTACGAAGTGACTGTATGAGTAAATTTCAGTGGACATGCAGCATCCAGGTCCTGAGAAACCAAACTGTTATCACGAAAAGTCGCCTAATAAGAGCGGGAATAACACTCATATGCGAGTCCTCATGTGCGATGCCCATGTCCAGCAGTGGACTGTTATAATAATAGTATTAATAATCATTCATTTGACACCACAAAGCTACAGGTATATAATAGGTTACAATATAGAGTAAGAATAACACATATGTGGCGGGCTGCTGCCTGAACTAGGGGTAAGGGTGAGCCTCTCTCATGTCACTAGCCTTCCTACCCTTATTTCTAATTATTTATATGTATGGAGAAATAAATGTAAAAGCTTAAACATTAAATATTAAAATGAATGTGAATGTGTGTATGTGTGTGTGTGTGTGCGCGTGCGTGCGTCTGTGTGCGTGTGCGTGCGTGTGTGTGTGTGTGTGTGTGTGCGTGTATATGTATTGGTCCGTTATGTGCATTGACCTGACAATCTGTTTGCTACTGGTTTTTTAATATATGATCTATTTTTATTTTTACATTTTATTTATATTACGGTACTGATTGAGTGTTATTGTAGAACTTGCCTACTTTACAGTAAAGATGTGAAAAATGAAAGTGAAAGATGTAATTAATTACAGGAGATGTCAGAAGTGTGGCCTCCAGATCCCTGCTCTCACGGTGTGAAAAGCGATAAAAGAGAAAAATGTTACAAAGTACCGCCGATATTCTGCTCTACTGCTATTCCTTAATCGGTTGTGGTTCAACTGACCTGTAGAAATGCGATATCTGATAGTCTGCGAAGACATTTTTGTGCAGGGTGACGTCACGCAGCCACGAGGCGATCATAGTGCGCAGGACTTTGAACGCGGCACTGCACTGCGCCGTCTCATCATAGTTCTCCGACGCGTTGGCTCCTGTACCATTGGTGAAAATTTATTATTTACGTCTCCTTATTTTAAAACATCTTAAAGTTATTTGTATAACTATTATACAACGATAATCTATTGGAAGTTACATGTCATTGGATTCATTTTTATTTTTATTTATTTTTTTATCATTAACATCACATGCACATACATACAAAGGTGTGCTGCAATTTCACTCCAAACTAGACAATTAGCCGTGTCTATATGCATACATACATATAGTCACGCCTGTCTCCCTGTAGGGTTAAGCAGAGACCACAGAACCCGCTACGATCCCGGCACGCCTTCCTTGCTTCCTTCACACTCATCCATCTTTTCATCCATCCTTTCTCTCACATTCATATAGCGAAACGGTTCTCCGTTCGTCGCATCTCGCCCTCGTGAGAATCAAGACGCGACGGGTGGCGAACCACGTCGCTGTCACTTTTAACGAATTAGATACATTAAGATTCGTCACAATGAATCCCACAAGCCGCAAGGGAGGATAGAGGTCAGCCCCAGCAGAGATACACAAGCTGACACGTAAGACACAGTACCCGGGGGAGCCCGATCCCGGGACGTTCGGCACGCTTGCGACTAAGCTCGCCCCAAACCATTGTATTCTTCGGCACGGCAGACCGTGGATTGGCGGAGAGGAAGGGAAAAGGATAGAGAAGAAAGGAAAAGGCAGAGGAAACAAAAGATGGATTTAGATAGGATGGAGCTCGGGAGGCGGGGGTCGCGTACCCGTGTACCAATACCGTAAGTACCGGACAAGCGGCTAGGCAAAGATACTCCCTGACCACATTGGCCGTGTCTCGTAGCCCAATAAGCCCCGTATATATACATATATATTACATCGTTATATTATATTGATTTTGAAAATATTTATATAATTTTACGACCATGACGCAAACGAGCAAGCGGGTAACTTCTGGTTAGTTTTTAACGCAGCTCGTCATTGTCTGTAATCCAATTTACGATTAGATGTGAATAACTTACTGTCATCGCGTATATACTTAACAGTAGTCTAAGATTTAACAGAGTTTATTTCATGTTGTACAACGCAGTTTGACTGATGACAACACTCACCGGTGGCCCCCATCACGTCTTGTATGGTGGTTTGGTGCGCGCCGAACGAGGTCGCGACGCTAGTGCCCTCCAGCTGCAGGATGTTGTGCGCCTGCAGCAGGGCGCACACGCTCAGTGCATCGCTCTCCAGCTCCACGCACACGCTGCCGTACGCGCCGCGCGCCACGTGCTTACAGCCGGACAACTCCTCTACCTCGCTCACCAACCTTGCAAACAAAGGAAAATACCCCCACGTGAGGATAATCAAAATCCCTTCGATCCAAAGACTATATCAATAGTGGTATAGCCACGCTGCAAGCGAATAGTTTGTCAAGAATATTTGTAATGGGCCGGCTCGCCCCGGGAAGTACCACACTCCCGCAGAAAACCGGCGTCTGAGTGGTAGCTTAGCTACCGCGCTTCGTACGGAACTGGCCGCTCAGTTCCGGAGGCCAACACCCTCCCACCTCCCTCTTCCCTTCCGCAAAAGTCTATGGGCGACGTTGATTGCTTTCCATCCGGTGACACGTCTGCCTTCCTATCCCATAAAAATATCTTTTTTACAGTAGAATAAAGAAATACATAGGCGATGTGGATGGAAATGTCGGTAGGGGAAGACCAATGGTAACATACCTTGACTAAATTGCCGAAGTTTTTAGGAAAGGCCAGGTACCTTTTATTTTATTATTACCTTGAGTAATTTTTAAGAACCTTTTACAAAATTTCACTTTGTAACCCACCTATTGTCGTCGATCTCCCGACCTCCCAAATCAGGCCGTTCCAGGTTGGAGCACCAAAGCACGAAGTTGTGTTTGATCAAATGCCTCGCGTAAAACAAGTCCGCACCGAATAGCGTTGGATCCGCTGGCATATTGCCTAGAGGCACGTGGAAGTATCTGCACGTAGAATGAAAGAAGTCAAATGAAATATTGTTAATGTGTAACATAACACATCGTAATGATCAAAGTACTATTTTTGTTGGAGCACATACAACTAGATCAAATTTCGGCTTTGATCAAATATTTGTTAAAATATTTGTTCAAGTATTTGTTTCAATATGTGTTGAATTATTTGTTCAAATATTTTTTTAATAGCGCTCATGCGGCGAACGCCTGACCGCTCAACTCTCACTATATCAGCGGTCAAGGTTACTCCAAACTTTATAATGATGAGGGTAACAATGTGCCCATGTGAGGGTTACAATAGTAACCGCTTGACTCTGGTATGTCAGAGATTTCTAAGTAATTATAAAACGCAGCCTGCTTTTTGTTGTTCATTTCCTGCTTTAAAAGCGTGATACTTTCGACCACTTCCTTTTTTTAAAGATTCATTGCTTCCTTCCGACATGGAGGGAATCTACGCAACTTTCGACAGTATTCAACCTCGTGTTAATGTCAAGCATGATGCTGTTCAGTTTCGCTACTACTTGACGAAAGCTGGACATCTCATTAGACAAAATATAAGTAAAGGTAGATTCGAAGCAACTTAATTTATTCAGCAAAGGTATCTTTGTTCTGTCCATCCGCACAGATATATTAAACCGTATGAACAGAATGTTCTTTAGTTGCGAATTTCAGATTTTATTCTGCTTGAACACTAGCCTCTAGTTTAGAAGACTTGCAGGTCTTCCATTACTTTCTTTATAAAAATTAAAAAAAAACTCCTACCTGCATTGTTCAATGGTGAGGTTCAATACAGATTCCAAGTTGAGGTAGTGCCGAACTATAGCCCGCGCCCCAATCCGTTGCCATTCCAGCGTGCTATATAAAGTGTCAACATCCCGCACGTGAAGTGGGACTAGCGGGAATTCTGATAGACCTTTAAATAAATGAAAGTTAATTCTTCAATCTTTCGGTAAAATTATTCAAATGCCTACATAATTTACTTGTATATGATGTAGGACGTCCTCGTATCAGTATAAAAATACCCAATTGTAGTTTATACCGAAACCAATATGATTTATTTTTCAAAATATAGTTTTTAACATTTTTTGTTTGTTCATACAAAACGAGAAATATTGTTCCATACAATAACAAGCGTATGAACAATATGTGTCACGTAACATGTGTCAATGAAACGCAATGTGCAACTGTTATAAAAAGATCATTAATAGGCGTAGCTTCGCCACTAAACGAATTATACTATATAATAAATAAAGTATAATATATAAAGTAATACGTACCAGGCACAAGCGCCAGAAGCGCTGCAGGCGAGAGCGCAGTCTGCAGTGCGACTATGGTGGGCCCGCAGCGTTCGTCGCGGTAGCGTTGCAGCGCGCGCGTCACCCCGCGCCACACGCTGCGAGCCTCCGTCTCCACCGTCACCTCCCACGACAACTCCGCTCCCGGCAAATCCCCCTCTACAGTTCCCAGGTTGATCCTACACATTATGGAACAATGAATGAATATTATAAAAGGGTTTTTTAATTATTAAGACTAATGTTATTCATTTTTAGTAATTCACTTATACAAAAAAAATATCATCAGTGAAAAGAAATTCAATTAAAACAAACCACTTATGAATACGTGCTTTTTAGATAATCGACTCTGGGTTTATGGATCATTTAAAAAGCAGTAACAACCCACTGCTGGATTAGTTTGAACTAAGATTCAAAGTTTACTCACTTAGCAGTTCTTTCGGATGAATACAGCGTGTTCATATTGGGCACTTGATTTGTTTTAACCGTGTCCATCACGAATATGTAGGCTTTCTTGGTGGGGCCCATGATGAGAGCCCACATGCTACGGGTAGAGTTCAGTGCCGAGTGTTGGTAGAGGAATATATGCTTCACTGGTGATATTCCATCCTGGCGAGCATACAATATGAATATTATACTAGTGTTGCCTAAAACTAAAACATTCTAAGTGACTGAATTATTCTGTTTCTGGTCATGCTGCCCTATTCGTGCATCACACGAATAGGCCAGTTCAACCAGGAAATACGGAATATCAACGTCAAGTTGTAGAATTTTTCTGTTAGTGCGATCCATAAGGTGAATGCAGGAATTAAAGAAAGGTAAAGCTTGCAATTTACCTTTCTTTACTTCCGCCTACTCTTCCATTAATTTTACATTGCCTTAAACACTGCAGAAGGTGCATAGACTCCGTTGGCTTGGTCACCTGGAGAGGATGAATCCTTCTGAAGAGAAGGATCTTGCGGCCAAAAGGACATATATGGCAATACGACGTCCGGACGGTCGCTCTAGGTATCGATGGAGCGACGCAGTGCTCGCTGACCTGAGCAAGCTTCGGGCAAGCGATTGGCAAGAGGTAGCCCAACATCGTGACCAGTGACGAGTTCTCGTTTAGTAGTTAAATACTGAAGATGTCCACGGCTGACGGTACTTTTTTGTCTTTCTCTTATATATAGACATAATTTAACTATTTATCACTTAGCAAGAAGCACCGCGTGCAGTTAACATTGATATTTGCGGTGATATGAAATAAATATTATATAGATAGAAATTCAAAATGTCTTTTTAAGATCCCTTATAATAGATTAACGCAAAGTATTGTACTTGTATGAACCCAAATAGTGAACTCATTATAAGTGTCTATAAATATGTAACTTGTACAATTCAATCAACACAGCCGTAACAATCCACTCCTGAAATATTTCTGTAATCCCCACGCATGGCAAGCAGTTTGGGGTTCACAGATTGTTTTTATTACTCAGGTAGACACTGCTGCACGTCCATTGGTATTTGCTCCCATAGTCTCCTCATATCCCTATCCCCCTCCATGAAAAAGTGCCGTAACGATATAGGTAAATTTTTGCTTACTTGTTTTTGTAGGTAACTTTGGTAAGCCACACTTTTGAACTGAAGCTGATTGAGGGTGAATGAGTCTGTGCTATTCGATCCTAAGTGTATCAACCTGAAAAATAAAAACCAAAATTGTTTATAACATGTAGCACTCACTCACTCATACGCACGTACCCACGAACACACTGTATGTGTGCTCGTGGGTACGTGCGTGTTGTGATACACACATCTATGGCGTGAACGTTTTTTTCAGTAATTGGGCTATTATAATATACAGTTTTGAATGTATTAGTGGTTACTCTATTGGTGTCCTAATAAAAATATTTTTATTTTCAACATCATAAATGGATTTTTTCAAAAAAAAAAAAACAATTATTAACGAGAAATTCGTTTAATTATTACAACTTCACACAATCAACAAAAAGTACCCGCATTAAATCGGGTTTAATTGTATTGAAAATAAAAATGGTTAACACACAAAATAACAATATGCTTATGCGACCTTAAGCGACCGACCTTAATAGCCGAAAAGTGCACTGTTCTGACCACAACGCTGCTTTTATAAAAATGGGGGGAATAGTTAATAATCTATGAGCGGTATTCCTTACAATATATATTTGTTTCTTTATTACTACTGTTTATTATATCTGTGTAACGTTTTCTTTGTAATCGCAATCTCATACTTTTCTTGCACATTAAAATATTCTGTTGTTACTCCTCATCCATTCCTCTATACGGATGTGAAGATTCAATGCCTCACCCCCTTAAAGAAAACTTTAGACCTAAAGTAAAAGTGTAGAGTCGTAGCAAATGCGGGCATGTAGCTGTATATCATACGCTCTCAATTAGCTGCAAACCAAACTAAAACGTAAACTTTTATAGACCACTAAAAGCAGAGAATTTGCTTACTTAGCTCTCATTATGAGACATGACAGGTGAAAATTGTTGCTCAATCATGACGGGGAAAAGACGGATTGGTCAGAGAAGCAACTATTGACTACGTAATATCAAGGAATACGTAATAACAGGAATAGCGTGTGCTTCGGAACTGCTTTGCCTCGCTAAAGATACAGATAGCTGTGCTGAATTGACAACCTTCGCTAATCGGAGGGGCACGAAGAATATAATAGCTAAAGGGGAGTCCTCAATATAAGTTTCACATACCTATAAGGGGTATATTGTTTTCTGAACATTTATTGAATTAACAGTTCTCAATATATGTTTAAAGTATTATTGCATGTATAAGCATCTTACCGTCTTGCTTCTTTTGGATCCACAACACAGATGCAACCAAGTTGTACTAGTACTCTGAACTCCAAACTCATTTGTGTTTCATATATCCCTTCGATTTCTGGAGCTGACAATTCACCGATTAACTCCCTGGAATATATTAATGTATTATTATATATGTATTATGTTACTGTATACATACTTTTATTTGCAATTTTCTGTAAATCTATAATATATCTGGCAATGGTTCAGACTTTATACATAGATTAATTCAGTCCACCGTAAGACTGCCGCAAACTGACGATAAACTACTTTTCTAGATGTTAATTTTCCTTGTTGTTAGCTGTCACGTGTGCCATGACGTTCAGGACAGAGTGGATGACAGCAGACTGCGTTGGAGCACCCCATGAACCGACCAAAGAAAATCAGCTGTGCATGAGTTTTAGTGAAAAGCATGTGTTCGTTAAAGGACGGCAACACATTTGCAACGCCTTAGCCGTTGCGGATGTCTATGGGCGGCTATATACAATATATATATATATATGTGTATGTATGTATGTGTATTGGTATGATAAAGTGTATGTACGCCGTTCGTACCACGCCCACTTTTCCAGAGCGTATATATACGTATATGAATGGTCATTCTTGGAGGGCATATATACATTCGTCTAAGCGAAAGGATAAATCAGATTCCAGTTTATTTGTAAAGAAGTTGACAACGGTGTACTAACTCGCGATGCTCCCTGTACAGTTCCTCGGGCACGGTGTACTGGTAGAGGTGTAGTGCGGGTCTAGCGCGCGGCAGTATGCGATTGCAGCGTCGCCAGTGCGGACCGCTGTCGGTTGAACGGGCGACGCGCTGGTTCACGTAGAAGACGCGCGATACTGACAGCCTTATCTGGTGCAACTCGCTGCCGACTAACGCCCACACGCGGAACAGACCCGGCTCTGATGTCTCTGCCACCTATACAAAGATAATTTAATTTTTTTTTACGATATAAGAAGGCACGCGAGCACGCATGTCAGTTGTTGGAAAGCATTTATCACTGCCCATAGATATCCGCAGTGCTGTCTTATTCAATGTAATATCGGTTCGATAATCGCTGGAGGTAGCTGATTCTACAGAGTGGTAATGTGAAAGAAGTTTCATGAAAAATACACCGTTCTGGATCGCCTTGCATCTTTCAATGATGAAATTTTAAAGTCCAGTGTGAACCGAGTTATAATTTTTTATGGGATAAGAAGGCAAACGAGCACGCCTGTCAGCTGATGGAAAGCACTCAACGCTACCCAAAGACATCCATAGTACCACATGCATTGCAGAATATGTGGAAAGCAGATGGACTATTAATGTAACCACATGGGAAATGGGAAGACGATCTAAAAAAAGACCACAGGAACAAACTGGCTAGAAATAGCAAAAAATAGAGAAAACGGAAATCCTTGAAAGAGGCCTTTACCTGAGAGGGGTCCACCCTGAACAACCTGGGCAACCAAAATAAAACATTCATTTATAATTATTTTTTTTTTGTACAAAATTGCAACATGTGTGGAATAAAAGGATTTTTTATTTAATTTTTATATTCAGTATATATTGATGACCTAAGTACCAAAATTAACGCAAAGTCAATATGAGTCAAAGTCAAAAAAGTGAGTCAAAGATCACGGCTTTTCTCGACTCTCGCGCCGGGATATATATACATATGTAATGGCTACAGGTATTTATTTTTAGAGTCTTAATCCCACCAATTTGTCTTGGAAAAGCATTAGGATTTATATACATAACAAACATATATGAATGTGTTTTTTATGGAATAGGAAGGCAAACGAACAAGCAAGGCAATGTTGCAAGTTGTGTAAGGCAGTGTAGAAGCGTTGCCGATTTTTGAGAAAGGTGTACTGATAATTTTCGATATTATACCTGAATTATTTGCCACGGGGTATTCAGCAGGGTGCGCTGTGCTCGTCTTATGAAGCCACCCAAAGTGTTTGCAGGGCCAGTGTTTTTAGGTAGTGGTGCTAAATCATTGTCAGTTTTACCTGTAAAACAATGTTTGATATTTTCAATATAAACATAATGATAGCCTTTCATACTGGAATTTCCTTCATCTTGTATTTTTAAACAAAATGATATGAGTAAACATTTAAACTCAGAATAAAAATCTGTCTGTTTGGACAGCTCATATATGCCCCACTGCTAGGTACAGGCCTCCCCAATTCTAGGCGACGTAGGAGAATGGACAAACCCACCACGTTTGTTCATTACGGATTAATGGGGTAACGAGTTTATTATTAAAAAAAATATAAACATATATGCTTACACTACTATACTCGCCAAACTTCTATGTTTGATGGTGAGACGCGCTCGATTTCAACATAATTACTTCTACTATATTATACTATCATTACTTCTACTATACAGATACTACTAGTATCTGTATAATATAGTATAATTTAGGTATATATAATACTTATTTTACTAAGTATCACTAGCCAACATTGCCACTACTCATTACTTTAACATTAATCGTTCTGTTTTGAAACAATTACAACTGAAATCATAATTCATCCATCAGTTCACTCATTTGTAGGCTTTACATACATATATTAAATCCGATGCCGGAATCGTATCTGCATACGATAACTTCGTCAGAGGTAGCTTCGCCACTAAGCTAATAAGATTGGCATAGCCAGTTATGTAATCTATAATAAGAAAGTTTTTTGAAAGTTCCAACATTTTAGAAATACCGCTGAAAACAGCTGGCTTCACAGAGTGGTGTGGAGAGAAGTTTCTAAAGATATACATCATCAAGATGGCAGGGATGATTTTTTTCTCTTTGAAAAGTTGTGTGATATTGGAATCCAGCAAAGGGGTTTGTTAAGTTTGTAATTGGGTGACTAGGGTGGCAGATAACTCACTGCGTTTGTTCCGGCTGCGAAGTCCTCTCTGCTCCATCTGCCATCTCCACTTTTTCTTTTGGAACACTATCCAAGCGATGCGTTCTTCCTGTGTGATTTTTTTTTTTGTAAAGTATACATAAATTTTATACTTAAACCATGTTATAGTAGACAATAAGACAAATATATGTATATATAATTTCATGATATTATTGATAATTCAAATTCTAACATAATATAGATATTAGATAATATGTGACCTAAATACCAGCGTCAATGATTGCAGTTTCAATTCCTGCATTTTATAAATATCGACTGTGAATGAAGTTATTTTTTCTTGATGACTAAAAATTTGTTGTAATTTGCCTCTTCTTTAATTTGCCTTTCGGGTTGCCCTGATTTATTTAATCATTATTTGAATATTATAATTCAATCTATTATTTGTAATACTAAAATTAACAGGGCCGGCGCAAGTGGGAATCAGCTCGTTCCCTAACTCCTAGAACCGTGTTTTGAGAGGCCTCGCATACTACGAAAATTACAAATCATTTATACTACACTCATAAAACTTCATTAAATACAAATTCCACTGGACACGAATCGCCGATTGGACTTCAAATCTTGCGCCGCAAGTGAACTTGGATAGGCCATACTTTCCGAAAGAACCCCGATCACATTCCCAGACAGGCGCTGGATTGGACTCCTCAAGGGAAAAGGACGCGAGGCCGACCCAAACACACTGAAAGCGCTCCGTAGCGGCCGAGATGAAATCCATCGGGTGGACGTGGCCTTAAGTGAAGCGCGTCGCTCAAGACCGATTGCAATGGAGAAACACTGTGGACGGCCTCTGCCCCATCTCGGGAACATAGGACCATAAGTCAAGTCCATATACACGCCGTGAACAGCGGACTGCCTCGAATGTAATTCAATGCTGACTTTTCCAAAAATGTTAATACTACAGCCGAAAATTCGTAGTGTTTCAGCGCTCACGTGATATTACACTTCTATACGATAGCTGACACACTGTTTTTGAATATTCATCTTATAAAAAATATATAATAATTCCTCGTTGCAAAAGTTACTTGTAGGAATTAAATGTGTATTTAGGACAAGCAAAATTTTTTAACCCGGTTTCGCAAAATGGATATCAATAAAAAATAGTTTAAACTAAAAAAAATCGTAATCGTGACTTCGATTTATACAATAACCTTCGTTGTTCCAAATGGTGGTGGAGGCCCCAGCGCCTCCTTCCAAGTAGCGGCTTGCTGTGGGGGAGATTGTTCACGTTTCCGCTTCACCTTGTGGACTATTGGTCGAATCGTTCTCTTCTCTGTACTATCTTTACCAATATCTTCTATATCTGTTTCATTGATCTAAACACAAATACAACATATTGTTAAAGAAAGTGTGTTGTAGAAGTAATTCTTGGTATATAAAGGAGTGAAAATAAAATAATAAAGTTTATCCATAAAAAATTGGTCATAAATAGACACAGGCCGGAAACAGCTTATGTCAGGAATGGGACCTATACTTTGTTTATGGTAATGATGATGAAGCAACACATAGAAGAAAATCTAAACCGGCTCACTCACCTACAGGATTAAACATAAATGATATATGGAAGTATTTCATATATTCATATTTCCATAACAGCCTATCACGTGTATCTATTAAATCAATAAAACGTACCAATAGCGTGATTCACTTTTTGGAAATATAGATAAAATACTACTTCGGCAATAAATACAGGCCCTAATTTTTAAGGAAAGCCCCCTAACAAATCAGTGGTGTTGCCGTAGTCCTCGCGTTTGGGGATTGCAGATCATTTTTTTTAATCAGGTATACGCTGCCGCCAATCTGCTGCCGTGCATCCACACATTTGCTCTCATGTATGTGAGTGTGTGTGCGCGTGCGAATGTATGTGTGTGTGAGAGAGAGAGAGAGAGAGTGCGTACGTGCGTGTGCACTCCCTCTGAGTGCGTGTACGTGCGTTTGCTAGCGTGTGTGTGTGAGAAAGACAGCCTGTATAAAAGTTTGAGGAATTCAATTTCCATACTCAAATAATGAAAAATTCGTACAATACTGGTGTCGTCGTTACTTCCTGCGGCCTCTGTATCCTCTTCGTGAGACTCCAGTGCCAGTTCCTTGGGCTTTGCGGAGAACATGTCGGTAATTTTCCTCGTTTTATACTTGTCAGTTTTTGCAAGGATCTTCTTGTGCAACCAATCTGGATACTGAACTCTTGGTACTGGATTATCAAGCTGAAAAAGGGACATCTAATATTTGAGCCAGTGCTTTGACTACGGTATGTATTGCATGTTAACGTAAAGCAAAGTCACTTTGTAGAATGTATGGACGAATATCTTAAAGACATACACAATGGATATACACAGACCACAAAACATCTTTAGACCCAAATCAAATAGATTTAATGCATGCTGGATTTCCATCCAGAACTTAGCTCAAAAATCAATTACTCGTCCACTAAACCAAGTTGGCGTTGAAATGAGGTAATATAACTGTCATGAAATAAACAATCTTAACCTTCTCGGTATGGTAAACTACTAGTAGAGTGGGTTCTGTGGTGGTTTTATAGGCGCATAATGTCTATCACGTGGATACAAGTTACGAACGAAGAAGTTCTACGAGTTGATCAGAAACGCAAACAAATTGAAAACCATTAAGCAAAGGAAAGATGCTTACCTAGGACACTTGTTTAGGCATCCTAGATGTCAGCTCATTATCAAGTCATAATGATGGGAAAGGTTGCCGGAAAAAGGAAAGTTGATCGTAGAAAAAAGTCGTGGTTGAGAAACATCGAACGAGGGTAGACCGGGATAGCGAGTGCTGCCCAAATTTTAAGCCTCGAAAAGTATTCGGAGCTGACTGCCAACCTTCACTAGTCGGAGAGGCACACTAAGGAGAAGATAGTCGATTTCGTGGAATACACGAATTTGGATGGTAGGATACTATAGTAACTTACTACCTTTATTCCCACGAAATGACGTAGTGGAAATCGTCATGAACGAATCTTCGTGCCATCCGCGGGTAGGCGAACCGTTCCAGGGGTACCCACATGCGGATAAGCGTATTTAACCCCTTAACCTACAACTATGGACATAGGCCGTAGTATGATGATCGGTCCAAAAATAAATGTTACGTAGTACGATAACCGGACCAAATATGAAACTTTATAATTATAAATATTTGGTAAGTGTTCCAATGCAAAATTAGTGTTGATGCTAAAATTGTGTTAGATGCAAGTACTACAAAAAGTTTGTTTATACAAAAATCAGTAATACAAAATTAATAATCTGCAATTGGAAACATTCTGGTATATGTACGGGAACTTTTCACTTCTTACACTCCCACCTTGTTTCTCTACGTTTATTTTTTCTGTAAACTCCACAAGGTTTTAACGGTGTTCTTTTTGATACTGTTGGGTCAATATGTTTTAAAAAATGAGTCCAATGCTTCACGTGCAGTCGCGATACCCGTAATATGTAAAAATAGCTCGATCAGCGTATTACACAAGTCGTGCGATCGAAGGCTGCACGTTTGTTAACGTTTTCGGTACAAAATTCAAGAACATAAATCGTAGGTTTTTTTTTATTTATTTATATATTCACGCCTATCCCCCGCAGGGGTTGGCAGAGACCACAGAGCTCCATCCGCTACCATTCATTGCAGCGAAACGGCTCTCCATTAGTCGCTTTTCGCCCTCTTGAGAATCAGGACGTGACGGGTGGCAAACCACGTCGCCGTCATCGTATCGTAGGTTAAGTGGTTAAAAGTTAGACTTACTCCTTGCATAGCGGCCGGTATGGTGATAATTTTCTGTATTGCACCGCTCAACCGTTCTATGTAGTAGGCCCAGTCGAGCACGTCCCGAATGTCTATATCCTCGGTGATGGTGTTGTCTTTAAGCCAACGACGCAGATGGTGGCGTTTCACCGCCGCCGGAGATTGGAATATGGCAAGCGGAATTGCGCGTTCTGTCACGGGAGCACCATCCGGTTTCCTCGATATGATAAATCTGCATGTAAAAGGGACAATTGATGAAAGAACATTTCATAGATTAAGGATTGGCTGTATTTTGATTTTTTCTATAGAAGAACAAGCAAACTATTATATGGATCACCTGTGATAAGTGATCATCGCCGCCCATATACTAACACAACGCCTGCAGCGTTACAAATGCATTGCCAAGTAGGTCACGTGCATCCTCTCATTCTTTTTCACATAGACACACACTCACTCACGCGCGCGCGCGCGCATGCACGCACGCACGCACGCACGTACGGCATGGACGAACGGACGCACGGACGGACGGATGGACGCATGCACAGACACGCGCGCGCACGAACGTATGTACGCACGGACGCATAAATAACATACACACATCATATACAGAAAATTTGAATTTGCACATTAAAGAAGTGCTCAATACAGGTTTATTCACAACATCAACTTTTGTTGTTGCTGTCTGAAAACCACTACAAAAAGTCAGTAAGTACACTAAATTCTTTTGTTTAATATAAAAATTCATAACAGCGAACATACTTGCAAGCCAATCCGGCGTCCTTCACCATCTGATCTCCGAGAAACTCAGCGAGACGCTTAGCAGTTGATATAGACGTGGACTTTTGACCTCCGTAATCCTCCAACTTCTTGGACATAGATCTATTCTCGGATATCAACTCGAAGAGCTCGGAGTCCGGCATATTGGAGCCTTTGCTGTAGAGGACGTCAAGCCAGTAATCGGCTACTTTAGCCACAGCGCTGTAGCAAGATTTAAGGTCATTTCCTTTGAGGAACGCTTCGAAAACAGACGATTGGAAGATCTTGATTAACTGCAGTTCACCGCGTCGCTTTACTTCAAAACCTAATGCATGATAGGAATATTAAAAATCATTATTTAAAAAGTTATGTTTTTTCCTTTTGTCTTAAAATAGCTTCATTAATTAATTTGTATTTTGCTAGTGGAACACATTGGATTATTTAATATTGACTAAAGTGATTGAGACGCATTACTATGAGGACAGTCAGAATTTTTACTTAGCTAACATCCCAAAAACAGAAAAATTATAATTTGCATTTTCTACTGGAAGACGTGGAGAGTTGCTGACGGCCGTTTTTACGGTAACTTCACCACTTTTTCAGTAGAAAACACAGACCTTAGCTAAGTAAAAGTTCTGACTGTCTACATAAAGTGATTGAAGTTACGTGTACAAGGATGCTTTGAACTTACATATGTATATGTATGGTCAACATGTATTTATTCCGAGTCTGGGTGTTCGCCCTAGCCAAGCAATTCGAGTGCAATTCATGGCTGACCCTAATCCATTTCTTTATTTTGTTACTATGGTGTTGCACAAAACAAACCTTTTAACTCGGCTAATGAACCGTCAAAGTTGAACACGGCGTATCGTTTCTTCAGCTTTTTCCCTTCTTCCTTGGAAGCTGGCAACACCATCGCGAGATATGGCCCGTCTACTTCAAAGAAGATAGAATTTTCCGCCCGTTGCTCGTACGTCTTCGTTGCCGGATCTTTAAGCTCGAAGTACTGATCATTCGTGAAGTGGTCCTGATGGATAAAATTACAGTCAATACTACCACTTTTTTTAATTTATTTTTCATTTATTCATTCATTTGAATTAATGAATTGAAGTGCCAAAATAGCGCGGGTGTTTTCGCCAATGTCCCTGTAATGGAGGAGGCACGAAGGAGATTAATCGGTGCGGTCGAAATTACAGCCTCAATAGAATTATAAAGGGAGTACGAAATAGGTATTTCATGATTAACCAAAAACAACACAAACATTTAATAATTTCTTTTTATATCATTTAATAATTATTTGCTACGGTATACATAAACTTAATAAGTTTTTCCGTATACCATCGTGATGAGGTGTGGGTGTATGGTGGGTGCGTGTGGGCAATTTGCTAGTGTATTGTGGGTTCAGTATGTTTATTAACTGTTGCAGTCATGGTTTAATATGAAGCGTTACACCATGAGGATTAATGCAAACGTTTCATAGTTTAGAAAGGCGTAAAATCTACAAGTTTACAAAAATACCTAGCTTTTGGTTATCTTAAAAATAAAACAAGAGATTTAATTTTCAATATACCTTGACCATAGCGTTGAGCACCGCGTTGGGGTAGGACACGTTTATCTTTTTCTTTTTTTGATGCGTGCTGGTAATTGTCACGTTCTCCGGGAAGGACGATGGCAAAACACACCAGATACCTGCGAATAATTACATTTTGTTTCAACAGCCCATATATGTATGTCGCACTGATAGGCATGGGGCCTCCCTATTTTTGGAAGGATGGACATTAACTCACCACACTTATCCAACAAGGATTGACAGAGTGCGAGTATTTACGGACAAAGACATGATTGCTCATTTATGTTCCTATTATTATTATAGCTCTATGAGCCATCAAAACCATAAAATTGGATTGGGTTGGGCACGTAATACGGATCAACGACGGTAGAGTACCCAAACGCCTACTCAACGGCAAACGGTGGAATTTATTATGTATGATTGAAAGAAAATAACCAATTAACCCTAGATAGTTACCATCAGTATCAAGCTCCAGTGGTCTGCCAACTTGCTCGATGATTTCCCTCGCTCGCATGATAATGTTCGCACCCGTGTAACAGACGATACCCGCCATTTCCATACTGTGCCACCGAGCTCTGTGCAATCAAATAAAGGAGCAATAAACATTTATAAAAAACTAATTATCTAGAATTGATTTCCGAATTTTACTTTAGTCTATCATAATGTTTCGATTTATACGCGCAGAGGCACACTTTTCAAACACTAACTCACTTGGTGCCCACGCAGCGGCACATTTAACTCACTTGGTGCGCACGCAGCGCCGCACTTAACTCACTTGGTGCACATGCAGCGCCACACAATAATACAATAATATACAATAATACAATATATTATATTGTTATCCCTCCATTTAAAATGGCCGAAGCTTTAGTAATCTTGGTTGCAAACATTTATGTTAGAGTATGCTTCATGGTACTTTCCCGGTCGAATCGGCGCATTCGTGCTACTATGGCCCTCCCACTATTATAGTGTTCACTATAGTAAATTTCCCCACAGTTATATAAAAGTTTTATTAATTTTAATAGTGACGTCAAAAGGTTATAAAAATAATTGCTTTTGAAATAGGGTTTTTAAATGCAGTACTGCCAACACCAATACTCACCCTCTTCTCATGACGTAGCCATAAAATGAGTTTAGGATGCACTTGTGCGCGAGCTGCAGCGAGTCGTACAGCACCTCGCGGCTCTTGGCGCTCTTGATTTCAGCCGCGTCCCCACCCGCTACGGCCGCGGTCAC
This sequence comes from Baronia brevicornis, assembly GCA_031353405.1. Lineage (NCBI taxonomy): Eukaryota > Metazoa > Arthropoda > Insecta > Lepidoptera > Papilionidae > Baronia > Baronia brevicornis. The sequence goes on from JASFAT010001530.1 coordinate 453,278, forward strand.
CATCGCCTTCGCCTGTTTATTGAGCGCCTTGTATTCGTATCGACGATCCCTGTTCGAACGGAAGAATAATAGTTATGGTCAAATACTGGTTTAAAGTTAGAGTCTTCAACCAGTACATCCTGCCTGTACTCTTTTACAGTGCCGAAACGTGGCCTTGACGGTCCGTCTCCTTCACAATCTCAAAGTCACCTAGAGAATGGAGGATGGAGAGGGCTATGCTCGAAGCTACTTTGGTGGATAGAATTTAGAATGAAGAAACTCACCGGAAAACCAGAATCACAGACACAGCTCTTCAAGTTAGCAGACTGAAGTGGCAATAGGCAAACCGACAACCGTTGGAATGGAGACCGCATCTCGGTAAACGTAGTGTGGAATGCCCCCCGGCTAGATGGAGCGACGATCTGCGCAATTCGGCTTACAAAAACTAGATGCATGTAACCAAAGGCACGTCTTGGGTCAGGCCTAGCAATTTCTTTTGTCAGTCCACTTTTATCTATCCTCTTTGTGTGCCCAAATCATCTTAGCATCACTTTCTCAACTTTTGTCACGACACCTGCTTTTACTCCACATTACTCTCGCATAACTTCATTCCTCATTCTATCAGTCAAGTTAAGCCTACACATACTTCTTAACGCTCTCATTTTCACCGCATTCATTCTGCTTTCATAACTCTTCTGCCACACCCAACTTTCATTACCGTGCATAAGAGTGAGAACAAGCGCTACTTGATGAACCGCCAATCGGCCCTTTTTAGGCACATTCTGAGTTTTCATAAAGGAGTGCAGGGCTCCATTAATCTGATTACCAGCTTTCACTCGCATTTCAATGTCACATTCTCCGAGTTAATTAAGTAAATTAATCTTACTATTTTCTTTCAATGTTTTAAATTCATATTGAATATAAATTGTATTCTATAAAGGGTACATTTTCAAATTCTTACCTAAAAGCTCGCACCGTATCCACATAGAAAGAGTTTTCCTTCTGACATACGGTTGTTGTTCTCACTTCGGTTCTTGTTACTTTCGTTTTTTTGTACGCCACCTTACAATAGTCTGCTAAACGTTTCTTTTCATATGCTGCCTGAAAACGGGTGTCGCGGAGTGATATAAAATTTTTTAAGAAAGAGATCAATCAACCAAATCATCAAACAGTTTTCACATCTTGTACAATATAATTACATAACCATTTGAGCGGTAATATTTATTTAAAAAATGTTTATTTTATAGGACATAACCTAAGACTTACAAAAGAGCGGACATAATATCTTCAGAACATTTTCTGCCAAGGGAGTAGAGATAATATGTATGAGTGGTAGATGTACCTTTATACCGGTGATGTTTTTCTCAAAATAAAGTTTATATTTTTAATATTTTATTTTAATTGAAATATCATCTACAGAAAAGGTATATTAACGTTGAAATCAACAACTGGAACATATGACGTAAAGAGATCAATGAACTCTGCAAGAGCTTTTTTGTGTGTGATTGTGTTTGGTTTTTTACACGAGAACACCCGTATATTAATTTTAAATAATAATAAAGCATTAAAAACAGTATATGGGAAAGTATATATATATATATATATATATATATATATATATATATATATATATATAAATTCTTCTATATATATGATTAATGCATTATCTACAATATATATGTATATAAATAACATAAAAATGAATCCCTTGGTCACGCAACTAAATACAGACTTTACGGATTTCATTCGCTTTTTTTATAAGTTTCCTGAGACTTTGTAAAAGATCTTATGGAATAAAAGACTCGACATATTGAGCAATTACTGGAAAAAATTCATATGAATGATAATGACTATGGAAACTTATACATATTAACGTTCGCTATGGATTTTACGCGTTTGACATTTCAGCAATATGTTTATGAAATAACTTTTTTTTTGTTAATGTTACCTGATCTTCTTTGGAAAGTGAATGGAATGCTCTAGGAGGACCTCCGGGATAAAGCGGTGGGAACTTTTCCATCTCTAGTTGCTGCTGAATGCGTTGATATTCGCTCCTCGTTGCCGGCACTGCACAAGGGAAACGCTGATAGATTTTGTGTAACTAAACGATAAGAGCTGTTATTGTGTATTGCGTTCCCTTCTTTCTCCTATTAACTACTAGCAGAGGAATGCTGTTAAGATGCGTCTCCATAAACAGAGTTTTTAAGACTAGCTAATTGATGCTCAAATAAATCTAAAACATTCTGTTTTTTGATGAAAATATTATTATAAACATACCACATTCGATCAATAGTATTATAAAAATATGTATTATTACTGTATGCTTGCTAAGTTTTAGGAGTAAACGACTTATGATTATTATTAAAGTTAATTTGGGATAGCACAACAGATGTATCCATATTAGTATAAGATTTTGTGGAAGTGATTGTGATTATATGTGATTTTGTGGATTATATTTGGTGCTTTGGCGGACATACAAAGAGACATCATGTACTTTATATTTATTTATGTAGACAAGAAAACCTGTATAAGAGATATAATAGTACAAATGCAATGCTTGTTACACGAATAAATATCTTTCAGCAGACAGATTTTATATTTATTCAGTAAAAGCGAGCAAAGACACACTGTTAATACATTTTTTTTAATTATATTTAATAAATATTTTTGTAAACATTAGAACGGGTTGGCTGGGACATCAACGCGTTGTTGTTATGTCAAACTAATACCGGCGGTCTCTCGCTGGATGGCACCAGTGTCGACGATTCTGTTGTTGTAACATGGCGTTGTCGTCCCGCTTGTTTGCATTGGAGTTCACTCAATCAACCCGGTATAATCAATTCAAATCAATACCGCACAATATACTTCTTCTTATAGTCCTATGACCCCGAGGTGGGGCAGAGGGAGTCCACAGTGCGTCTCCACCGCACAATATACTACTGTATAAATTAATCGATTCTTGTGCGAACCAGTGCGTTCTTTTAGGACCCTCAATTCGGCAATAATCTAGGCACCCACTCACACTTACTTATATTTGGTTATATTTGGTTAGGTATAATTTATATTTGGTTAGAATGCACAAAATAATATGGAAACTATTTTATTCCATAAACCAATATATTTCGCATTCACACCAAATTATAACAGAAGATAACTTGACGGTTTTTTTTAAATCTTCAGTCCAACTACGACTGCAAAACCAAGTTCTTCTACAAAACAGTTTTAACATGATGAATGCCACGGGGGCCCACCGGTGACCGGCACTCAACATTGTCAGTGACGCCATGAGGGCCACCGCTGACCGGCGCGCCCAGATTGATTTAATATGTTAATTGCGACTTCAATGAGTGCAATGTTAATTATTATGTTAAGCATGGTTATACACTGTAACTTATCTAATGAAAATAATATTTCATAGTTATATGTATCGCATAATAGAAAATTCGTCGTGGTGTCACGGATAATCTCTGTAAAATTGCGCTTAGCATTCAAGGATGCCCTCGTTTTCGTCTTTCATCCATTGAGAGAATGGATGAGAGACGGCTGACAAAAGAAATTTACGTCGCGGATGTAGATGGAAGGGTCGGTAGGGGAAGAGCTAGGAAAACTTACCTTGACCAAATTGCCCGAAGTTTTAAGGAAAGGCCAGATTAAGAATTTCCCTTAACCGGCATGCTTGCATGAGGAAAGTGGTGAGTGTGGTGAAAGCAAGGAAAGTATGCAGAGATCGTAGCAGATGGAGATCTGTTGTCTCTGCCTACCCCCACGGGAAACAGGCGTGACGATATGTATGTATATATGCATTCAACTTGTTAATGAACGGTTCATAAAGGCGTTGATATACTGACGATAGTCTCCGCGCCACATCCATTCCATGTGGCGCTGACAAGTGGCGCCTGGTCGGTTGTAGTCGCACACCGCGCACGTACTGGCCGTCACCATCGCCGACGGCTGCAGTCTGAAATAACAGTATACAATAACGATATACAGTAGCGAAAGATGGGTTTCGCAAAAGAGTCACGAAAGCAGACTTAACACGGTGAAACTGAGAGCGGGTGGACTTAATACGATAAAACTTTCGGTAACCGTACCGCGCTCTATAATATAATATGCGCACTGCGTCTGCGAGCGTCAAGCTTTAAAGAAGTGCCTTAGCGCTCCACTCTAGAACTGTAGCTCGAATAATGAACGATCTTTGTTTCTGCGTCAAATGCTTATCGACGTGGTATGCACGTTGCTGGCAGTTTTGGAACAAAAGCATCTCGATGTGCGTGGCACGTCTTTATAGCGCAAGTGGTTAAGAAGACTATTGTAAGGTGGCGTACAAGAAACAGAAAATAATAAGAACCGAAGTGAGAACGACAACCGTATAAAGAATTTGGTAATGTACCCTTTATAGAATACCATTCAGATATATATAAATATGAATTAAAAACATTGAAAGAAAAGAGTAAGATTAGTTGACCTGATTGACTCTGAGAATGTGACATTGAAAGGCGAGTGAAAGCTGGTAATCAGGTTAATAGAGCCCTGCACTTCATTATGAAAATTCAGGAGGAGTCTAAAAAGGTTCATCAAGGACTGCTTGTTCCGACTCCGATTTTTGGTACTGAACATTGAGTTTGACAGAGGAGTCATGAAAGCAGACTGAATGCGGTGGAAATGAGAGCCTTAAAAAGTATGTGACTTTGAGTGATAGAATAAGAAACGATGTTATATGAGAGATGTGGAGTAAAAGAAAGTGTGACATAAGTTGAGAAATGAATGCTGAGATAGTTTGAGCACATAGAGAGGATGGATGAATGACGACTGATAAAAAAAATTATGTTGCATATGTGGATGGAAGGGTCGGTAGAGGAAGACCAAGGAGAACATACCTTGACTAAATCGCTGAAGTTCTCAAGAAAGGCCAGGTTAAAAGTACCCTTAATCGACAATTTTGGTGAAGAGAGTGATAAGTGTGGATGAAGTTATATATAAAAAAGAAATCAATAAGATAAAAAAACAATGTCAATACCGTCAAATTTCAACCAATAGTAAATTCAAGTACACAAGGCAGAAATTGTATGCGTATCGGACTAAGTGGTGCTTCTTGGGGGAGGCCTATGTCCAGCAGTGCACTTCCGCGGGCTGTTGGTTATGATGATGAATTAACCTCATTTAAAATACAAACCTGTTTGTCAAAATGATGTTAGGATACATAGCGCCGACGTCCAAGTGATATATCAGCGGGTTCTCGTCTCTTCTCGGATGATCTCGCATATGTTCCAACTTGCACTTTATTTCTGTGCACACCTCGTCGAAGTTTGTCACCATATCCAGGGGTATCCCCTCTTCCACCTCTATAGCATGTTTCATTGTCTTCTCTATCATCTCTATTAGCTTATCGACGGCCGACGGTACAATTCGAAATTTACATTTGATATCGGCTCGAAATACACCTGAAAAAAGTAACGTAAAATACTGTATGCATGTGTTACACGATAAGTAAATTAATATTCTATACTATACGAAGAAGAGTGTCATAATCCACTGTTTATAGTAAGAAGTTTAATATTAACTCTTCCCAAGCTTTTTGATCATTACCTCTAACGGTATTTGGATTATAATTATATATTTTACAGTAATCCTAATGATTCTATAATAAAAACTCTCAATATGTCTGTAAAAACCTAACATTCCTTAACATTATTACCTCTTTACTGATCAGTCGGTTAATGATCGGACATAAAACCTGTCATATACATAATATTCTCTGAAATAGTATACATAGTATATGATATCTGACAATCTAAAATAATAATACCATAACTAACTATCTTTGGAATGTCTTGCACTAGCACATGTCTTGTGAGGTTTAGAGAGATTTGAATAGTAGCTACAGCCCATATACATATATCCCACTGTTGAGCACGGGCCTCTCCATTTCTGAAGGAACGGACGTTAACCGATCATGCTTGTCCAATGCGGATTGGCGGGGTTATCAGACTCTGAATAAATATGTCTACGCGAATTAAGCATAACTACGCGACGATAATATCTAGTAATAAGATGGCCTAAATGGCGAAATAAACACTTTCTGAGGCAAGAGTCACGGTTTCAGTTCACCCAATAAATATCTGTATGGTCTAAAGGTGTTTGGCTTTATTACTTGTGTTTTAATAGTTCCCAAACACCACAGAAAATCCTGCGAATGTATAGCTTTTTTTCTATACAACCATAAAACATATACAGTGAGGTTAGCAATGACACTTACCTGACTCAAGAGCTTCAACATGTCCCCCGACATAGGTTTCTGACTCTAACACGTGTCCGTCACTCGTCAGTTTGTTTAGCTCCTCAACTTGTTTGTTGGGGAACACGATATTCGCGTGGAATGCCTCCACCATAAGTAACGACTCGCACAGCGTTCCAGACCCTTTACGGAGCACCTGTGGAATGTGTTTTATAATTTCCAAATATAAACCACATCTAAATATTATATTTATTTATAATTTGTTTACGCACCAATCACATTCACTCGGGCGCCTAGAGAAGACAAAAGAAGGTGGCTCTGCTAAAAGTATATGTATATATGTGCTCACATTGGAATTAATATCATTATTTTATGCAATACACAAAACTTTATTTAATACGACTTGTGGCGCCATCTGTTGACAGGCGATATAAGAATAATGTTGGTTTATAAACAATAATTATAATAATTGTAACTTGTGTTAAGTAAATTATTTAAAGTTTACATAACTCTTATTATATATAATACTTAACTCTCTATTCTATTATATACACATTAATATATTGAATATAAAGTTGCATTTCAAGAATTGTTTTGCAGTAATTTATTTGTTTATTACAAAAGATGTGCTATGTTGAATCCAAGCTATGTTTAGAGGTTTTGTTCTTTGTTCGTCGTCTCGAGTCTAATTTGTTAAAAAAGCATAAACGACAGTCAAGGAGATTAATTCCAATTCCAACGGTTGCGCCGAAACATACATAGCACTATGACCGCTTAACGTCGCCCCCGGGTATCGTTGGAGCGATGCGGTGATTGCCGATTTGAACAAACTTAATGCTAACCACTGGCAAATATGCCGCACAAGACGGTGATCAGTGGCACGTTCTCGAATCGCAGGCCAAGATAAACTTTGAATAGATACTTAGAAAAGATAAACATTGAGCCAGCAAAGTAATCTAAATATAAGTCTGCCAGTAATGTTATATATTGCTTTAAACATTTCGGTACGGGCGCCAGACATCCGATCCAACCACCATCAACAAAACCAAACACACACCACCACCACCTTTCCACGATGTATACGACACATGTTTCGCCTCAACACGAGGCATCATCAGGTATAGTAGACTCTACGGTAGACAACTGTTAAGTCTTAACTGGGAGGTGGCGAGTTGCTGACGGCCGTTTTTTTTTTATAAGATTTAGTTTAAGCATCTGTATTACCTATGGTGTTGAAGATGTCTATAGCTGGCGTTGATTACTTTCCATGAACACGCTTGCTCGTTTACCCTCCTATCCCATAAATAAAGAGCACGGGAATATTTAATGGAAAACAATAATATTTACCTCATCAGGTTCCAATGGGATAATGGTACAGAGAGCGAAAATAAACGGATGAACGTACTTCATATATAAATAGTATGTAGCCACTGCATCCGACACTGAGTAATTGGATAACACCTGTAATTATAAAATGATAAATTATAACAAACTTAATAATTAAAAAAAAGTCAATTTTTAGATATTTATTAAAAAATCACCAACTAATCACCACCAGACACTTGCTACAAATTTTTCTCCCTTTAAATTATTTATTCATAGTTTCCGAATTGAATCAGAATACATCATTAATATTACTTTAAATTATTATTTTTTAACACTATAAATCTAAACATAATCTTAATTCTTAGCTCACTGTATCCCAATGGACACAGATCTTCTCTTCTTATATCTGTGGCCGTATTCAGATCTTATAATTGACTAAAGTGATGTTGTCAGCTCACCTAGCAAAGCAATACGACCAGGTCTTTTTCAGTATCAAGTCCACCACATTATTACGGGTTTCTCCCACTGACTATTCTAGCAATATACCTGCCAATTAAGACCAATATACAAATATAAACCTTGTCAATCACAAACCTGAGGCTGTTCAGCTGCCATTCTGCACATATCCTCGGGATCTAATTCTACGGGATCATATCGTAGTTTTGCCTTAGCAACAGCTTTTAATCCTTGAGAACCCACTGGTAGGTATGAGTCCCGTTTCACCCAACTGAAACCATTTACACACTTATACAACTTTTTCTTTTTTTAAACAGTGAAACAAATTACCGAAATTATCAAGAGATAAAGAATCTGGAGATGGTAAGTAAGTAATCACCAGTTTCTTTACCTCCTAATACGACACAACATTCTCTTTCTCCTTTCACTTTCTTTTCTTTTAATGGCAATTAGTTATAACTATTATGCGAGTGTCAAGTAAAATAAAATAATATCAAATCTTTTAAAATGTAACTATTTAGCCTGTCACGTTACATCTTGATAAAATGATGGCTATTCTACCAAAAATTGCTATGGACTTTTTCAGTCAACCTAATAAGTCACGATACACGTATTTATTTCATATCACTTCGCTTATACGCCTTAATCGAACTATATCGTATAATACGCCACCACAAATAAACAATATAACTGCTAATAATATAAGATTATAAAAATGTAATAAAAACACAACGTCACTGATGCAAGTTGGCGGGAAAAGTCTCTCCTTTCACTTTAACTGGCGTACGACGGAAACGCCTGCAAAAGCATAACTCTTTAATGGACGAAGAAGTAATTTTCGCCCTTACAATAATGTCCAGATATTTGCAACACCAAACGCACTGCAGATGCGTTATCTACCTAAGGGTAACATGTGAATAATGGGAGGCGAAGAGGGAAACAAAATGATGGGGAAAAAAGTTGAAACTCCAAATCCACACAGATAATTTAATAACCGAACCGAACATATAGGTCCCACAGCTGGGCACGAGCTCCCCATTTAACAGGAATGGACAAATGCACCATGCTTGTCAAATGCGGATTAGCGGGGTAACCAGACTTGAAATAAATATCTGTAAGCCATACATATAGTTATTCCGATACGGAAATCGATCCGCCTATTGACTTCGAAAGGCATTGGACCAATTAAGTCGTCAATAAATATGATATTAAGATGTAAAAAAACAGTCACAAGTTGATATATATATACAAGTTGATATAGATAGACGTTTATACCTCACCTTAATACAACATATTATCAGCCTAATTATCAGTATTTGTAAGATTTTTTCACAGCCCATATACATCCCACTGACGAGCACGGACGTCCCCATTTCTGGAGGAACGGACAATAACTCACCACGCTTTTTCAATGCGGATTGGCGGGGTTACCCAACTATAGATATAAAAAAGATTTTTTTTTTGAGGTAAATACAAAAATCTATCGAATACGCTTTAATATTAGCCATTAAATGACATCAAAAATGAGAAAAAAAAAATTTTATTTGGAGTTATGAATTCTGATAATTAGGCCAACAATATAAAATAAACTTATAATCTCACCATAAGCAATCCATGTGCATGGCGGGACGACATGCGTACGTGCCGTCGCGGGCCGCAACCTTACTGAAGCCTATTTCCTGTTTCATGTCTAAACCTAACACAGCGGCGCGCGCCTCCACAAACGGCCAATCAAAAAAGTCACCTGAATTAAAACATATTTCTCTTATTTGCTTAAAGTAAGATATTATAACACCAACGTTTTTTTTATTTTTATATATTCACACATATCGCCCGCAGGGGTTGGCAGAGACCACAGAGCCACATTCATCGCAGCGAAACGGCTCTCCACTGGTCGCTTTTTCGCCCTCGTGAGAATCAGGACGTGACGGGTGGCGAACCACGTCGCCGTCATTTTCAACAAATTAGGTATATATTAAATTCGCTTTAGTGAATCCCACGAGCCGCAAGGGAGGATGGAGGTCAGCCCCAGCAGAGCCCTGCATGCTGAGGTAAGGCACCATAGTACCCGGGGGAGCCCGATCGCCAACATGCTAAGCGCATATGCATTATATCATCAACAGCTTGCGGTAATGCACTGTTGGATATTGTTTCAACTTGACATATCCAGTTTCTACACATTAATAAAATCTGATTAATATAAACAACACAACCTCACAGTATAGTCCACTTTGTTAACCTGCATATGTGTCTTTGGTTAGAAGTTTTGACAACATTCATTCCACAATAACAAGATGTAGATATTCAATTAACCATTCGGAATGAGAGTAATATACACCTTTTCCAGCAATTATTTGCATAAATAAACCAATAGTCTTTAACTACTACTACTATATAAATTATATATATATATATATATATATATATTACTTACTACTACTATATAAATTATAGAAAAACCTTGAGAAGTTCATTATTTGATATCCTCTCTAGATGAGGAAAATATGATTTCCTCCATGAATCCTCCCAGTGAGGCAAATTTGACCATAGCCACTACATTGAACAGGTGACTGGTGACTGTTTTTACGTTACGAAAGGACATATTTCATGATAAACACAAGAAATCAACTTGGTTTTCGGTAGTTTTTAAAAAAAAAAGCTCTCAGACTATTCGATTTGCAATATTAAGTACAGAAATAAATTTCACATTAATATGATTAAATATATATTATTAGTTAAGTGTCAATATCAGCCCGCGGCAGTCCACTGCTGGACATAGGCCTCACCGAAGACATGCCACCTAGCCCGATTTTCAGCTACACGCATACAGTCTCTGCCGGCCGCCTTGCACAGATCCACTCCATTTAGCAGGGAGTGTTATACACTATGTTTGCCGAGACACAGTCTACATTCCAGCACTCATTCTCCGACAAATGTGTTCAGCCCATTGTCACTTCAGTCTGCTAATTTGAAGAGCTATGTTGGTAATTCTGGTTTTGCCGTGAATTTCTTCATTCCGAATTCTATCCACCAGAGAAACTCCGAGCATAGTCCTCTCCATAGCCCTCTGAGCAACTTTGAGCTTGTGAAGGAGACGAACATATATGTGGTCAAATTAGAATTAATATCATTATTTTATGCAATAGACAAAACTTGTATGAATAGATTTGCAAGAATAGTGTTGGTTTTTATAAAACAATTACAATAATTGTAATTTATATAAAATTATCAAAAATTAATATAAATATGTAATTTAAATATTTAACTATATTTAAAAAAAATTTTTGCAGTTGTAACTGTATTTAAAAAACCTTTTTTAACAAATGATAATTTCATTTGTTAAAAACAGATATTGCTGAAATGCTAAAGCAAATCTTTTTTAGATTCCTTGTTCTTCTCATTGACTTTGCTTGCCTTCTCGATTTTGTATATAAAAGCCAAAATTCAGTCGGGGCAAGATTCATTTTAACTCGAACAATACACTATTGACACAGAAATATACATATAAATATTAATTAGTTATAAACTTCTTATAAAGTTTCTTATTTTGACTTCACATATCATCATGATCATAATCCAGTCTACCAAAACCATATATTTTTCACATAGGTATCATTTTGTTATTATAGCAGTAAAATCAAAAGTAGCATACCATTGTAAGTCACAAAAATATGTGGCTTAACATCGATTATGTGGTCAAAAAACTTCTGTATCAGAGCTAACTCACTTTCCTCATTGTATACAATGAATTGTCTGAAAATAAAAAATATTAAAATATAGTATTTAAGTAAGAAATAATGAGGGTAGTAGTATACCTATTACCCACATTTTTTTACAAAGTTATAGTGATAAAAATTTGTATCTAAATAAAAATTGAATCTCTATTTATTATCTCCATGAGTTAATAAAATGATGAGCAGGAATCTTAACCACCTCAAGTGGTGTATCTTATTATATTTAGGCTTAGTTTCATAATAGTTTCAGCTAATAATGACATGATAGTGAACAATAATATGACAATTAACTTTGGTATATTATTATAGTAAAACTTGATATTTCAGTAACAATTAAACAGCAGAAACTAAATAAATATAATCATAATTTTGGAACTCTTACCCTTCAAATTCTGGTTTTGGTGTATATTCAAAATCCTCTACATCAGTGGATATGATCTCTCTATTAGTTATTAAGTACCCTTGGCCATCAATCATATATGAAATCATCATAATTTGGTCAGTTTGTGAATCAGGGAATTTCAGTGGGAGTTTAGTTGTCTCTATATCAAAAGCTAGCACAATGGGGTCAGGTCTTTCAATTATGTCATCACGTTTTGTAAATATCGGTGTCTCTGTACCACGACATTTGACTGTGTACCAAGTACCACAGAATATTTTCAAGTCAATAGACACTCTTACATGATATGGAACATCATGCTCTCTGAGAAACAAAATTAAACATGTAAGATAGCAAACAACAAATTTTATTATGGGCATTATATATAATGCGGCATACAGCAGCCAAGCTAGAACATAAAATGCTAGATTACTTTTCTGGTAACTTGATAAATCCCTATAAGTGTGAGGCACCCAAAATTATATTATAAAAAAGTATAACTTTTTAAGGAAACAAAACACTGTCTCTCACTACAACTCAAACTCCCTTGCATGTGATGCAAACAGCTTTACAATGGCCGTCTCTGAAAACTGACTGATATAGGTTTAACTCTCCTAAAATACAAGCCATAAATTATCACAAACTGTATAATGGGAAGGAGCACTAGTGATTCATAATGACTTAGATTCACCAATATAAACATAATGACACTTCTAAATGGCAGTCACGCTGGGCACTTAGCAAGGGAAAAAATTCAATTTGAGACACAGACTGGTAACAAACTGGTACAGGCAGTTGATGATAAAGGTAACTTAATAATTAAGTCCATTTTTGGAATAGTAGATGGCTGAACAACCTATACTCATGGCATAATACAGCAAATATTTTTTTAATGACAAAAAGCAGATTGAAACAAATGTCAGAGTTAATTCAGTATTATTTCATTCAGTTAGAATAAATTTATCATTAAAAGCTATTCTTCTAATGAATTATAATGAAATAAGAAGTTCATAAAAACTCTTTATTATATGAAAATATCCATAGCAGAAGTCATGTGAATGGCCCAAATTTTATAAAAAAACTTTCATATAGTAAAAACCTTTTAAATTAACATAATTTTTTTACAACAAAGTGGTTTGAAACCGACCTGATGTCAATAATATTTTCCATGTGGTCTGTTGTTTTCTTTGCATGTTCTATAGCAGCTGCACTAGTCAATGCGCTAGTTAACATTTCAGCATATATAGCATCCTTTTTCTCCCTCTCTTTATTTTTATTAACAGCTGTTAATATTTCTTTTCTTACTTTCATCATTTCATTTTGAGACATAAATAATAATTTTATGTATCTTTGCTTCAGCCCCGAAAGATGGTTAAGCTAGAATTAATAATAAATGGTGAGTGGATAACATTTTTACATATTAATACAAATTGCAATAAGGCTCTCAAATAAATATATACCAAATCCAAATCTTCTTTTTCAACTATATCTATTTTGTGTATAGTACCAGCATATTTTTTTGATAAATATTGTATAACTTCTTGTTCACATTCTTTTCTTGATAATATGAGAAAATAAGGTTGGAACATTAGGGACACCTTGAACCTGGATCCATCCATTTCAATAAAGTAATAATCCATTGCTGCAACCAATCGTTTATCTTCATCCAATATTTCAGCCTGAAAATTAAACCAATTTAGACTTATAAAACATTTTATGTTTTAAACAAATATTAACATATTAAAAAACTTTAGATTTTATTAATATTAAAATAATGACTTTTCATAAATTAGCAACAAATTCATAGGTAGTTATTTAATTGCTGTGTACACACATATTAAGTCTATAAGATTCTTAATGTTCAAAATATATTAAAATTTCTTTATTTTTTTTAAAAAATAATAATTGCTAATAACGACATACGTAAACTATACTTACAGTATGCATATTTATAAGGTAACCTGTTCTTTCTTTAGTATCCCGTACTCTGTCAAATCCGTATTTAGAATCTATTTTATCATTCTCTAAGGCAATGCGGATGCGAGATTCTGAAGACTCTTCTCTGTTTAAAATCAAAATTAGTTAATTTAAAAATACATTTCAAGTAATTCCAATTTATATCAAAAAAACAAATATTTATTTCTCCTACTTTGCAGCTGATGTTCCTACATCTTTCTGTTTATGTTCACCCCTATCGTTTCGAAATTTTCCTGTGTTTTGTAACACCATAATAATTAAATTCCTACACAATTAAGTTACTATCAAATTGTAATAAATTCTACAAATCGCAAACAATCGTCAAAGTGTATCTATCATAATTTCGCGCCACAAATATATTGACATTTGACAACCAATTGTCAGAGCGTACAAAAAATCAATTGTTCAATGCCAGTTTTTGTATTAAATCACAAATGTAGCCACATATTATTGTATTTCGTCAAGGTTTCTTCAAATGAGCAGATATTTTTACACAATACAAATATTACACAAAACTTTCGAAAGCCATAAGTTGATGTTTTCTTTTTATTTAGTTTCTTCAACATAATTTAGATATTGAGAAATCCATTTTTATTTTAAAAACAAAATCAGATGACACAACAAATATATAAGTATTCAGTCAGTGCAGTTTTAGGTAAAAAAGTAATTAAAACGTAGGAGAATTTTTTTAATAGTATTGTTGATAATTAGTATTTCAATATTGTAATATTAATAAATGGGCATGGATTATATCGGTATTAATATCGATATTGTTGTTAATATTGTCTTCGATATATCGTTGAAAAGTGCAATCAGTCTTTCCGCCACTTACATTAGTGACGTTGTTTTTTTATTTTATTTTCATAATCTTATATTATTATCAGTTTTATTGTTTAATTGTGGTGCCGTATTATACAATATAGTTCGATTAAGGCGTATAAGTGAAGTAATATGAAATAAATTCGTGTATTGTGACTTTTTAAGTCGACTTAAAAAGTCCTTAGAAGGTTTCGGTAGAATAGCCACCATTTTATCAAGACGTGATAAATTGACTATAATATTATAGTTACATTTCAAAAGAGATTGGATATTATTGTATTTTACTTGACACTGGCATAATAGTTATAACTAATTGCCATCAAAGAAAAGAAAAAGTGCAATCAAAACAAACTGTCAAATTCAATTGTGTTGTGACTATTAATTCGTATAGAGCTCGATGAAATTTACTATATCCTTAATCAAATAATTTAATTGAAATTTTCTAGTAACTAGAATGAAATGAAGCACGTATAAATTGTTATTTTATTAGTAAATATTTCAAAGTGGTATGTAAATGACGAATATTAACATACGTAAGATAATGAATAGCATTTCAATTTTATCTGAATTGGAGGATAGTTATGGTGGCTTTGACAGAGTGACCAAAGAAAATATAAAAAAATGTGACTTAACTATATCTGATCAGCTCGCCGATTTTAAGCGACTACGTATCTCCGCTCTCACAAAAGCTGCCGAAATAAGCCCTCATATAAAGGAAGTGACTATAGGACCTCGAAGTCCTGGCAAAAAAGAAATTACAAATATTGAAATATCGCCTGAAACCACTGATAAAAATATTAATAAATTAGTAGATGAAATAGGAGATCTTCGATACACTCTTATGTTAAAAGAATATGAAGCAAAATTACGAGACTCATCAGAGGAGCTGTTTAAAAATTTGGTAGAAAAAATGATAGCAAAAAGAACTGAAAGTATGAGGACATACTGGAAAAAACAAAGTGAGGAATGTGAACGAAAGGCATTAGAGTTGAGAGCTCGAAAACTACTAATGTTAAAACAATTGCAAGATAATGATAATCAGTCTGTTTTAGAAAAAGCTAAGTTAGATGAGCAAACATGTCAAATTATTAATAAAAAAACTATAGAAAATATGAACAGAATTTTAGAAGAACAGAATAAGGCTACAATTAGGTTTGCTGCCATAACAGATAGCCACACCAAGGTTTGCATTTGTTATAATGAGATTACTGGTGTTTTGCAATCTGAACCATTAGCAAAAACTATATTCAACAAGTATTTAACAGCTATTAATACAGTTCTTACAAATATGAATACAATATTGGATTTATGTAATACTGGAACAATTACAGACAAAGAAGTAAAACAAGTGGAAGTTTTTTCATCCAATATCGAGCACATAAGAAAAAAAATTATAGAAGATTTAAATGAACTTAAACAACAGGAATTGACAAAACAAAAAGAGGAAGAACAAGCTAGATTAAAAGAGTTAGAACAGAACAAAGCTCAGGAAGAAAAGACAGCTCAGATTACACATATTGAAAAAGTACAAACAGAACAAACAATAAGTACAAAACCAGTTTTTTATTCAAGTAAAAATTATGTTCATTTTGAAAAACTTAGAGATTACTTAAATGAATATGAAAATATGTATAAAGATCTTTCAGCAAATACTAATTTAAAGAAATTTAAATTAGATTGTCAAAAAGCTGTCAATACACCTTTAAATGCTTTGTCATTAGTAAGTGGGATGGATATAAGGGATAAATTTGACAAACTATCAAAGTTACTAAAAGGGGAAAGAGTTCACATTCTTGGTGCATATATACAATCAACACAACATCCCCAAGGTTTATATTTTTGCACAGCACTTTTGGCCAAGAAGATTGTAACACAAGGAGAGCTACTTGTTTCAAGCAAACCCGAAGGTGCATTTTTACTTGCAGCTGTAACAGTGGCATTGTGGTCTCAGTTTCCAGATCTTGGAAAACTATTGGAAGCCAATTTTCATAGACAATGCCCTTATTTAGTACCTATGTTATTACCTAAGAAACAAGACCAAACAGATAAAGAATTTTATTTATCTCGAGGTTACACTTACAATGAAGATGGTGTAGTTGAGGAACATGACAAATTTTTAAAACGAATGTCAGGTATATTCAGGCTTTGTTGTGCTATTTGGATAACAAAAACACCAAAATTTATTAATGTTCCAAATCCTCATGGCTTATGGTATGGATGGAAATGGCTTGCTTCTTTTTTAAACCTAAAACCAGAACCAGACATAAGTGCAACATTACTTTATGACTTTTTTACAGTTTGTGGTTATGAGTTTTATAAACATTACAAAAAGCAGTTTCTTAAAATTATCAAGTTGATTAGTACAGAATATCTAGGAATTCTTGAGAATATAGATGAAGGAGGCCCTAAAACTAGGCTAGAAGAATATCTTCAGAATATAATGAAAACTGGTGTAATACCTCCACCAGATGGACTATTGGATCCAAATACTTGGTAGCTGTTTTGTAATACTCACAATATTGTTATTATAATTGTTAAGCCAAAATGAAATGATATCAATAATATCAAATGTTTTAATTGTAATACGATAAAGTGATTTCTCTATGTATTTTTTTTTATTGAAAATATATTCTATCAATAAAAAAGTGCAATCTTGTGTCATATAATAACCAACATGATGACCTAAATGGTACAATGGCAAATATTCTCAGTTCTCACATCAGGATAAATATTTGTATGATCTACAGATTGTTATGGTATGTTCCCTCAACCTCTTAATTTTTTTATGGGATAGGAGGACAAACAAGCATGCCACTTGATGGAAAGCAATCAACACCGCCCATAGAATACTGTGACACCACAAGAGTCACGGGAGCGAAAATATAAGCTTAAATAGAGAATAAGTTACATTAAGCACTTTTTGTGAAAGAGGGCATAAAGCTCAATCACGTAGTTAGAAGCCAGCGTCTAAATTTGTGGGTCCATTGGACTGCACTGAATTTTACTTTACTATAATAAATTGAATTATATTAAAACTTATAATTTATACACTAATTTTAGTATACTATGTTTTCAGTTAATAACAATGTAATTATCATTTTTAATAATGGGGATAGACAAAAACCATGTATTACTCTTTGAAATTATTCAAACAGACTTTTTGTGCTTCAGCTTCTTTTATAAATCTCGTCATGGGGGGGTTGTTTACATTAAATGTTCGCATAAGGGGTAGGGGAGGGATATCACGGTATGATAAAATGTGACAAGGTGGGATGAGGTGATCTAAGGAAATTGATGTTCGTAGTTCATCACACGATTCTATTTTATCTAAAGAATTTTTATTCCTTGCTTATTTTAGATATATGTTACTTTTTCGGCTAAATGATTCACCGATTGGCTCAGTGGCGGGGCTCTCTGCCCGCGAAGTCAATGGTCGCGGGTTCGATCCTCGCATCGGATTAAATATATATATATGGATTTTATAAATATTCATTCCGAGTGTGGTAACCTCCACAATCCGCATTTCCTTTCCTACCCGTCCCTTTCTTCTCTATTCTGTTTCCTTCCTCTCCGCCAATCCACGGTCTGCCGTGCCAATGGACGTGTGGCTAGGGGCGAGCTTAATCGCAAGCGTGCCGACCGTCCCGGGATCGGGCTCCCCCGGGTATTATAGTGCCTTACCTCAGCATGCGGGGCTCTGCTGGGGCTGACCTCCATCCTCCCTTGCGGCTCGTGGAATTCACTAAGACGAATTTTAATATACCTAATTTTTTGAAAAATGACGGTGACATGGTTCGCCATCCGTCACGTCCTGATTCCCACGAGGACGAGAAGCGACTAATGAAGAGCCGTTTCGCTGCGATGAATGTGAAAGGAAGAATGGATGAATGTGGAGGAGGCGGTAGGGTGTGCCAAGATCGTAGCAGATGGAGCTCTGTGGTCTCTGCCAACTCCTGAGGTGGATATGCGTGAATTTATAAAATAAAAAATAAATTATTCAAAATATGTCTTTGCCTACGACACATAAACATGTCACTAGTCATAGTGTTGCGAAGTCTCTCGACATTTGGCTGCCGGGAGCTCGCTCATGTCAGTAATCGCCGCATCCCTCCAGAATATTTACAACGATCGACCGAACGGTATCCCCAAGTATGCTTCTTTGAACGCACGATCCTCTCTAAGTGACCGAACCGTCGCAGTTTATGCTCCTAGATACTTATTGGTTTATTTAAACTTTATGATGTAGATACATTTTTTATGGAATAAGAGGCCAAACGAGCAAGCATGTCGCGTGGTGGAAAGCAGTCAGCGTCGCCCATAGCCATACCACAGGGATCACCGAAACATTGGCGGCCTTTAAGGTATGTATAGGCTTGTTTTTGAAGGTGCCAACGTTGTATCGCTTCAGAAATATTGCTGAAGGTAGCTAGTTCCACAGCGTAATGGTGCATGGAAATAAGTTTCGGGTGAAGCGCACAGTATTGGATCGCCACTTATCCAGATAGTAGGGATGAAATTTCTTTTTGGCCAATTGTGCGGTTATGGAATTCAGCAGCAGGAATTATTCCAAATAATTCCTCGGGCAACTACGCTACTACGATGTTCCTCCGCACCAGTAGAGAATAAAGCCGATCGGTGACATCTTGATCATCGATGATTTTGATAGCTCGATTTTGTATGCGTACAAGTGAAAAAAGTTGAAACTGGGAAGCTCCGGCCTCACTTGCGCTGATTATATATTTATTTTCTACTAATCGCAATAAATCATCTACAGAAGAGAAGGGGATTCTATCTTTCGTGACATCATATTTATAGGAGGCTCGCAGAAATTGTGGCACGGCGTGACAAAGGAAGAGAGGCGTCAAAAACACAAAATTTAGTTTGACTTATTTTATGAAGAGTATATTTTTACGCACGCAGTATATTTTTTTATAGATTTAGGCATTTAACTTTGTTCTAATCTCTCCAACTCTTGCATCATACTCTACTATATGGCATATTTTGCTGATCAGTGTTCAAACCGACTAGACGATCCATCGGCGGGATGTTCTCACTTAAGAAAGACAAAAAGTCTTTTTTTTTCTTAGAAATAAACAAATACATATAACACAGATTTAACTTCTCATCAAGATTTTTTTACAATAAGAATGCGTAGAGTGGAACGTTTCATGTATTCTTAAAATTCTGACAGATGAAAGATAAAGAATAATTATTTAAGAACTTGTCTTTATTCTGTGCAATGAAATTATAAAGTTTTTATGAAAATAATGTGATTCGGAACATTTTTGATTGATGCTTAGCAATTCCAGTACTTAAATATCAAAAATTAAAAGTGTTTTTAGTGCCCAGAAGGGCATTCACTTGATAAAAAATGGGTAGTAAATACACCTCATCTTTTATGGCTAAACAATCAGCTTTCAGCCCTTATCAAATAATAAGACGGGAAACGGGGTTTCCGACGCCAGTAGGCGCGGGAGATGCTATGGCTCGAAGCCTTTATTGTGGGATGAAGCCCATTGCTTCTTGGGACTGTGAACAAGCCAATACTCTTCCCACTGGTGGAGTTTTTAACCTTGAGTTTTCTCCGGAAGGGTAAGTAAAACAATTATCTTACGTTTCGTTGTTGTGACTTTCATATATTATCAAAATTACTGTATTATTGTGCTTATAATTGTAAATTTTAAAACATTAATAGACTTATTTTTTTGTCTTCTGCTTTATCTTTACATAATATTTTCTAAGATGTAAAAGATGTATATTAAACCATAATGTTCCTTATAATTTTTGCCACATCAAACACATTTTTATAAGCATTATTTATAATGAACTTAAAAAAAGTAAATAGTTCAATTTTAATTGTTTTGAAATATAACATTTCTTTATCAAATTCATTAAAGATTTGTTTAAAATTTCTTGTTATATTACAACTCATTTTCAATTAATACCCTATAATATAAATTATATACTGTATTAAATAAAATATTTTTTTATAAATACAGTAGTTACACTGTGACAAGTGGCTGGTCAACCAGCTGACTAACGTGTCCTAATTATAAATATACTTAAAAACAAATATGAGATATTGAGGAATAGAAATGAGAATTAATGTTGGACAAATTTTAAGGTCCCTTGCTACACTTAGCAAGGGAGCTTAAAATTTGTAGATGACCTTGTTTATAGAAAGTAAAAAAGCTAGATTGACCTGTGTTTACCCAAAACAAGTAATAAATAATAATCAATTATAATGATCCAATATGATAATAAATGCATAATTACCCATTGTAGTTTATTCCAAAAGCAATATGTGTTTTTTTACAAAATATTATTTGCATTGTACTTACACTATATTTTTAAAATCAACAACATCTTCCAAGCCAACCAGACTATAAACTTGTGAAAGCTCTCCACCTGGAGGTCCCTCTCTATGTTGTTATTGCATATATAGTGAGCCCCGATAGTATGCAGAGTTAGAATCTGCAGGTTCTGGATGCATTTCTCATGTCAGCTCCCACCAGGCTGACATTGTGTAAGACAACTAGGAGCAAATGTATGTCTTGTAGACAAGCGAGTGACAGAATGGCTATGAGCAATTCTTCTCAACTGTGGAGAGACTAATTTCAGTGATTTCTTAGGGTTAATTTTTGCTTATAAATATGTAATAAAAGTTCAATAACAAATTTTATATTATATACCCAAAGTAAACAAAAATTGAATCAGTCAGATATTAAAAAAAGTTATCATCTTACAAACCCACAATAATGCAATTTGAAATTTCTCCACAGATCCTTACTTGTGGCAGCTTGTGAGAAAAAATCTATTCAAATATTTGATCCTCTTATACATAAAAGAATACTATCTGTAGATGAGGCCCATTCTGACTGTGTTAATTGTATAAAGTAAGTGCAAAACATATTATAATTTAATAGTGGTATAAAAACTATGACATAACACAATTTTGATTTTTTTATAAGACTGAAAGGATATGCCATTTAATGTCATTAGTTATTTTATTATATTAATTATCTTAAATAAACAAATACCTTTTTTTTTTTGGCCGATGGGCCTTTACAACTGTGTTAAACAAACTCAAAGACAGGATCTGAAAATTGCGGATGCAATGGGATAGGTAGATAAATGACAAAGTGTCACTTGCTACAAATCAATCAACGCCTATTGACATCTGTAACATCATAGAAGACAAAACAACACAGAAGCTTTTCCATCAGTTGATTTCAAGAATAACATCAAACTTGCTGAAATGATGAAAGACTCCAATGCTTCGACAGCAGGGGAAGGACTAGTAGTGATGAAGGGTCCCTTATGGTTAAGACCTCTGTTTGGATTGGGAGAGCGAGGACAGTTTGGTCGGTTAAAAGCTGCTTAGTACACAAAGACCATTATAGATAAACATACCATGCACATAAATATGAACCTTGATTGAATTTTGTTTTGTCTATAACAACAAATTCTTTATTACAGATTTTTAGATGCAAGAATGTTTGCAACATGTTCCGATGACACCACTATAGCACTGTGGGATGTACGAAATTTGAATAAAAAAATTTGCTCACTCATTGGTCACTCAAACTGGGTGAAAAATATCGAGTTCTCTGTTAAGGACAAGTTACTAGTCACGTCTGGACTGGACGGTAGTATTTACACGTGGGACATTAACTCGTATACAGAGTACAGCGTCTTGCATCACAGGGTATTCAACGCGTCGGGCTTGATGCGCTGCCGGCTGTCGCCGGACGCACGGCAGATGGTTATGTGTACGACTGGGGGACTCATAGTTGTTGTTCATGATTTGAATTTGTCAACTTTAGCCCAGGTCTTACATGGATTCAAGGTACGCGTACCGTTAACAATACTATATGAGTAACCCGTACTATTGTTTTTGTCAGAGAATCAACCAGAGTAGACGAGATCGCAACCAGAGAAGACGGCTTGTGTAAACTGGACGCGTGAATGCAAAGACCTTGGGGGAGGCCAATGTCCAGCAGTGGATTGTTGGAAACTGTTGATGATGTACCTGTAATTGCTGTGTGGTTTCCGGCATAGAATAAGATCACCACCTTATTTCCTACAATTTCATTAGATGAATATGGGAGCAAATACTGGTAGATGGGAAGCAACAACTGTTTGAGTGATGAAAACTAGTCTGCTTTATCCCACCCCTCCAAGCGTGAGAATTACGGCAACATTTCCAGTGTCCAGCAGAAGACTGTTACAGCTGTATTCATCATTATACACATAACTGCATTGATCGTTAATTTTTCATACATATAACTACTGAAATTTAATATAGTAGTGGTTGAAATCAGATGCGCTACTTACCAAGTGAGCAAAGATTTCAAGATGCACAATCATATCATTGTGCCTCTATCGTGAATATTACCTGAGTTTTTCTTTAAAATAATGCTTGTGCTAAGAAAATATTGCTTCCATCAATAGTTCTTGATATAATCATTCAATTATTTGAATGATAGAATCGGATCTACGGCCTTTGATCGTAAGCGAAACCCTAACCTTTGATCACTGTCTGATGTTTAACCAACCCGAAAGTATTCCTTTTTTCTATGACGACTCCAGAATAAGCTAACTCCAGCAACATTTTGGTAACTGATTCGATATTCTAAAACAAACGTACACCTTTCTGGAAGGCCACCAATACTTCTGCAATGCTTTCGCTGATTTAATAATATTGAAGCCAAAATAGCACCATTGAGCCGGTTCGCAGTTCTTAACATTTTACTGTGTTACCTCCTTTCATAGGGTATCTGGTATCTGGAGACTCAATTCCTTACCCCCCTTCCTTTATTTTCTTATTCCGACATTTCCATCTTCCCTTCCCATTATTCACATCCTTACTATAAAGTAGGCAACACATTTGCAGTGCATATAGTACTGCATATATTTATGAGCGGCATTGGTTGCTTACCATCAGGAAACCCGCTTCCTAGATTACCTCTTTTATCTCCTATCTCATCCATAAAACAACATAAAGATGTCTAGGGGGGTATTGATTGGTTTTTATCAGATAAAACTCTTGCCCCCTTTGCCTTCCAATCTCATGTTACATTATCTTTATAGTAATTTAAAAATTTCAGCCTAATTTGTACAGGCTGATGCAAGTGAGTAAACAGGTCATCCCAATCGCGGCCATGTACGATCATCTATTCGACTACAAGTGCCGGGAGAATCGGCTCGAGTTCGTCACTGACTTCCCACCAGGGAACGACGCAGAAGTCGTGAGCGCTTTGCAGGTAGATTTTAATTTAACTTACAAACACATTATTGTTTTTTCCTTATATTTGACACTTTCTCCGATTCATTGTTTGCAATAATTCCGGCCGCTGAATTCTACAACCGCACAATGTTTTTTAAGTTTCATCTTCACTATCTAGATGGATGGCTACCTAGTATGGTGCGTTTTTCCAGGAGCTTTTTTCCACGCACCACAACCCTGTGAAGCCTGTTATCTCTAGCGGTGTTACCGAACCGTACGCTACTGGAACCTTTAAAAAATAAGCCTACTCGTTTAGCTTTTTATCCCATAAAAAAGAAGAAAACTTTTTTCCATATCATGGATAGAAGGTGAATATGAGAGCAAATACCAGGAAACAGATGACATCGTCTACTTGAGTTACAAAGACTATTCTGCGATTCCCAATCCGCACGCCAAACGTAGATATTATGACAACACTCCTCAAATTTGACGAAGACAAACATCCAGCAAGGATAGCTTTTATGCCCTTATTGATTGATTTATTAAAGTACTGTGAATTCAAAATCGTTTATTCGTTATATATTTTTTTCATTACAATGATAAATTTTAAATTTCAGATCCATCCACAAGGTTGGAGCGCCTTGAGTAGAAACATAAGTCGTGGTGACAGATCGGAGGTTTGTTTCTTCCCTTATTTACACAAAATATTAGCAATAAAAATCGGATTTTATTTGACCTTTAATTCAAAATTCAAACGAATGTCTATGGGTGGCGTTGATTGCTTTCCATCGGGTGGTACGACTACTCGTATGCCTTTCTATCCCATAGAATAAAATGAATGAATGTGTTGTTATCGCTGTTCCAGTGGTCGTGTATCCATGACATCCAGCCGATGGAGGATGCGAGTGACAAGTCGACGCGTGATACAACTAGCGCACCAACGCCCCCACGCCGCACCGCACCGCGGCGGCAGGCGAGGCTCGCGCGGGTGCTTCCCTTCCGCTCCGTACGCCCCGTCGCTACCCGCGCACATCTGTATGTATAAGCAACTATCTGTTCGATTTTTAAGAATACTTTATTAATGAAGTATGTGTGGGGTAACTTTGTATGATAGAATAAGGAATGAACATATAAAAGAGTAATGTGGAGCCGAAGAAGGTGTCGTGATAAAAGTTGAAAAAGGGATGCTTAGATGGTTTGGGCACATGATGATGAGAATGGATGAAAGACGGCAGATAAAGAAATTACGTTGCAGATGTGGATGGAAGGGTTGGTAGGGGAAGACTAAGGAAAACGTACGTTTACCAAATTGCTGAAGTTTTTAGGAAAGGCCAGGTCAAGAGTACCCTTTAGCGGCGAGCTTGCATGAGGAGAGTGATGAGTGTGGAGGAAGCAAGGAAAGTGTGCCGAGATGGAGATCTGTAGTATCTGCCTACCACTACGGGAAACAGGCGTGACGATATGTATGTATGTATGTTATTGATAATAAATGTACAGTATTGAAACATAGCGTTCTTAATTATATTACAACTTAAGCATACTTTATACATATACTATAAAGTAACATAAATTACTTTACAGACTATAAGCGCCTTTCTAAAGTTTTACGTGCTCTCGCCTGCTTATCAGCCAGCTAGCAATGGGCAACAACACGTAAAATAGCGCATGATGACGTCAATTTGCGGAAACCAGCCCATTACACCATCTAGCATCTAGCAATGGGCAAGCCGCCTTTGTGAAAAATATATGTCGAACCACTGACACGAAAAGAAGAAGATGACCATCTTCATCATAGACACGTAGGCATCTGTATGTAAAAACTCGGAAAACCGTGACTCCTTGTATGCAAACTAGGTGTTGTACCCGGCGTTGATCTGTGGTTAACGATCTCTATAGCAACCGTTGCTATGGGAACCAATCTTTACAACAACAGTGTGTTAATGCTGTTTCCAGCTGAGTGTAGGTAGTTTGGCGTTGGTGGTACCATGACAGAAACTTTTACGCAAGTGAAAAAACTATAAGAAATTTCGTTGCAATAGTTTCCAACGTATTCACGCATCGTTCGACCGATACGGCTTATGATGTCGCGTCATCTCTATCTGTTGGGGGTTATTCGGGTGCATTCATAAACGTAACTGCCAATAGTTGACTTAATCTCATCGTTTGATGTCATGAAAAATGTACAACACAGTATAACTTTAAATATCTCAGGCAAGCACCAGTGAGGCAGAGCCAAAGAATAGCGCAGCGTGAAGCAGCTAATGCCGAGTCAGAAGTCAGAGTAGTTCGTGGCAGTTCTCCATCACCACAACCCACATCTCCCGCGTCCAATGCAGCCCTTAGGGTGGGTCCGGTGAGTTGTGTATAATAGCCCCTTATAAACTATGATTAATAGGTTCCGTGTCACGTGTACCAATTTGAGTACATGTTCAACTGATCTTTTACCGGTTTCAAATTTATGTGTTTATGGCACGTGAACTAGTCCCGTTTATAATCTAAAACAACCTAATTACTTACGAATTGTTAATGGAATGAATATTGTTTAATAATACATCAATCTTTAGTCAAAATATTAAAAGGTCTGAGTAACAAGTTGGGCAAAAACGACTGGCCAAGGAATATGTTCAATTTCTCATCCCAGTAATATGGATCATTGTATTCTATTTCAGGGTCTATCGAGTATACAGAATGATGTTTGGGAAGCATCAATAACTATAAAACAACACAGAGTATTGCAGGAAATGTATATGAGGTATATATTTTTTAATATTATTTAAATATTCAATGTTAATTTAATTATTTGCTACTTTTGTGTTTAGATCAAAAATATTACCACATTTCCCACGTTTTTATAAAAATTGACAACATTATTATTATTCGGGAACACGTGCACCGCTTGGATAAATATAGGCAAAATTTTGAAGAGGACAGTTTGCAAATAAAGGTGGCATGTCAGTAACGTATTAACTCCTACCCCTCCCCCTTTACTACTTTCTTCCTCTCCCGTTACGTCCTTCTTTCTACGTTCTACTTTTTCCTACCATTAAATTCTTCCGCGTCATTACGCACTTCCTATTCCTAAGGGAGGCAATCCACCTGCAGTGCCCTTAATATTGCAAATATCCATAGACGACGGCGCTTATGGATGACGTTGATTGCTTTCCGTTAGGTCACCCGCTTGTTCGTTTGTGAATCCCTTCCATAAAACAAAAAGCATTAATGAAAAAAGTTAATTAGATTAAGGATATGTCAAATCCCGACATCGCATTACACCTGTCCATGTTATTATGCTCCACGCTTTTCTTTTTTTTTATGGCACAGGAAGGCACACCGGCAATCGTGTCATCTGACAGAAAGCAATCAACTCCGCCCATAGACATCTGCACCATAAGCATTACAGAACCGAACCATAAGCCATAAGCATTAGAGAACTTACTAAATCCTAAATATTAAAATATTTTTCCTTTCTTACTGCCAATAAAGGATTTACATTTTTATATACAAGCATTGACTAACTTAAGGCCAATAGATCATGACTCAATGGCGGGGCTCCCACCTACAGATTCAATCATTCAGAGTCAATGGTCGCAGGTTCGATCCCCGCATGAATATATGTATGTATGTATTGTCTACAGATATTTATTTCGAGTCTGTTCACCCCGCCAATCTGCATTGCACAAGCGTAGTGGGTTCGTGTACGTTCCTTCAGAAATGGGGAGTGTCTGCCCGTGTCCAACAATGAAACATGGGCTGTGAAGAAAAATACTAGCGTAACTTTAAATTAATTTAAAAAGTTGGACAGTAATAAAAAGCAAACGTTTCACCGACAAAAAGTTTAACTTTTTGTTTACATTTGATGTATGAATATGTTGTGCAGTGTTTTTGTGCATTTGAGCGTGTGTGGGTGTGTGGGTGTATTTATGCGCATGTGATCACATGTGCTCGGCTTGTTTTATGAAGACACCACCAATGTATTGGTTTGGTGAATTAACAAGAACCATAAATACAAACGTTGGGATGTTTCAGAGGTCAAATGAACCGCAATTTCAACATGCAGCGAATCATGGGAATCAACACGGGCATTTCGCCTCCCTTACCTTGGCCGAGAGTGACCGCCTCTGCTGTGCCGCCATCAACCGTTTCTGCCAACTCATCTACTGCCAGCGACCCAGATAGGTAATATGAATTGTTGTAGTTTAAAGTCTGTCTTATACACAAGTCTTGCATAACAGGGGTCAATATAAATATATTAATATCAGCCTGCGGCAGTCCACTGCAGCACATAGGCCTCACTCAAGGCGCGTCACCTAGTCCGATTTTCGGCTACACGCATTCAGTCCCTGGCAGCCGCCTTGCGCTGATCGTCGCTCCATCTAGCAAGGAGGCGTCCCACACTACGTTTGTCGAGTCGCAGACCCCTCTCCAGCACTCATCTATTCCAACGATTGTCGGTTCTCCCCTTGCTCTATCGAAACCTGTACCGTTACCGTGGTCAGGAATAATGGGGCGACCGGGAATTGGAGGCCGTGTTTTGATGGTGCGCTCATGAATGGTATGCCCGTAGTCGCCACACTAGGCAAGTGGGTTGGCGACCGCAGAGCCAGACATTTCGCACTGTCTGTTTTTTTTAATTTACGGCCACTAGTGGCATAAAGATGGATGGGTGTGCTGTGCAACGAAGACAGAATAGCATTCTTTCTCTTTTGTACCCTTTGCGCTCGAGAGACGACTGTCAGACGCCACAACATTTTTTGCGGCAACTTGAAGAGCGACCGAGAGTCTTAGAATAATCCATGCTTATGCTATATTTCTTTAAGGTATAGAGAGATATATAATCTATTAAAACATACCGTTTTTGTAAGTTAATTTGTGTTTAGAATCACTATGTGGTACTTGTAAGATAGGAGTGCGCGCCCGGTCGAAAAATGTATCGAGCTCAAAGGTTTACTATACCATTTATAATAAAACGAATAAGGCAAGAAACCAATCGAACAAGTCGTTTACAGTCTCGTTTCGCTTAAACGGCGTCCACCAATCGACAGCAAGGACGTCAGCGGTGTTGACGCGAAAGAAAAGTTAAGACACGATCGTACTAATCTCTCACCACTTAAGTTTGGCTTCGTTACAAGACCTGTGTATAAGACCGTAGTTTAAAGTTCTGTCATAAAAATTAAGAAGACATCTTACATTTACATTTACTTGTCCCTTAAAGCACATTACCTTCTACGTCGGGCCAGACTCCGCCACTGAAACGCCATCAAAATGCATCCCCTGAAACAGACGAAGAGAGCGATACACCACGACACTACTTCCAACCCAATAGAGATCGCCTGCTCTACTACATAGAAGAAACCAACGAGGGGAAGGGATTCATCAAGGTTAAACAATTTTTGCTTTTATTTCACATTCTCTGTCTTCCTGGTCTTATTTTATATGTTTTTAAAGGTTTTATATTTACCAGAATTCTTTATTATACCCTGTACAATTTAGCTTGATTTTTTTGACAAATGTAATTTTTTCTGATCGACATAACTTTGCAGTGACGAACATAATATTTTCTTAATTTAATGATTTTAAAAATTGTAAAAATATTATAAATTACATATAACACAAAAGTCCCTAAAGATTCAAGCGTTATCCGAAAATTTTAAGACTTTTTATTGCTTTAAAGTAAAATTTAAATAGGAACACTGAAAATAATAGACGCTTGTACAATGTTACATCGGTCGGACGGATGGGACACGAATAACAGATTATTGACGAGAATAACAGGCAGTACACAGTATAGACTTGTACAGGGTATAACTGTTTCTTTTGTCGCTTTACTTGTATATATGATACGTATATAAGAAATCTGTATACATACTTGAGCTAAACTATTAGGTGTACAAATAAGTTTCCGCGGTTTGTCAAAAGATGGCCCCACCAGAAGGTTATGGAGAAATTGTCAGATGTAAAACGTAATATCCCAAGTTTAGTCATCTGGCAACACCATAACCTTAAAGTACTAGTGATTCCGTATCAGCATCACGTAATTTTTTTCGTGCAAAAATGTCAAGTTTTATTCCGAATAAGCATCATTTGCGGGAACTTTTGATTTACTTCTTTAATGTGAAAAAATCTGCAGCTGAGGCGCATCGATTGCTTCTAGAAGCATATGGTGAAGCTGCTTTAAGTGAGAGAAGTTGTCAGGAATGGTTTCAAAAGTTTAAGAACGGTGAGTTTGACGTTAAAGACAAAGAACGCAGTGGAAGGCCGAAAGTGTACGAAGACATGGAATTAGAAGTACTATTGGAGGAAGATTCGTCCCAAACGCAAAAAGAACTTGCACTTACTCTACAAGTGACTCAACAAGCAATTTCACATCGTTTAAAATCGTTAGGAATGATTCAAAAACAAGGAAATTGGGTTCCATATGAACTAAAGCCGAGAGACGTTGAACGCCGATTATGCATGAGTGAAATGCTGCTTGCCAGGAATAAAAAAAGAGTTTTTTGCATCGTATAGTCACTGGTGACGAAAAATGGATTCACTACGATAATCCAAAGAAGAGAAAGTCATGGGTTAAGCCCGGCGAACCATCAACATCGACAGCTAAGCCGAATATTCATGGAAAAAAACTCATGCTGTGTATTTGGTGGGATCAGCTTGGTGTCGTGTATTATGAATTGCTGAAACCAAGCGAAACCATTACTGGAGCTCTCTACCGAACACAATTGATGAGATTGAGTCGGGCACTTAAGGAAAAACGCGCCCATTACTACTCCAGACACGACAAAATTATTCTTTTACACGATAATGCTCGTCCACATGTTGCGGCGCCGGTAAAAACATACTTGGAAACACTCAACTGGGAAGTTTTACCCCACCCGCCGTATTCACCAGACTTAGCCCCTTCTGATTATCACCTGTTCCGGTCGATGGCACATGGTCTGTCTGAGCAGCGCTTCACATCATATGAAGACACCAAAAATTGGGTAGATTTGTGGATAGCGTCAAAAGATGAAGAGTTTTTTCGACGGGGTATCCGAATGTTGCCAGAAAGATGGGGAAAAGTAGTGGCAAATGATGGAAAATACTTTGAATAAAACGTAATGTACTTTTCCTTTACAATAAATTCCTAATTTTTTATAAAAAACTGCGGAAACTTATTTGTACACCTAATATTTAAAGCAAAAACTGAGGTATAAAATGGATTATGACATCTTAACTATGAGTAATTTGCAGTCAATGACAGTGATAAATACGTACACACATGAAAAGATAAAAGGCCAAAAATATTCATAATCATCAATATCAAATCACATTAAACTCTCGATTTAAATGTGAGTGAATGTATGCACAAATACAAACGCGCTCATAAACTCACACGCACGAACAAAGAGATAAAAAGGCAAACACATACATTACCGCACACAAAAACATTGATTTTAGTGTTAGTAAATTCATTTTAATTTTTTATTTACCTAATGATACGAATGTAGAAACCGATTGTTCAAAAATCAAAGAGTCTCAAGTTATTTTATATATACGTGTAAAACATATTTTCAACACAGGTCATCAGATGGACGCCGGATATATCTGTTACGTATATCGAAAGGGTTCAGGGTCACCAAGATACGGGTTTTACCTAGTTTGGGATTGTCTGATGATGTGCTATTGCAATTGTAACCTTAATTTTAATAATATTAAAAGCTTATTGTGGAATACATAACTTTCACAGGAACTATGCTATTCAGCGGACGGCAGACTGGTGTGTTCGCCCTTTGGACGAGGCATGCGACTTTTAGCACTAAGCGAGAATTGTAGCGAACTCTCACAATGCGTTCAAGATTTCAACGGCCCCAAGCAGATGGTTGAGGTCGGACAAAGTCTCGGCATACACAAGGATCTGGTGGTCAGCGCGAACTTCAGTCCCCGCCACCACCTGCTCGTCACCGGCTGCCTCGATGGGAAGATCGTCTGGTACGGGCCTTACAGCGGCGAAGGCTTGTATTGAACCCAATAAATTAGTACCTGTACATGTATTTTTTCATTCCATACACTGTTAAGATTTTTTTTTATGGCAAAGCAGGCAAACGAGCATGTGGGTCTCCTGGTGGTAAGCGATTAACGCCGCCCATTGACATCTGCACTACTGGCGCTGTCACAGTGTTTTCCGACCTTTAATGAACACATTCGTTCTTTTCTTGAATGGGGTATTCATGTTGTAATCACGTGGCAACACCGCAGGTGGTAAGATTGTTCCACAGTTCGTGACAGAAAACTCTAAATCGCACGCATCCAGGTGATGGGGATGGAACCTATATTTGTGGCGCGTAGTACAATGTTAGAACTGTGCGGCTGGGATGAGATTCAACAACTCCTCAGAGCATTTAGACTGAGACTGCATTGAGCGTACTTATTGTGCTTTGTGTGCCAAGGGTTCGTGGGTTCAATTCCCGCATTAGGGGCCATCCATAAATTACATCACACGAATTCTATGATTTCCATCCTTGTCACACGTGGACACGTTTGTGTGACCCCCTCATGTGACGTCACATATTTTGTAATTTTACATTCAGAAATTATTTAAATAGCACTTTCAAATTCATTTATACCATTCTTACAGAGGGGCAGTAAATGGCCCAAAGAAATTTGGGAGGCAATAAAGTAGTTTAAGGGAGCTATGGCTAATTCAAAAATCTATTTAAATTCTACATATAGAACTCTGAAATAGTGTAAGACTGATATGGCACGCTATAATTAAGTTAAACTTATTGATTTAAAATGTTTGAGGGGGCTCTAGAAAATACTTAATTCTCTAATTCTCGGTACACGAAATAAGTTTGGGAACCTCTGATTTATACATTATCTTAAATATTGATAAAATTTGTAATATTTTAAAATATTTTTTATAGTTGAAAAGTTTGAGGACCAGATTTTCCAATCCCTTTGTCATACGAAGTCACAGTTGACGTAATTTATTGATGGCCTTAAGGTATACATTTGAGTGGAGTACAGGTTTTTTATTCTTAAGTGTTTATCCTTGTCATTTGTGTTTTATGATTTTACTCACTGCACATGAAATCCTTGTGTGAGACTATGATGTATATAAAGCTTTTTTATTAATTATTATCTGTTATAGGGAGTGAATTATATATCTTTGGGTATTGTAAAATAGGGAGAAAAAATAATGTAAATGAGTGACAGACTTTAAATAAAGTATATGTGTAGTTATCTAAGTATATTTCATATTTTCTCATCGTTTTGTACAGTTTATTATATATTTTTAATTTCGATTATCTGTAAACTCAAAGAAGAATTAAAAGTCCCAAAAAATATTTTAGATAAAGATTCGTCTTACATATATAGAATAACAAAAGTGCCAATTATGTGTGATGTTAAAATCATTCTTTTTAATTTGGGCTATCATAAAATTCATGATAGTAGTCTGAGGTAGATTTTGATCAGTTAATGAAAAATAACTTTATGAAACAATCTGCCTTTAATATATATAAATTGTAACATGATCGGATATATTAAAATAATAACATTGAACTAGAAAAATTGATAACTTCATTTTAGCATGAACAATTTTTTGTTACTATACATTACTCATTTGTAACAATAAAAAAATAACAATGAATTGTTTGATTTGCAGTAGTTATATTTCACACGTGTCCTCCCTCTTTAAGTTTAGCAATCAGTGTGTCTACATCGGGAACAATGGAGCCGGCCTGTCTCACTGGAGGGTCTTCCACACTGATCACTTTAATCCTGGGTGCTAAGTCCACTCCCAAATCCTTTGCAGTCATTTTCTTTAGTGGCTTCTTCTTTGCTTTCTGTAAAATTACAAGTTTAATCAATTAAAATCGATTTATTAACCCTTAATGGTCGGAAAGTATTTCAATTATTATTGTCACCAGGCTATTTTTTCATACAAGGAGAAATTTTACTCAACTTTTTATATGAGTATAGAAAAAATATTGATATTTTAGTGAACATTTATAAAATATATAATTCAGGGTAAAAAAAAGAAGAGAAAAACGCCATGCCGCTTATATGACGTCATTTGTCTATTAAGGGTTAATATATCTCTTCGTTAAACAAATAGGGTCTTCCCACGTCTTAGGTTACTATCGTCTCAAGGTAATAATGATAAACATTCTACTATCTTCAATCCGCCTATGATGCGCGGGCATTAGAGCAACACTCTTATTAGAAAGAGGAGGCCAATGTTTGAATAGTGGACTGTTGCCACTGAATTGATTGATATGGATAAAATTTTGAAAAATAGAATTTTGCATATTGCTATGATCCAAATAACGATATCATTAGCAGTACGATTTAAAATAGTAATAATCTTAGTAAAATAGTAAAATATTTATTTATTAATAGAATAAATACCATGATGTTGGGTAAAGTTGCATATCTAGGCTCATTTAGCCGAAGGTCCGCGCTGACGACCGCCGGCAGTTTCGTCTTAACGGTTTCAAGACCACCATCTATTTCACGTGTTACGGTTAGACCAGAATCAGTTTTTTCGACCTGAAAGTATACACTAATAGTAATCAATGAAAGTTTAAACAAAGTTGAATTGTGAATATAAAAATGGAAAATAATAAGTAATTATTTATTTATTCAAATATTATTATTTTTTACGAAATTGGGAGAAGTTTTTAACTTCCAATCTAAACTCTACTTCACCTAGAGATTTCTCAGGTGTCACTTGCATCTTTAATTATAAAATTAATTTTATGAGTTCATAGAAATATATAAGATTGTTTTAAGTAGAAATAAAACATAGTAATTTATAACTGAATGTGCTGAATCTGCTCTGAATGAACTATTTTAAAATCAACTAACCATCAATCCTAAGATACTTTAATGATTTTTGTGTTATAATAATTATTAGTGATTTGTAAGTTTTTCTAGGATGAGGTTACTCTAAAAATACTACATGTGTGAGAAACAAATAGAACGTAAATAATTATAAGATAAAATATTTAATTTAGAAAGACAAAACTATTTAATTACATTGGTAAAGTAATAATAAATGACTACTTTTCTCAATTGGTAATAAATTACGAGAATATGAAGTCAATAGTCGAATACTCATACTTATTTTCAGTATTTATTTGCCATAAACCAGAAGGTGTGACATCCTCAGATAGTTACAGCCTTGTAGTTTTTACATTCATTACTTCTGGAATGTTCCGTTCCAATTAACATCTACACATTGATAAATGTTTACATTTAATAATATATAGCTACATCAAACTTGTAAATATTAGATTTTATTTTCTTTAATTATCCTCATATTTTGAAGACATGCATGCATGAGTGGGTTCGACCATGGAAAAATCACCCCCTTACGACACATTGGCGTTAAACTGAAGTATTTTTTCTGTGGTACTACATTTTTTATAATGATAAGGGTCCAGAGACCCAATACTTTCTCTTTTCTTTACTATCCTATTTCTCTCCCATTACACACTTATTCCCCTTCATTATTAATATCTTTACCCAAAGGTAGGCAATGCAACTAGTGCCCTTGATGTTGTAGTAATCGATAGCACCAAGGTGATACTTACCATCAGGTACAGGTACACTTGTTTAGTTGCCTAACCTAAAGAATGTCGTATTTTTTCCCCAAGCCTATAAGATTATAAAATATTGTCATCTTCTAAGAAAAGAAGTTTTCAATCTGTACAATATAATATCATGCAATATATATGTGAACTAATTAAAACTCTCAAATCCGATAGTTAAAATCAGGTATTGAACCCAAAAACCATGGCCCTATGAATATAATATCAAGGTATATGATAACACTATATTTACTTTACATACATTCTTATTTATAATCTGCTTTTAATAATTCACTCCTAGATATAGACCCCCTGAAGATGCACCACCTATCCCAATCTTTGGTAATTTTTAATTCTAGGTATTTCTAGAGGCTATTCAATTTTTTTATTAAAAGATTCCATTGGATTATTATAAGAATTTATCTGGATTATGATATGAATTTTAGGAAGAAAGAAAAAAATTATTCTAGAAAGAATTTTTAACAACCAAAGGATTCAAATAGAAGTCTGCAATGACTTTACAAGTCAAGAGAGATTCTGATGATAAACACAAAGAAGAATATGAAATATATATAAATTTGCTTATTAATTTCATTTACTTATGAAATATATCCATTCATAATCTTTGATTTAAAATATAATTATCTATATTTATATAAATATGATAAGGAGACAAAGGTGTTCAAAGGTTATCATTGTTACTAAAACATCATATGATGTGGAATCTGTTAAAAGATGGATCAACAAACCTTTGAGGCAAATGTTCCCTGTGGCCAGTCCAATAATGCTGCAGTCATTTGTGCAGTCTGATTGGCGTCATCATCTATTGCCTATGATAATAATTAAATAAAATGAATATAATTACTTAACAATGAGACATTAGAATTGTCTGTCAATCCACAATTTATTGACAACCAACAATCAATAAGTTACTTCAAAATTCAAATTAATATAATAAAGTTAAAATAAATTATGTAATAAGAATAAAAGTAACTACAATATTTATTTATATCAAACCTGCTTGCCAACAATAACTAGATCAGCTTTTTCATCCTTTGAAAGCTTAGCAAGAATTTTGGCTACATGAATTGGTTGCATGGTTTCATATTCAGCTCCTGCCACTTCAACATGGATTGCTCTATCAGCTCCCATGGCTAGGGCTGTTCTTAAGGTTTCCTGAAATATATATCAAAATAACAGAAATATTCCTCGATATCTCAAATATATGATTCAAATCATACTAGTTATAAAATATATTTTTGTACTTTATTTCTTTGCAATTCCATGATTTTTCTATGTAACAAATATTTTTTTCTTTTCTTGTCCTTGATGGGAATTAATTGTGACATTGCGCCAAGTCAAATTAAATATAATAATATCAGGTATCTTAAAATGTACTAATCAGGTTGTCATATATTACATCTTGTCTTGATAAAATGGTTGCTCTTTTATTAAAACCTATGGACATTTCTGGTCAACTTAAAAAGTACTGATTTTATGTCACTCCCCTAATACACCTTAATCAAACTATATTGTTTAATACAATTATACAATATAACTGATAGTAACATAAGATTATGAAAATAAAACAACACAATGTCACTGATGAAAGTTGTAGGGTAAGTCTTAACAAATACATGTAATATAAAATAATAACAGTTTTCTTAATTCATTTAGCAGTTTATATTCTGTATTCAAAATTATCAATAATGTAGTTTCTACATAGGGTAGAAAAATCAAAATTATTTTAGAACAAAATGTTATTTTAGTCTATGGAATAATATGATCCTAATAATTTAACCAATTTTGCTATTATGTTTTGACATGAAAAAGATTATACCTGTGACTGAGCCGGGCCACAAGATACTGCAATTACTTCACTAGCTATCTTCTTCTCTTTCATGCGTACAGCTTCTTCTACAGCGATTTCATCAAATGGGTTCATTGAATGCTTTACCCCTTCTGTTACCACACCAGACTTATCAGGTTTAACTCGGATCTAAATCAAAATGTTAATGTGTATACAATTTTAATAAGCTTACAGATGATTAAATGTAACCCAGTAAGTCACTCCTACTCCTACTCATTTACTCCAATTAATTATCATAAAGTTAGCCCTGTTAGTGGCAAAGTAATAATTAAAAAACAATTATAATAACACTAATTGTAAGAGATTTGTGGGAAGCATTTCCCATATATTCAAGCCATCATTATCATTCCATTGAATTTTAATTTAAAATTGGATCAGTTATAGATATATAAGCAATTATAAAAAAAAAACATGGTTTTTATTAATACAACTATTTTTTAGTTAATTTAAATAATATTTATTGAGAATTTGATAAAACAAAAACTATATACTTAAAAAGGGTATAGGATAACCTTTGTACTTTTAACTTACTTTGACTGCATAGTCAATTACTCTTTTCACTCCAACTAGCACTCGTGCCATTTTATTACGATATCTTTATAAAATGTTTAAAATAATTAAATAATATAATTTCAACTAAAAAGTGCGAAGTCCAAAAGTTTTGAACGAGATAAAATTAAAGACAGATTAAAAAACTATAATGCTATGTGACATGACTTTGATTGCAATGAATAAAAGTTCTTAATTTATGCCATATTCAAAAACAAATTATTAATAATTATAATTAATAATTATTCTTTTATTTTAACATTAATAGAACTAGGATGTAATATC
Source organism: Baronia brevicornis (assembly GCA_031353405.1). Taxonomy (NCBI): domain Eukaryota; kingdom Metazoa; phylum Arthropoda; class Insecta; order Lepidoptera; family Papilionidae; genus Baronia; species Baronia brevicornis. The sequence goes on from JASFAT010001530.1 coordinate 491,689, forward strand.
AAATGTATTACAAGAAAACATTGATTCATTAATTTGAATTAATGGTGTTCAATAGTGCCAAAATAGCAAGGATGATTTCGCCAATGTCACGTAGAAGGGAGAAGACACGAAGGAGATTAATCAGTGCAGTTAAGGAAGGCATAGAATGTACAGGACACAAATGAGATTGAACGGTGCAGTCGAGGTAACAATGGAATAGAATGGAAAGGACACAAAGGAGATTAATCACTACGATCAGTATAACATCAGTCTTATCCCGATTTTGAGTGTTCGGCGAAAGAGAAGATCAGTTTGAGAATTGAACACTTATTAAATAAAAAAATGTTTATTCATTTTTAATGTGTGTAGTTTGCTGAAGAATTATTTTTTAATCATCATATATGGGTATAATAACTTTATAGAATATAATTAAAACAAGCTAAAACGAGTTCTTAAAAGTACTAAAAGAAGGAGTAATTCAAGTCTTCAAAACTTTAAAAATTTGTGCCCGTGTGCTCTAGACGTTTCGAAAGTTTCGTTGGTGCTTTTTGAATTTGCAAATATTTTACAACTTGGCTTTCTGTAGACGGACCTACCTGATTATAATACATTGTGCATATGATTACAGTATTGACTCAAGCTTGATTTATGCTCTAGCAAATAAATTAATTATAAAAAGTTCCTGCAATATAAACATAATAAATAGAATATTGAATGGTAATATAAGAATCTTCGATAAAATTGACTATTAAAAACAAACATGAAGTTTTGCTGTTTCATTTTCTCAGAAGTTATAAATGTCTGTGATCTATTGTATAAAAGGAAAAGTACTACATCGTTAGAAACAAATATTCGTATTGACCTGGTACAAAACAGTTTGTTTCGTTTATTTATTTCAATTAGTATAATATTTGCCAGATATTGAGTACCCTTTTAGCCCGCCATCTATTGAGTTATTTGATACTAATTACGCCTTCTGGTTCCCAGGGTACCATATAGTTTAAAAAGTTTTAAAATAGAGTTGCTAATCTATGCCCCTGACTTCAAAACTATTATCAACCCAAAGACCACATGATATGTATCTGAATTCTGTATTTCATTTATTTTTTTTTTTCCAAATTTGTCAACTTTTTCGAAAAATAATTCCATTTCCTTTTAAAGGTTTGTAGTGTTGTAGTAAAAGAAAATGTTTCTTTTTAAACAAAATTTGTAGTTTTTTTTTAAATGGTATCTTATATATAATATCATTAATCATAATTTATTTGTCATTATCAATCATTTCATAAATAGCTTGGAAACGTAACATAGAAAACACCAAACAACACCTACAAAGTTATGTTGGAGAGTTAAATGGTAGCATTTATTGTTATAGAGTTTCGTATGGAGAATGAAGAATTCAGAAGCATAACTCATTTATTTTCCTTTACCATCCATCATTCACATCTTACCTTAAAGTGGTCTATGTATAACGATGATTGCACAGCAACAGATGGTACTGTGCACAGTACTGTCATATTTGCCTACTTCCTTCATAAAAAATTAATAAATCATACAATAATTTCTCACATACGTTTATTTTCATAATCTTTATTAATTAATTAACTTAGACTTATAATAAAAAATGTAGCTCTCATTACATTAATACATTTAAAACTTGAACTCCTTGTATTTCTTTGCTTGCTTCGAATCTGTGTTTTGCTGCCTTTTCCGTTTGTTCTGTAAAAAAAATCCTTGAATTAAAAATAATGTACAAGTTGGAGTTTTAATGAGACTTTGTTTATTCAGTACTATTGGAATACCCATTGTTGCTGCCCATGGATATTTTAAACTTGCATTTATATTATCTGCATAACTGTAATACTTAGTGTATGTGTTATAGAAAATAAAAAGGATGTCTATTAATCTTAGTATGTACAAATAATATAAAAATGATGAAATACAAAATCAAAAGTTTTGATTTTGTGTGAAGAGTTGATCTTACATATTTATAATTCAAATATTATAAAGGATAAAATATGCGCCCAGCGCCATTTAGTTGTTAACAGGGGCATCCTATCCGCAACATAAGTAACAAATAAAAAAAGTCTCTCTTTCTTTCTCTCAACTCAAAAAGTCAATGAAGAAAGAGAGTAAACAACGAATCCATTGATACTTGTAAGAACGTATTTTTAATATATACAAATATAAGTAGAGGTACGTAGAGGAGGATTTGACCTAAGAAGCTATTGTCCCTAGTTGTCCCCTGGGTCTAGGGGGTGGAACCGACCGTGTACGTGAGTGAACCTCGTGTAAGCGACTGGTGTTACCTACTATACGTGCTTGGCTGGTGCCGGGGTGCGTGTGAGTGTAGGTGTTGTGGGTAGATCGGCGTTTAGTCTTCTCTGGACTACGTTGAGATAAAAAAAGCCTGTATATTACCTTCTGTCGTGCGACGTGGTCGGCAAGCATGTCTGAGAGATCCTCATTGTGTGCGGGCCGCGTTTCGCGCAGGTGCCGCTCGTAGCGTGCCGCCACCGCCTCGGGCTCCAACTCCAGCTCCGACGGGTCGAGCGCCACCTCCACACCCCCCGCACCCGCCCCCGTCGCCTCACCACCGCCACCGCTCGCGCCCACGTTACGCTTGCCTGAAACATATCACATACACATGTTAACTGTTAGCAATGTATTAAATAATATTGTTATATACATATAGTCACGCCGGTTTCCCGTAGAGGTAGGCAGAGACGTTTGCTACCATCTCGGCACCCTCTATTGCTTCCTCCACACTCATCACTCTCCTCCTGCAAGCTCGCCGGTTAAGGGTACTTTTGAGCTGGCCTTTCCTAAAAACTTCGGCAATTTGGTCAAGGTATGTTTTCCTTGGTCTTTTAACAGTCGTCTTTCATCCATCCTCTCTATGTGCCCAAACCATCTAAGCATCTATTTCTCAACTTTTGTCAGGACACCTTCTTTTACTCCATATCGCTCACTTATATCTTCATCTCTTATTCTATCAATCAAAGTTACCCCACACATACTTCTTAACGCTCTCATTTTCACCGCATTTAGTCTGCTTTCAGGACTCTTCTGCAAAACCCAACTTAGACCGTTCATCAGAGTTAGAACAAGCACTCCCCCGTCAGTGGGGCCGTTTTAAACACATTCTGACTTTAATAAAGGAGTCCAGGGCTACATAAAATGAAACTCTTAATTGTAACCAAATTATGAAAGCATCATTAATAAACCATAATAATAAAAACAAAAACTGTAAAAACAAAACAATTAAAACATAGTTTAAGTATATCAAACTTTTAGCGTGATACAGTTCTCGTTGCTCATCCAATGGCCAGTGTGTTTTGTATGGGACGAAAGTTTTTAACTTTTCACGTATTGTTATGAATTGAATTACGTTTCAAAGCATCTTAAAACATTTTTTTTATATATTCACGCCTATCCCCCGCAGGGGTTGGCAGAGACCACAGAGCTCCATCCGCTACCATTCATCGCAGCGAAACGGCTCTCCATTGGTCGCTTCTCGCCCTCGTGAGAATCAGGACTTGACGGGTGGCGAACCACGTCGCCGTCATTTTCAACAAATTAGGTATATTAAATTCCTCTTAGTGAAACCCACGAGCCGCAAGGGAGGATGGAGGTCAGCCCCAGCAGAGCCCTGCATGCCGAGATAAGGCACCATAGTACCCGGGGGAGCCCGATCCCGGGACGGTCGGCACGCTTGCGACTAAGTTCGCCCTTAAAACATAACGTGATGAGTAAGTATATTCCACATTTTCCGGGAGAGAGAATATCGTCGGCTTACCAGGGTTGGCGGCGTTTATGTCGTATACGTGCGTGGAGGCCATCATGCCCGCGGTGAGACCCACACGCCGCTCCGGCAACACCTGATACAGTGCTGGTGTGTCGCCTCTGAAAACAGACAATGACAATATTTCATAGACTTTGTATTATTTCTTTGACTAATTTGATGGCAATTAGTTATAACTATTATGCCAGTGTCAAGTAATATACAATCGACTCTCGCCATTTCGAAGTTGAAGGGACCATTCTAATACTTCGAATTACTAAGAGTTCGAAATGTTAAGAGGTTTGTAACACCGAGAGGAAAACAAAAAAATCGAATTATTGAAAGTAGTATTTATTGAAATGATAAAATGAAGTATTTATTGATTTAAGTCGTATTTATTGGAACATACCAATCACATACATATTTTTATATCAGTGAAATTTTTTAAAGTCAAAATTTTATACTGCGATTTTTCATGTGTTTCCATGCAAGAATTTTCAATTACCGCGTGTTTTTGATAATTATTTATGTTTTTTCTTCGAATTACCATTGTGTACTCAAAAACCATTGAATTTATTTGATTTAACGAGAGATAAAAAAAATAGCTGAGCGCGGGAAAGAGACAGGCCAATGTCTAGAAAAGACTACACAATTTGACAACTTTCTATCGTTTTACCGATATAAAGGGGCGACGCTGCGTAGAAAGGAGAGTTTAAAGTTCAATACGAGAGAGTTTAAAGTTAATACGGAAGATAGTAGTAAAAGAGAAAAAGTGTAAGTAAAGTGAAAAGAAGTGAAACTTAAAGCGAAGAGAAGTGTAACTAGTGGGTGATTTCATTTTTCCGATCCCCGAACCCCAGCTCGTTACAATATGTAATGTAATTTTATTATTATTTCTCTAAATTCTAAACAATACTTTAAGATTCCTTTTTCATTTTTTGGCATTTTAATTTTGAATCTTTTTGGTTTGGTTCATAAGTTAATATAAGTAATAAAAATATATTCCATTTATCTAAAGTGTCCCTAACCCTTTTTTTCTCCAGTGGCAAACCTTTATGGATACTCTTCAGCCTGGGGGAGGCTGGAGGGTTATGTCCGACTCCTTATACCGATTAAAACCCCTTGGATCATTACTGCAAGTCTTGGTCAAGGTAGTAATTAGGCCGCATAGGCCAAACACCGCCGGCCATGCATTCGGCGACGAATCGAAAGCGAGTTTGGGTCTTGTTCCCGCCTCCGTTTCGCCGCTTCTTTCTAAGACATCACTATGTCGCAGAAGGTTTCAACCGCCTGCCAGGCTTCCTGGCCGCCAACCACGACTTTGATGAGAGCTGGCAGCGACAGGCCCCGCCCAATTATCGCGGGCAAGGCAGCGCGTGGTTCCGCCATGTCTAACCGTCGCTAACCCTGTTTTATGCCGTAGGTCAAGACTAAAATATACCCATCAAGATCTGTGTCAAGCTTCTTCTTTCGCAGCTCGATGGTGTCCGGCGTTTCGACACCAGGCGGCACCGAGCTGATACCCAACGGCGTCACCAGCCCTTCGCCTGGCGTTGTAGTACCCGCTACAGGCGCTGCGCCTTCCTCCTCAGATCCGGACTCCTCTATAAAAACAAAAAATGATAATCTCAGCGGTTAAGAAACCTGACTTTCGAACCAGAGTCGGGTTTTGTAAGCGCTTTCTGGATTCAGTACCTGGTCGAGAATAAAATTTGTTTTTTTTTCAGCCCACATATGTCCTGCTGATCTGTTATGCTATGTGATGCTGAGCACGGGCCTCTGCATTTCTGGAAGAACGGACGTTAACCCACCACACTTGTCCAATGCGAATTGGCGGCGTAACCTGACTTGGAATAAATATCTGTAGGCCATACATATATTCCGATGCTGGGATTGAACACGCGACCATTGACTCCATGGGCGTGGGGTCCCGCCACTGAGCCAATTGGTCATCAAAAATTTGTTTAATGGGAAAAAACGTTAGAAAACCCTGGGTGTAATTTCTGTGTACAGAAACGGAAACAGATCCTATCTCTCATTCACCAGCTCATCTCTTGAATACACCCAGGGATTAGAATATTTTCTACCATTTAATTATTGCATTCAAGTGGTGAATGAGGAAATTATTTAAGTCATTGGTGGTCCGCCTTCTAAATTTTTAATTTTGACTCAAAAAAAATAGATTTTATATTTTTATGTAATGAAAGTATATACAATGTAATTAAGTCTTTTTTTAAACACATAAAAAACTTTTTTATTTTGTAAGAATACATTTGGAGGATATTCATTCTGTATACTCGTATGTGTTACAAAAATTTATTAAAAAAAATGTCTTAAATACAATTAATTTATTTAAATTTAATTAAACACTAATTTAATTCTAAAAAATGTGATAGAGTTTTATCATAAAATATTTACCTTCTTCCGACTCCTCTTCAGATTCCGATTCCAACTCGCCCCACATGGTTCTATCAATATCCTGATCTTCATTGTCCTAATAGAAGTAAATATCAATAATATCAATCACTTTATTAAAAAAAAATTGAAGTTTACAGATTTTTATCATTTTAATTTATTTTTATACAATCCATATTCTCGTAAGTTCTTTTGTTGGGCACGGTGCTTCGCCATCACTGGAGACATAAACATAATGGAGTGGGGTAGACCCAGAAAAGGCCAGTAATTGTGTTCGCGACTATTGACCTCGAAAAAGGTACCCTCGCCACTGAGCCAATCGATTCTTTAATTATGAATCATTTGATATGATATTACTCATTTTTTCTCCTTATTATCTCTGTGTACTTCGTGTACATCGTGCTGGAATATATTTGATACAAAATCCACATATTATATATATTTAATAGAACACGCTTGCTCGTTTGCTCTCTTAACCAACAAATAAGAAACTTACGTCGTGCCCGCTGCTCTGGTGGCCGAACACATCGCCGTACAGCGGTTTTCCGGTCTCGTCAACAGGCGGCTTACCCCAGCCACCGGCGTGGTATCCGAAAGCACATCCTTCGGGAATGGGGGCGTTCAGCCCTGGGATCTTGAGGTTGGGATATGAAGGTGGTGGCCCATAACGCTGCTGTGCAATAAGCCACGGCGGAGGCACCTGGTATCAATAACATAGAAATAAGTAATAATCAGGTATAAAGATCATCGTCAGAATCGATTCCACCACCGCACAACACGCCACAAGGAAAATTCATCGCCACCATCTGGATAAGTGACGATTCAGTATGATACATTCAAACTTCTAATCCTCTACCTCTCACGCAAATCAAACTTCTTTCCACGCACTACTACTCTGTGGAACCAGCTACCTCCAACGGTATTTCCGAAACGATACTACATCGGAACCTTCAAAAAACAAGCCTACACTTTCCTTAAAGGCCAGCAACGCTTTTGCATTGCTTATGGCACTGCGAATGTCTATGGGTGGCGTTGGTCACTTTCCATCAGGTGACACGCTTGCTCGTTTGCCTTCTTATCCCATAAAAAATTGATCTTCTGTATAGTAATTAATGCCTATAAAAAAGAGCCACGCTGCAGAGAAATACTTTGTCACGAATGGCATATTGTCTGTGGCTTGAATGGGCCGTCTCGCCCGGGAAAGAAACATACTCGCAGAAAACCAGCGTCTGAATGGTAGCTTAGCTATCGTGCTTCGTCCGGTGAACTACGGAGTGGTTGAGTTCCGGAGGCCCCTCTCCTCCCTACCAAAATGACACTTTCTTAAAGGCTGGAAATGCTTCTGCACTGCCTATGGCACTGCGGATATTTATGGGCGGCGTTGATTACTTTCCATCAGGCGACACGCTTGCTCGTTTGCCTTCCTATCCCATATAAAAAAAGGAAACAAGGAAAGTATGCCGAGATCGTAGCAGATGGAGATTTGTGGTCCCTGCCTATCCCTCTACGGGAAACATGCGACTATCATGTTCATGTATGTGTGTGTGTTAAAACTTTACAGACCTTGTGTGAGCCAGGTCCAACTGGCATGCCGAGTGCTGTTCTCAGCTCCTCTGATAAGTCACCAGGTTTTTTCTCACGCAATCGTGTCTCAAACTCCTTGCCTTCGTAATACAGATCACCGTGAATTGTCATACGTGGTTTAGTTTGCCATCTGCATTGAAAGAAACTTATTCAAATTCACAGACAAAGGTCTATTTATATTATAATAAACATGTTAAAATGTATAGATATAAAGAAATAGCTTGTGGTTAATAAATGGAATTGTCCCATTTAACATTTTTAAATGGGGCCATTAGTTTTACTTCAAGTAAAGAATATCTTAATATTCATATCTATAGCATATCGATATATCTAATGGAAGATCTTTTTAAGTTTATAAAATAAAAAATTGTAGTCGGTATTATGTATTTAATGTAAAAATTAATTATAATAGGTTTTTGTATACAATACCTATGCAATTTTTTTCGAATTATACCAAAGATATACATATATTTTAATGGGATCATTTTTATAGCCCATATTTTTTTACTACGCTTGTCCAAGGCGGATTGGCGGGGTATCTAGATTCGGAATACAAACATATCTGTGCCATATATATATATATATATATATATATATATATATATATATATATATTTATCTATGTATATATCGTATACTCCGTAAATGGCAATGCCGACACAAAGCCAAGTAGACGTCCAATGGGAATACCATTTGGATGAGATCGATGGCACATTTATGAGTTATATAATCTATTACTGATATCACCAAGATAACCAAGACAAAAAAGATGTTTCCTTTTATGGATAGCAATTTCTCTTTTTATGACAAATGTTCCTTATACCAAAGAAAGATATATACTTACCACTACCAAACTTCTCGCAGCTGTATATTTATATATACTGTATATGTATAACACTCCTCCGGTAAAAAAGAAAACAAATTGCCAGTGTTCAACTGGACATAAATATGATCAAAATGGAAGAGATTAATTACAACTCATTTTTCTGATCACATTAAAATATTATAATTTGCTGAGTTAGATATTGATGTTTCATTATATTACACTAGGCTTTCGAACTAAATACCACCACTATGCGAAGAGGACTCTCCCAATTCGTAACCGGAGAGTAGATCATATGAGAACCTATCAAACTCTCCTACAGCCCTTTTAACCGGCGCTTTAACAATGAAGAAGTTAGCTTTGTCGTGCTATACAATAAGTGTGGAGATGTTGCATGCAGTGTACTCTGTATGCCCTTAGGTGATGAAGTTGAGTGATTCAGCTATATCATACATAACAATTTCTTCCAGACAACCATAGAATGGCCACAGTGCTAAAACGATAATTTGGTGTAGGTTGGTGATACATTATCGTCAGGATGATAGAAAAAAATTATTAATAAACAAAGTTAATAGTCATAAGCAAAAATATAAGTATATATAAATATAAGTTAACCGTAAATAATAAATAAATATATATATAGGTATTATCTAAAGATAGATAGTAACTTTTGACAAGCTTGGTGTTTGTTTACAGCATTTTATAGGAGCCGATTGAAACAATGTTTTAGGTGTTAAAAGTCCAACAAATCACGAGAGGTATCCATGAGGAATTTCCCACCAAAAAGGGTGGGCGATAAAGTAGGAGCGTCATAATTGACATTGAAGGTGTTATTACATTGAAGATGGTTGATAGTTTGCATAGATCTGTCTGTTAGAAGTGCAAATAAAACAGTTACCTCCAATGTGATAGCTAAGCAATTCTTTTAAATTATACAAAATGTGAGGTTTTGTTGTTAGTTAAAAATAATTGTGAAAATGTTATATTGTTTTGCACCCTATAATATACATAGGCAGGAGCATATAAATTCAGATTCTTTGAATCATGGACATACTGAATTTTACCACCCAGCCCAATGGCAAATATGCCATTCCTGGTAAAATGCCGCCTTTGTCTCTTTATAAAATAATCAGTAGATTCCTATAAATATTTTCATAAAAATATCATTTAAGTGTAGTTTATGAGAATGAACAACAAATAAATTCAATGGTACTTTTTACCACGTAAAAAAAACCCTAACCTAATAAATCCCAAATTAAGATAGAAGAAAAAAAACGTATTTGTTTTAAATGAATTCAGTCAAATTTGGCGGAATTTTTCGCTTATTGGGTTAGGTTGTTTTTTACATGGGGAATAAAAAACCTTAGGTTAGATAAAAAAGGCTGGATTTCTTCATTATTTGGCAATTTTCGCTTGCACCCGGCTAACGGAAAAGTACACAATAAGGAATGATAGTGATCTTACTTGAAGAACGCATCGTGTAATTTCTGGTAGTCGATATCAATCTTGCCAAGCTTGGGTCGGGCCCGCTCGCGCATTTTGGCCTTGAGGGTCTTGGTTTCCTCTTTGTCTTGAAGCGAGGCCCGCATCTCCATAATTCCTGTCTTTTTGATGAAATCGGGCAAGTCGAACGGTGGTTTCTCGATACCACGTTTGCCTTGCAAATACTGAAAAATTGTAAAATACATAAATGATATTCTGTGTGTTTGTAGTACTTCCCTTTTCGAGCCGACCCATTCGTTTTAACATGGCTCTTCCATTATTGCATTGTGTCAGTAGAGGGGCAGTAAAAGAATTATAATATTTGGTTACTTTATCACATAAATCTGTTGAATGAAGCAAATGTTTACAATGAGAAACAGAACTGCAGTATACTGGATGATTCCGGTTACATTAAAAAATATATAGATAACTTGTTTATTCAAGGCACAATACAAACAATTTCAAAAGTAATAAAATAATAATTAAGCTAAAAATTAGATTAAAGTACTAAACCAATTTTCGGAGTAACTTAAAATTAACAATAATGTGCCAAAGAATAGGCTTTGATGGTGTAGTTGGTTTACTACAGCACTGACATTCTGCCAATAACCGTTAGTGTGTATTCCGCAAAAAATACCGCAATATATTAGTACTAGCAACAAATCTATATGAGAATATGAGCAATTTTTTTAATATTGTGCCATAAATATAATGTATAATATTTATTTTATTTATAGAAAAGAAAGAAATGACAAAAGGGTTATATATTTTCATATGGATAAGCTTAAAACTAGAAGGGAGCATCTTTCATCAATAATTTTTGCATAAGATCTTGAATAACATAGATAGTCCTCATATTTTAAGTTGTATTAACTTTCTGTACACAGAGTAGTGAAGTGAAAAGAAGCGTTTTTGGGTCCAATCTTTGATTGTATGAATTGTACCACACATAATTGAAAAGTAATAATGACTTGGACATACTTTACGATAGTGTGGTACAATTCACACACCATATTATATCTAACATTTATGTTTATGTATAATATTTGATTTGTCTGCTTTCACTTTTTGTTAAAGTTTTGTCCATCTTTAATTTGGATTACATTTTAGTATGTTTTCAGACTTATTTTTATGAATAATTTATAATGAATGTAACTCCTGTTGATGGTCCATAAATAAATAATAAAGAAAAATTAACCTTTCGTTTGTAGCACCAATGTCTCGGCACTTGCACAGTGTTTCTGTGCGCCTTGAGCTGCACGAGTAGTTTCGGGTCCCGTGCTGTCACGTCGTACATTTCCACAACGTCGGGGCGAGATACCAACTGCTTAAGCTCCGCCACCGATAACCGCGACAGTTTCTTCAGTTTTCGCTTAGAGAGACGTTCTTTTTCATCTGCTGCATGTTTCTACAATATAAACGGATAAAGATATATTCTTTATTATTATACACAAAAAACAAAGTTATACAATTATTGATTGTAATATTTATATACAAATGGCGGTCCTATCGCTAATAGCAATTTCTTCCACACAACTGTAGATTGGACACAGCATTAATAAGATTATTTGATGTAGCTTGGTGATATTCATGATCATTATTGTCAGGATGTGCATGATTGAACTTGTGTTTCTGAATAGTTCAGGACCAAATTTTCAGTTGATATGACGTTAAGATTCAATAACCCAAATTATAGGAAAATTTGGGCACACAATAAATATCAACAGTGAGTGAATTTTTTATTTATTTATCTCAAGCAAAATAAAGTATTTTGACATTGATATATTTTCTTGTCACACAATAATTTTTTTGACTTATTGTGTAATATATATTAAATTGTTTAATATAAGGAATTCATTTTAGATATTTTGATAATAAAATTTGTTTGTGAGTTCCATAATATCACTAAATGTACTTGTATGTCATTTTCAATGGCTCAACACGAGGTAAACAAGAAGAAACAATATAATAAATTTAAAGTAAAAGCAAGTAGTAATAGGTAGGAGCCAAATCAGCTGCAGACGTGAATCAAAAATGTGTCATCATGGGAATAAAAAGATTTTTCTAATATAACTATAAGATATAGTTAAAATTGGTAAGCTCCGTCTAGATTGCCCTGGTGAGAGACTTTATAACTCAAAAATTTGGAAAAATAATTTTTCTTTTATTTTAAATATAGTCTGCCTGTTGGCAAAGCAGTGTGAAAAGCAGCATTGGAAGAGAATCAAAATATAGATATTTTATTATTAATTTTTCATTCCCTTCATATATTAAATATTACTGAAATTTGTTTGAAAAACTATATAAATTAATACTTATAAAATTTGTGTTTACTACATACCTCTACAGCTTCTTCATCGGCAGCAAATTGATCCTGAACCTTCTCTAGTGGTTTAGAACTCATCTTTGGTGCTTCTTTGCCTGCCTCCTCCTTTAGTGAATCATCCTTCTGTTCTGTTATTTTAAATGACTCCAGTATACGGTGAAACTGGCGATACATTGGCTCCAATTCATGGAACTGGATGTTTTCTTGGACATATCTGGAAAAATTATATTTTGTAAACTAATGCTTAAGAAAAAACTTTTCAGTCCAAAACGAATGAAATATAAATGAAATGCATACTCAATTTCAGCTTCTTTTTCATTTTCTTTATCACTTGACTTTTTTGTATCATTTTGCTTTCCGCTCTTCTTTTCATCTAACTTTTTCAACTCATTTCTTTTCTGCTTGGCTACCTTCTTTTTCTTCTTTTTACGCTTGTTCTTATTTGTCTTATTGGCTTGGCTCTGAAAAGGGGATGTTAACAAAAAGTTACATAATTATTATAATATTGATCTTATACATACATATGATAATAAATATTATTAATAGAAAATTGTAAAAGAGGCAGCAGAAAATGTTCTCACTGTGGGGCCAATGTACTACATTAAATTGAAGTAAAAACAAGTATTGGTGTATTTCCACATAGGCCACCTCTTCCTTCCCCTTTAACGAGTTACGTAATTAAACTTATTTTAATCTCATATATCTACATCAGCACCCATTGGAATCTAGAAACTCACATCAGAAATAACTCTGATCTCCAAATGCATCATAAAAAAAGTATTTGATTTAGTACTTGCTAAGGTTACCTCTTGCTTTGATATAATAGGTGGCAATGGAGCATCTGGTATGTTGTCATCATCAGAGTCTGCGTCATCCGCATCATACTCTGTACTTATCACAGGAGCAGGGGGGGCTTCTGGCACATTAACCGTTTCTGTAAGAAAAATTATACAAAAAACAACATAATTTTGAGAAAATTTTGCTTATAGAGAAAAGATAATATTTTATATTCATATCTTGTATTATGTAGATGACTGTAAGTGTATATGGGTATGAAAAATAAATTATTCATCTAAAATTTTTCTGGAAGAAACAGCTTTCAGACATAAAACCACCCTATTGTACTGTCATAAATTTTAAGTATTTTTCATGTGCAAAAAAGGACATTTTATTCTTAGTAATAATTACATACTCGTCTTGTGGTCAAAATCCAACTGTAATTCATTTATAAGCTTGAACAATAAATACAACACCAATTTTATCATTAATGTATGTAATATTAATAAGTGCAAATTTTTACTGCATTCAATTTGCATATAAATGGGTTAAAAAGTTTTATTTCTAAGAGTATAAGATTTTATATATAGTAGACAACATATATAAAAACCAATAAAATGATTGCAAAATAAAATGTCCAAATCCAAATGACAAAATTGCTCCCATATACTTTAATACTGCCCAACTAGCACAAAATTGTGCCATTACAATCACAAACCATCTGGACCAAAACCCAAACTCACAATAAATACCTGTAGGTGTTTCAAATATTGAGGATCCAATTGATTTAGTGGTAGAGTAATCAGATTCAATAGTGGCAAATTGCAATACCACTAATGAATCTGACTGATGATCAATAGCAATATATATATATATATATATATATATATGTGTGTATGTATATATGTATATGTATATATGTGATATATATATATATATATATATATATATATATATATATATATATATATATATATATATATATATATATATATATATATATTGCCATTAATCATCAGTCAGACATGAGATTCATTAGTGGTATTGCAATTTGCAATTATTAAAATATATATTAAAAAGATTCTCACCACTGTCTTTTCCGTCTTCATCTCCTAAAGCTGCTTGCCTTTGATCTTTATAGGCTAATGCTTCCTCCAAAGCTTTTGGTAATACAACACCACTTACAGGTGCAGGTTTATTTCGAAACTCTTCTGGAGTATCAATCTTCATTGTTAACAATGATGGCAAGGATGTTGCTGGCCCTTGTGGCCCTCCTTCATCATCATCACCATCATCTTCATCTCCTTCTTCTGTTTCATCATCCCAAGTTGGAGCACCATCGTGACTCTGTCTTCCCCATCCTGGAGGTCCCTGGTTATCCCAAGGGCCATGACCCATTCCAGGAGGTCCCATATTTGGTGGAGGACCCATACCGGGTGGACCCATATCCATTCCTTGATTGTTGTAATTATTCTTCATATTTGACCCACTTCTCATCATTCCAGGTGGCATTCTGGGTGGTCCCATTCCTGGTGGACCCATAGGTCCCATGCCCATACCTGGAGGACCCATTCCCGGCGGTGGCGGACCCATACCGGGTGGTGGAGGGCCCATCCCAGGTGGACCCATTCCCATCATTCCAGGTGGTGGGCCCATACCAGGAGGCATGTTTAGAGATCCACTGGATGAACTAACGGGCGGCATCGTACCAGGTGGTCCCATTTGTGGTGGCATATTTCCGGAACCTATTGAACCCGGCGGTGGCGGCATGCTTCCAGGGCCCATTGAAACTGGTGGTGGAGGCATACTACCGGGACCCATTGAGCCAAGCGGTGGCGGCATATTTCCTGGTCCCATAGAACCCGGTGGTGGTGGCGGCATAGGTGGGAAATTAGGCATGCCGGGTGGTCCTATGGGTGCATTATTCGAAGATCCCGTACCAGGCGGCCCCTCCATTTATAATCTTTAAGCTTACCAATTACTATTAATAACTATGGTAATAAGGAATTCTAAATATTAACTAAACAGTAAATGTAATAAAAACTGACAATTAAAGAGTATAAATCCATCAATCACTGCAACACTACACCAACTTAGGGTTACTAGGGTTGTGTACACTACATTACACTTTTTTTTCTTTTTTTTATGGCAATTGGTTGTAACTATTTATGCCAGTATCAAGTAAAATACAATAATATATCTTGAAAAGTGCTAGAGAGCTTGTGGCCCTATGGATTTTTGCAGTCAATGTAAAAAGTTACGATACACACATTTATTTCATATCTCTTCACTTATGCCTCTTTAAGAACTATGTAATATGTATGTAATATACGTAATTAATTAATATAACTGACGATTACACGTGTTACAGAAATAAATCGTTTAGTAAAATAAAACTATTTTTTCAATAAAGTTTAAATTTAATAATTTCGATGTATTGATAAAACAATGTTTATTTTTGAAAAAAGGTAAAATACTTAAAACTGCCTAATAAGCAATAAGCAGAGTCAACTTAATCGTATTTTAAATACGAGTTAGCCTTCTTCTAAAGTTTCAGAACAATTAACGTTGTAAAAGATATTCTCTTCAATCTTGCGAGTCTCTCTTCAAGGAATATTGATATCATTTTTTCCAAATTACACTAACTACTTTTATTAATATTAATTGAATTCAATAAAAGTAATTGAAACATGTTTATGTATTTATTAAAACGTTTGTATTGTCTCGCAATTTTTTTATTCTTAAGTAATTTCCCGATTAGCTCTTAAAACATTTAACAAAACTCAGAAACAAATGAAAATACAAAGTTAACTAGTAGTCTCGATTGTCTAAAATAAATAATATGGTAATTTTAAACGAATTCTAGATTTGATTTTAAACTAACGTCCCGATGGGTGAGGGACTTAAAATTTTAACATAGAACTCATTCTATAATATAGTGTATATTGTAATAATCAAAAACAACGTAAATATTTTGTAGTCTGTGGTTACATCACACATCCAAATATTATATCGTATATAATTACATATGTATGAATGTGATTGGTACATATTGTTTCATCATCAGTATTCAACAGTTTTGTATTGGCCTTTTTTTGCAATTCCGAGTAATATCAATCCAGATTTTTGTAATTAGTGTCATTTTAGAGTTCTGTATAAGTGTCTTCTGCAGGCTGTAGATATTCCTTGTTTTATTTGATTTGTGGTAATAATGGGAGAAAAATATAATACAAAGTGCCCTGGAGTGAAACGCTTAATGCGCGAAGCCTTAGAGTTGGCAGAAGCTACTGAAGAGTATTGTGCTCGACCATTGGAAGATAATTTATTCGAGTGGCATTTTACTATACGAGGTCCTAAAGGAACAGATTTTGAAGGTGGCACATACCACGGTAGAATATTATTACCTAAAGAATATCCTATGCACCCACCCCACATAATTCTCTTAACTCCAAATGGTAGGTTTGAAATTAACAAAAAGATTTGTTTGTCTATCTCTGGATATCATCCAGAAACATGGCAGCCATCTTGGTCAATCAGAACAGCTCTGCTGGCTTTAATAGCTTTTATGCCATCACCTGCAGAAGGAACTATAGGAGCATTGGATTATACCCCAACAGAACGTAAAACATTAGCAACAAAATCTACTACCTGGGTTTGTCCTCAGTGTGGTCAAATATCAAATTTATTGTCATCGACTGCTGCAAAACCCATGACTGAGGAAGAGAAAACTGTGTTGAATCAGATTGCATTTAAAGGGGAAGAAGAACAAACTACAAGTCAAGTAGAAGAGGTTATTCAAGAAGTTGAGCCTCTTATTTTAGAATCATCTGATACTACCACCAATTTCTTAGATCAGTTGACTGAGATTCTTGTGGCATTACTTGTAGGTACAATTGGTATATTTATTTATAGACGTTGGAGTATTTATAGTGACACACCTGATGACGAATTGTAACTTTCATTATTTTGTTTTAATCTAATGACTTAAAAATGATCAACAAAATTATAACTTGTGATATATACAATCAAAAGAGTTTTACTGAAGTAAAAAAATCTTCAAATTTTTACATAAACAATTTAGTATATAATAGTTGAAATGATTTTTAATGAAATGATTTATCAATATCAGTTTGATTCCCACTACTGGGTGTAAGTTTTTAAGCAAAGAATTTAATGGGGAATTCGGACTTTCTGGTCACAAAATAATCATATAGAAAAAAGGTAACTATTCAAAGTACGCAAACTATTTTAGTGGTATTTCAATATACATTATAGAACTCTCCTCCAAACTGCAATTGTTATAACTAGTCCATTATATGCTATACCCATTATTCCGTGCTTGGCCCAGGTATCTTTGAAGGCATGTCACTTAGACTAATCTTTAAATATACACAATTCTTTATCAGGATTGTTATCTATTGCATCAGGACCCTAATTTAATCAATATCAACTAAGCAATGTTGTGACATGACATCAATTGTGTCCAGCAAAATTTTTATTATAGCATTCAATAGTTATTAGAGCCTAACCAAAAAATAGTGTTCTAATTGGAGGTGAAGTTAATATTTTGAACATCATGTTGATATTATACCTGACACTTCATTTTTTATATGCTTTCACATACTTATATGCTAAAATAAATTTGTATATTATTTAGAATGAAAATACTTTTTATGGTAGATAATTATATTCATAATTGATTATGCTGTAAAGAAGTTTTAAATAGGTTTTTGTCACAATATGACCCATTTTTCCATGCTTCATGGTAGCATATTCAACATTTGTAGGTAAATATATTATTTGAAATAAGTCACAGTTACAATTTGTTTTAAATTTTTGTATTTGTAATAGTTTGTTTATACCTACCAATGCATCCTTATATATTTATTACCAGGTTGTTATTTTTTAACATTTTTGAGAGAGGTCTAAGTGAAATACAGGGTATGTGAAGTTTTTTTAAACTGATTTTTAATGAGAATGTAATTCAGAAAATCCTTAAAAATTTTTTTTCCATGTGTATACCTAAAATGTTTTATTATTAATATGTGATCTTCAATGACTAATGAGTTAAAATTGAGAAATATTTTGAAATCAAAGAGCTTTATTGACACCTGAATGTTTTTTTAAATTTGTACCCAGAACTTCAGTTAAAAGAGTAATTTTCAGTGTATTTAAAGAAATTATGGATCAGTATTTCTTTTAACTTAACATGATTTGATTACCTTGATTTTAGTAAAATCATTAATCACACAATGGGGCCATAATTAAAAAATTTAAATTGAATATTTTTTTAGTAAACTTAAGGATTTTTGACTTTTTCATATGTTAATAAATTGTAAAGTAAATATGAATTAAATCTTACTACTATATTAAACTACCATCTTAACCGAAAATAGTCTTTCTGTTTTGTTCCTGTAGGATAAATTTTATCCACACCTGTAGTTTGGGATGCAGAGCATCAATTTGTATTAAATTATCAATTAAATGAAAATTGAATAATTCAATCATTTATTCATATTGAATATTCAAAACATGGAATGCTTACTTCACAAATCACATACAGTGCAATATAATGAACATTAAATGTATTGAATATTCATCTCTTATAAATGTATTTGTTTGAAGCTTCATTTTATCATCCTTTGATCAAATATTCAATTAAGCATGGAGGTCTATTATCACCGAATTATTTTTGTGATAAAATTGTAAATATGTACAATGTTTAAATGTTTGTAAAGGAATATGGATAAAAATTTGTGAATATTTGTACATACAAGTTCATGGTATAGGTTTTATGACAATTAAAGTTATAATTTTTTTTGCTTTTTAAAGAATTATGAAATGCTGTAAATGTTATATATTCATATATAACATTAGCATTATTCTATTATATTCATTAATTTCTAATTTATACAGTACTGGAGTATATTATAAAACTTATTTATATTCTACTTTAACACACCATTGTACCAATTGATATATCATGTAAATTTAAAAAAGAGGCCATTATTTTCATACAAATTTAAATTATATAATTTTGTTGTTTTTAGTGTTAGTAGTGTATATAAAAAATTGAAAATTTCAGTATTTTTTATTATAAATTACTATGTTCCTAAATTGTATAGTAGTAACATTCCTTTAGCTTGTCAAAGTTAAATGATTATAAATAGTTGTTTTTTAATCCAAATTATATGTAAATTCGTAAAAATATTTTTAAGAAAATGTTTTTGTTGCATTTTATTAATGGTTAATAAAATTCATAGATTATAAACTTGTTTTTCGTAACATATTAAAACCCAAGGTGAAAATGATACAAAATAATTATCATTTTAATATATTATAAGAAATCAAATACACTTTAATAGCAGTTGAGTTGTAACTTCCACCTTAGAAAATGTGCTGCTTGTTATAAACTGAGTGTTACAAAAGATCTGACAGTATTGAATAGTTTCGAATTGAAATTTATATTAAATCAGCGACATTCATAGGCATTTCATCAATTTGAGTGGAGTAATATTGTTCAATGTCTCTTAGAATCCTGATATCATCTGATTTTACAAAGTTAATGGCAACACCTTTGCGTCCAAAACGACCTGACCGTCCAATTCTGTGGATATACAACTCACGGTTGTTAGGAAGATCATAGTTGATGACCAATGAAACTTGCTGGACATCTATACCTCTGGCCCATACATCTGTTGTGATGAGGACACGACTGCAAAACAAATTCAATATTTTATATAACTCTATATAAAAAGTATTTAAATAACCTAAATTGATTAACTTGAAACACAAGATTAATTACATACCTTTGCCCAGAACGAAATTCCTTCATAATGTTATCTCTTTCTTTTTGAGGCATATCCCCATGCATTGAGCTCACTGTAAAATTGGCCTCCTGCATTTTCTGTGTGAGCCAATCCACCTTTCTCTTGGTGTTACAAAATATAACGGCTTGTGTGATTGTCAGAGTATCATATAGGTCACATAATGTATCAAACTTCCATTCCTCACGCTCCACTGCTACAAAGAATTGTTTTATACCTTCCAATGTCAATTCATCACTGGAAATAAATGCATAATATTAAATAAATAACTTAGGGAAAAAAATATGTTATATATGGCAGATACAACTTTATGTAAATGCGTACTTATGAATCCTATTTACAGGATGGATATGGATGTAATCAATGACATACAGTGCTTTATTTCAGATTAAATCTACATGTGCATTTTTTTACACTGTTTTTGAAAAAAAAATTGAAACATTTTATATTAAAATTACAAACCAAAATTTTTGGTCACTTTTCTTTGTTTATTACCATTATTATAGAATTTTAGTAAGAGTAAATGTATGTAACATGATAAATATACCGTTTGACTAAAATCCTGATTGGGTCAGTCATAAATTTTGATGTCATCTCAAGAATCTCATGAGGTAGAG
Organism: Baronia brevicornis; assembly: GCA_031353405.1. Classification (NCBI taxonomy): domain Eukaryota; kingdom Metazoa; phylum Arthropoda; class Insecta; order Lepidoptera; family Papilionidae; genus Baronia; species Baronia brevicornis. Next base: position 512,300 of record JASFAT010001530.1, read on the forward strand.
TAGCAGAAATGAGAACAACTTGAGTAGCAGGTGGCAGGTAACGGTAAACATCATAAATTTGTTCCTTGAACCCTTTATTTAACATTTCATCTGCCTCATCAAGTACTAACATTTTTATTGATCTTGTACGTAGAACTCGACGCCTAATCATATCTGGAATACAAAACATAACTTTGTGACATTATATACTTTTAAATAAATCATGAAAATACCTAAATAAGGTCTATCTGGTAAATCACAAGTGCTTTATATTATAAGAAATCACTGGGTGCTTGCTCAATAAGAACATGGTAGAGTTAGGGAGTGCAACAGTACTGGAGAGGAGTAAATATGTGACTGGTAGGAACAAACACCTAAGATAATTCAGATATTAACTCAAAAATAATAGGTAATTCTTAAATTTAGATAAAACTCTCCAGTATAATGTATTTATTATATTATTTAATTATTAAAATATCATAGTAATGTATTAATGATTTGAAACTGAAGTGCATACCAAATACTCTCCCTGGAGTACCAGAGACGACATGCTGTCCATAATCCAACTTTCTGATATCTTCACCTAAATTTGTGCCTCCAATACACGCATGACATTGTACGTTCATAAAATCACCCAACGCAAGAATAACTTTTTGTATTTGTGTAGCTAATTCACGTGTTGGGGAAAGTATAAGAACTTGAGTTTCTCGTAGAGTGGTATCAAGGGACTGTAGTATAGAGATGGAAAATGTAGCAGTTTTTCCTGTGCCGGATTGGGCTTGCGCAATTACATCTCTTCCTTTTACAATTGGTTGAATACTTCTTTGTTGAATGGCGGATGGTTTCTCAAAACCTAAAAGCAACACACACTTTAAATAATATGTTACTTCGCAATTTTATTATATACAATAAATCAAACAGTACCATAAGTATAAATTCCTCGCAATAGTTCATCGCGCAATCCCATGGAGTCAAATGTCGGTATAACTTCCACATCCTCACTTGTATCGAATTCTACATTCGACAAATCTTCCGATATTATTTTACGGTTAAAGGATACTTCAGATGATGTCATGTTTCGTTTCTTTAAATGAGTTTTAAGCACAACTTTCTAAATTGGCTTCAACGCCGTATTAAAATAACAAAACCATTAAAACCATAAACACACGAGGAAACACATACGATTTCACAGACTACATTAGAAAAAGATGTTGTTTAAGGAAATATCAGAGCAGGTTATTGAAGCAAAAAAAAAACCACAGACCAACGAATATTTGTTCGATTTTATTTTAACTACTATAATATAAGTTGGAAGGTCAGCATGCTTTTTTCCATTGGCCGATGATGAAAAAAACCAAACTTAAAAATATTATTTTTGTCATAAGGAAACTTAAAAAAGACGTTGAACAGGACATCCTCTTCGAGGAGAAAGGAAATGGAGCAGGACAGTCACCCACTGGTACCCGAGGAACTTGAAAAGGAGACTCGGAAGACATTATAAATGATGGGATGACAAAATAATAGAAGAAGCAAGAAAATTGTGGACTAGAAGAACCAGGGATAGGAGGCAACGGAAAACGTTAAGAAAAGGCTTTTGTCTTTAGACAAATAAATTACAAGGTTTTCTGTGTATGACATTATTTTTAGTATGTTACAAACTATCTAGCTGCATAGAGGCTTATATTATTATATAAGTTATGTCGTGTCACTATTGACATAATAATAATTAACTTAATCGGTTATCACTGTTATGTTTGGTATAGTATGGTTCGATTAAGACATTTAAAAACATACTTTTTGAGTAGATATCAAAAATGAAAACAACTATAAACTTTCCAGCTCATATTATTCGAAATTACTAATCTATTACTAATAATAGAATAAGATATAATAAAAGATAGCACTGATTATTATTGTTGCAAAAATTGTCCGATGCCAGAAACCATTTGGAAATATGTATCCTAATTGTAAGAATTGCGAATAAAGATATTGCTATGAATATTCTAAATTGTGATGTGATACCTACCAAATTAAAGCTTTTAATGCCTTTAATAAATAAGTAAATTAGTTTTAAGTTATTGGCACTGATAAGTATTAAGAGAAATTTAATAACATATTCTTGACGAATTTTTATCTAAAAATCGACAATTAGAATTAAAAAATTAGTTTGAATTATTATTAACTTACTTCAGTCAAATACTTTACGCAATAAATATATTATTTATTGTGTTTATATCTAGTTATACCCTTCAAATCATATAAAAAAAAATTCAAAATCGAAAATATAATAACCAAAAGTATGTAAATCAGTTTTATAGAAATGTTTCCTTTTTTCATTTCATATGATAAACACAATCTATTCTAAAAAAATCTAGACGTAACTTACAAAAATAAAAATAAGTTGTAGATATTATAACTAAAAATATTAGTGAAACGATCTACATTCTAGTAAGGACACTAGAATGTAATTCGTTAAAAAATTACAATTTGAACGCATTTAACAACGCATTCGCAGTTCAAGTTTATTAGTGGCCAAAATGAACGAATAAATTTGGATTTTGAACGAATCAAAATGGATGCTGGGTGTGAATGAACTATGTACTGAAAAACGAACAGCTTTTTATCGAGTTGTGTCGTGGGTCTGATTATAATTAGGAATCCGGCGTCGCGGTTTTGTTTTGTAATTGTCAAGATAGTGATACATTCGTAAATGTGCTCTCATTTGTAAGATTAGTCGAAATATTGACTTGATTCTGCAGTCACCGTGTCGGTAATGTGTTTATACCAAGGTATCGAACGAGCTTCCCGCAGGTGGCCCTATTAGGATGAGGACTTTGACGGAAACATCTAGTGTCGATTTGATTTCAAGACTGGTGTGTTCAAAACTACCGCCCGCAGCGATATGCGCGACATGGCGACAAAATTTCGATTAGGAAATTGCTCGTATGCTGTATAAGCGATCAGAAATGAAATGCATATACAGGAAGGAACGAACACAACTCTGACAACATGTACCAAAATGACAGAAGAAGTAGACAGAAGACATGGTGTGAATGGTAACAGCAGTAATAAAGCTGTGAGTGAGGATGCTCCTGGGCATAATTCTTCTCTCACTGCCACTGGTGGTAGGCTTAAATTCTTTAAAGGTCAGTAGTAATAAGTTTCTCTTCTAGCTTTATAGTTTTTTACACTTAAATATTTACTTAAATGTATCAAGAAATACTAGAAAGTTATTCATGCTCCGATAAACATACACAGGTACATTTGACTTAGCAGTTGCCAATTGTCTGTATACAGTCTTTGCTATTGTTGTGTTTTGCAATGTGTTGGAACCACTCTTGTGGAAATAAATTTTATTGTTAGTCAAAACATAAATATTTTATAATCGGAATAGTATCATGTTCCTTTAATATACTTTAAATTTGTAAAAATTAATTATTGTGTTATACTATGATAGGTTTATCATATCAAAAATGTTATAGCGTTTTATGTTTTAAATTTATTTATTGCTTATGTGTAATTTAAAAACATATTTTCTGAATTTTATATGAATTAATACTTAAACAAAGTTATATAGATATTAGAGTTTATACTTCAGTGCATAAGTAATTAGACTTATTTTATTATCTAGAAAAAAAATATCTTCAACTACCATAAAAGTTTTGCACTTTAACATCTCTATATTTTATGCATACTGTACTGTAAAGTCCACTTGTGGCACTGTCTAAAATTTATAGATGTTGTTGTAGAATTTGTTCATCATGTATATTAAATACCTTTGATGCTTTTACAACTTTAAAGAAATTTAGTTTAGATGCTCATAAATGGAAGATAAAAAATGGCACATACAGTATGACTCAAAAGTGTTTGGCCACCTGCACTTTTATTGAAACTACAAAAACTATGTGTTTAAAAATGATTTTATTAGATTTCATTGTTTGTATCTCACTGCAAAATACTTATCTTCAGTAAAAATATTTGCCGACTCCTGGTTATTAAACCAAGATAGTGTTATTGTTGGAATTTCTTTGAAGTGGTAGTTTTGTTTTAATTATTTTGAAATAAAAATGTAAAACTAAAATGTAGAATAACTACTAGAAATATTATTACGTTATTATCTGATGTCATTTCCCCAGAAAACATGCTTTCAACTTGCTTGCTTGTAAACTTTTACAAATTGTATTTTATTGGGTGGCCAAATAATTTTGAGCGGTAGTGTATACATAAATGGTTTAACTAAGTTTTCAATTATTAATAAATATATCTAGTAAATACTAAATAATAAAGGCACATGGAAATTACTTATGAGCTTTTTGCAAATGAGGAATAACTGCCACACTACTACTGATATATTGAATTAAGGAATATTTAAAAGTTAATGGCTAAAACATATATTGAAAGATTAACACAATGAACAGTCATATTTTATTACACATACAAAACACTTCTTAATTTTATTTATGTTAAATGGTAAGACCATATAAAGACTGATCATTTAATTTGCCGGAAAACTAAATCATACTAGTATAGTTTAAAATAATACCAAAGAGTCCATTCAAATGTTACTGTGTATGCAATTTACAACAACGAAAGGATATTAAAACACCCCAATTTTAGTAGTAAGTGTTCAAGCTTTAGTAGCAAACCTCAGTAAGACAGATAATACATAATAATCACAAGTAAATTTACACAAACAGCTGTTGTATATTAACTTTGGCCTTGAATAACAAATATAATTTAAATATTTTTCTATTAATTGTGGTTAAATTAGTTGACAATCTAAATTGTATCCAATAACAATAGACTCTTATCAGCGAGGGAAGTCAATATTCAACTTGCTTAGAACAAAAAGGAACACAGGTGATTTCCACATTTGACAAGTTCATTTGATAATAATACTAGTTTATCATGTCAGTTGAAACATGTGTATTTGAGTTGATCATATTTTTATAGAATTCATATTTGTAAAAATACTACTTTATGTATGAATTTATCACAAGGGAAGTGTTCTCTGGCAAAGGAAAATATTCTGGGAAAACTTTCATACTATGAGTATTTGTTAAAAACATATTGTCTGCTATTCAAAGGATTTGTTATGTAAAAGATGCTGTGTCAGTAAACAGCTGATTGATTTAACCTAATAAATGTGATTAGATTTGTATATGATGCATTTAACTAGGTTAAATAATGTGCCTGTGATTACACATACATGATGGTGTAACCATCCTAAACTGAAGGCCAGACTAAAATATTTATTGGTGAGAGTTATCGGCAGCTGCAGTCACCAACCAGGCTTCACAGTAAATTCTAGGTTTATGAAATAAGTCTATGTAAATTAGCATCCTGATTAAAGATGCAATAATAATGACATATAATGTTGCTTTTTATTGGTATTTTTACCTATATTAGCGTTCACAATAGTTTCAATATGATACCTACATTCAATGTTTGTTTCTGCTTTACCTACTGGTTGACTCATAGGGAATACTGTAAAGTACTAATTCTGCATTATTTAGTAGCTTGAAGTCTTATACACTTTTTATAAATCGGATGTTTTTAACAATAAAATTGTTTTTTCTTTAATTCATAAAAAACATCTTCATTTCTTTAGTTCACATTATTATAGTTATTTGATTTGATTATGTAATTCATTTTAAAAAGAACCATTGACTTGTTCCAGATGGAAAATTTATCTTGGAGTTGGTTCGCGGAGCAGCGCGTGAAGGAGAGCGTGGTGGATGGGTGTCGGTGCCTCGCAAGACGTTCTGGCCTCCAGCTGCCGCGCCAGCGACGCCCCCCGCGCCCCCGCCCTGTGCATCGCTTAGTGCCTCCGACGACAACAGCTCCGTGCACTCCTCGCCCTGGCAGCGGGACCATTGTTGGAAGCAGCCCACTCCCCGCAGGAATCTCTCCAAAGAGTTGGCTATGTACTACTGCAGACCGGCCACGCTGCATAGCACCGCCATTGAGGCCGGTAGCCGCGCCAAGCGAAGGAGGCCTAACGATATGAGCCACCTCGACTTACTTCTTAACGGTAGTCCCAAGAAGCCGCTAAGCAACGGTTTTTGTGACAAGAAGAGAAATGGTGATGTTGCTTCCGCTGATGGCGAGGACGTTGTCGATGGTCCCGCATCAAACGACTCGAGGAAGACTAATTCGGATGACGACAGATGGACTGATTTCGACCGTGAGAAATATTTTCACATGAAACTCAAGAAACCATATCAGTATCATAAATTAAGGGTGTACAAGAAAACGAGGCAAGCAATAAGACGCAAAGGGCTTAATGTGACCATAGATAAGCTACGCGAGCGGGCGTCGTCGCTGCCGGTGCTTGTGAACGCCAAGCTGGTCAACTGCAGGCAGGAACACATGATAGTATCGCCACGGAAGCGTATTCTGCGCGAGATGGAGCGCGTGAGTCTCGAAGATCAAGCTACGAAGCGACGGGCAAAGACAGTACCGGCTTTAAGTACGGCTTCATATCCCCCATCCCCAGGGCCTAGTCACACCCCACACCGGCCGCCTGACTCTCGGAATGGAACTTCGGTGCGTAAGGACGCTCCAGTCTCCAAGAACGTGTGCAGCTACAGTATCCACTCGTTGCTTAGCAAGCCTGATGAGAGTCCAACGCGGCGTTCACCGGATGCGAAGCGCTCGCCACACTCGTACCCTCTCGTGACGGAGTCGCCGGTCAGCGTGCACTCGCCGGACCCGAGCCCGAGCCCCGACAGCTACCGGTACAGATACGGTTCACTAGCGCTGGGTTCACCTGGGCGTGGTCCTGTACCCCGGGATTCCCCGACGCCGCCCGAGCTGGCAGCGCGGTACCGTGCGGGATACGCGCCCCCGCCCGTACCAGTGACGGCATACAGCTCGCGACCGTGGGCGAGCCCGGCGACCCAATACCGGCCACGCGAGGACTGGTACGGGTACCCGTATCCGTATATGGCGCCGCTGTACCGGGCGCCGCCGCTGTGGCTGCACTACGTGCCGCCCGCAGCGCCTCCCGGACCCTGGGCGCCACTCACACATCCCCTTCTCACGGACCACATACCGAAGGATGAACCAACTTCAGGTGAGTTGCGTGACATTTCCGTTTACACTCGATATTTTGTGATAATGAAGCTTTTTGGAGTTAATGCCCGGAGTTTCTGTGGTACATTTGATTCGGGATGAAAAAGTCCGCCAGAGAACTAAAGTGGCAATAGGTTGGTCACGTTTGTCGGAGATTCGACAGTTGTTGGAGTATACGAGTGTTGGAGTGGAGACCACGTCTCCGCAAACTTAGTGTAGGTTGATGATGATGATGTTTTTTGATAGATTTTGTTCTGTCCCTCATCATATGTTTATAAGTAATAGTTGAATTTCTGCAACGAGGCCGTCGCCGCCCATAGAAATTAGCAACTCCAAAGGAATTGCAGAAGCTTTATTTACATTAGCGTGAAGAAAACATTTTACACAGGTGTCCCAGAACTCAACGTCAAGCCGAAACCGGGTGACAGGATTGATTGTATCATCATGAGAAAAATCAGAAAAAAAAATCTATCTGAAGATCTTAAAATTAAGAACCTACCAAGAGCTTGTGCGAATAAAAAACATTTTACCTGAGTAAAATGGGTTAGCAAGAAGCTGGTTACTTGAGGTTTTTATTTTTTTACTCGTTGTTTAGAATGAAACTAACAAGTATTGTACCATTTTACAATCCTGATTTTAGCGCCAACTTTCAATGGCACTTGCCAAGACACTCTAGTTCTTTTTTTAAAGGACGGCCTTTCATCGTTGAGTTGTGGGACAGCCTGTATACAATGGTTATATGAGCGATGTATGGACCGTTTATTTTGAAAGTGGTTTAAGTCCATTTTTTTTAAAAATGAGATATGACGTATTTCATGCTTAATTTAATATAATTTTTTTATGTATAACTAGTCCGTGTTTAATTTCTTAAAAAATTCCCATGTTTTATATAACTTAAAATCGGTCGGTAAATGAAATTGCATACTCATCGATTATGAAAGTGGTGTAAGTCCAATTGACAGAGGTAGGTGGCTTAACAGATGGTTGCCGATCAGTAGTCTGTTATTTTTATTTCATTTGCTTTATAGTACATGTCATCTTACGTGCTAAGAGTTGTTAATTTAGGTTACTTATTCTATTTTTTTCTTTTATTTCACATATTTTATAAATTTTACATGAAATGAAACGAGAGAATTTCGTTTCAATAAAAAATCTTCAAAATGCGATTAAATAACAGATAAAGAAAAACACTAATGGCGAACTGCTTGAAAATGGTCACCTGGTTGCAAATATGTTGGTTGAGGTTTCTCAAAAGTGCACCATATACTATTTTATATAAAACATCAATGACGGATGCAGAATTTAAAACTATAAATTTATTACCCACACGTCCTGGAAGACCGCTAAAGTTTGAAAAAAGCGCCCTGGCGCCCTTGTACGAAAATGCCAGGCCTATTACTTACGAAAAATATAAAGACATGAAGCAGTTACTACCCTATATACCTCCGGTGCATCATGCATATTTCGAAACACTGCCACATGCAGCGAATAAGTAAATACTATCAGTATCATGTAATTTTGACAACGTAATTAGTGTATAAAATTAAATTTTATGTCTTGTCATGAGTATTTATAAACAAAATTGGATTAAAATGAAGTATATTTTAAGTGCTTTTTGATTTTTTAAAATTGAAATTAAACGATTTTTACAGTTGCCTAATTTTGAAAGTGGTGTAAGTCCATTTACAGCCCATAAATATGTATTATTGTTTTCTAATTCGCCTAAAACAAATCTATATAATGAAATTAAATATTTATAAAACAATAGAGACATTGCCAGACTTCATACAATTTGCCTGAATTTTTTAATTGACAGATATGCTAACCTCTAATTTTCTCGAAACAAGAGAATATGGACTTACACCACTTTCAAAATAAACGGTCCATATGTTCACGTGCTAAATGTTTGTTGATTTGTTACCCAGTATATGAGCAAGTCAAGGCAAAAGAGTTATCATATTTTTTTTTGTAACTAGATGCGTTAGGAATTCTTTTTGACGTCAATAATATCAGCAATAAGCTACAACTGGTTTGGCAACAAAGTGGTACTCAGAGAGAGAAAAACGCTAAAAGAAACCTTTTTTTTGTAATTTCTTTTGATATTTGAAATATCCAAGGATTATTTTTAAGAACATATTTCTCAAAATATAAATAGAAATGTCTGATACAATTTATTATTTAAATATTAGTGAGCAATATATTATAAAGTTTTAAAGTTTACTACCTCTATTCTTATTATAAAGACGTTTCATTTCGCCAGTTATCAGCTTTGCATTCCAAGAGGGCCACCCATCATCCGGATGCAAGTCAGCAGTCTAAGCGCCTACTATGTTATTGTAACCGTCTCATGTTTACCACCAAAATGCATAACTAGCGAGACTTATACCGTCCATTCATTCATTAGCGTTATATTTTATGTATTGTATATTATTGATATTGATCAAAATAAGTTTGCTGTTCCTGATCAATGATCTCAAAAGATAAGTTAGTATGGTTCTTATGTTGTTGGATTTTATTAACTCCTCATTTTAATACAATAAATGCATCTGTAACAGTCCACTGGTGAACATTCGAAGATTTTATTTCGCTCTTTATGTATAATTAAAGTCGCAGCTTCTATCATCTTAATCAGTTTATCTGGTATGCTGAAATTCCTGAGTATCGCGTATAGCGAGTCACGGTCTAAGCTGATGCTCACGACAAGTGCGTATAATTTGATATAAGGATTGTAATATGATATATTATTTGGACTGATCATGATGGGAAAAATTGCGGGCAAAAGACTGGCTACGTAATATCAGGGAGTGGACCGGGATAGCGAGTGCTCCAGAACTGCTGCACCTCGCGAAGGAGGAGGAAAGTTGTGCTGAATTGGCTGCCAACCTTCGCAAGATTTTACCCATTTGGATAAGATTTTATATTAAACATTTTGTGGGGATTGCGTGATCTGATGCAGGTGTTAAAATTCAAGTCAGAGATCAAGAGTCAATATGCGAGTGGACTATTTTATACAAGTAAATCAAATCATGGCAATCACGACGCGTTTTTAATGACTGTATGTGTAGTTTACAATTTTCATGATTTCTTTAACACAACATTAAAGGTCAGTCTCAAAGATAACCAGGAAAACCGTGCATTATGTACACTTAATTATAATCTGTAACGTTGTGAATAATAGTTTTTTTTATTGATTTCAGATTTACCATTGAACCTGTCGAAGCACTGAAGCGGGCGGTTGTTGCTGGCGCGTTCATCCCTCGACATTTACTCTAGTGTTGTTCTGACTTTGGTAGTCCCTCGCGAGTAACAATGTCGCCCTCTGTATACGTTGGAGGTGTGCAGCAAATAAATGCTAATGCAAATATTGCTCTGAGGTAGTTAGTTACAGGCCTTACAGGCCTCCGCAGCAGGCATGTAGCGTGACGTGGCTCCTATAAACGGGGTGAACGGGGTCCTATAAACATTCCATTGCCGTTGTAAACATTGGCGCCTAAAACAGTCCAAAAATCACATCCCACCTAGCCCGACATTCGGTGTGCGCACCACCGCGGATAATTTTAATTGTCATAGCTATAAACAAATATGTTTTGCGTCGCAAATGTATTTTTGTATAAATACGTGATTTTCCGACGGATCTGATTGTCTGGAAGTATATTTACAAACTAATGTATATTATATACTGAAATTATATTATTTTAGTATAAATGTATGTATGTATGCAGAGTCAGCGTGTATTTTCATACGAGTTATTTGTACTGCAAGTTAAATATTTTAATATTGGCTACTATTTTAGGATAAGATACTGAGATGATCTAAACAAAAACAATTGTTAACGAACAGTGCCTTGAAACAGATGAAGATATTATAAACATATTTATGAATTATAAAGTATTAAGTAAATAATAGGTGTATTTCAAGTCTGCCTGTCTAGATTTGTGAACGAATTGGGGTACTACTGCCGCTCTATTATTGTACCGACACATTTTATATGATATTTACAAAACTCTTCCGATTTGTGTCCTCCTACTCACACAAAAGAATCCATAATGACTACGTTCGATCTCATTATTTAATTTAGAAAATATAACGAAACGAGGTAAAGACTACAGTTTTGGGATCAAATTTGGATGTGTGTTAATGTTATATGTATAATAAAATAAAAGACATTGTATATAATTTGTGAATGGTGTATTATTGATTGAAGTTGGAGCGTAGATTATACGAAAGCATTAACCGCTTACGATTTATTGGTACGACTTTATTACCTTCAAATAATAATTATTGTAATTTGTACAGTATTTTTGTATCAAGTATTTTATGGCAACAAAAACGGCGACCGCCTTCTACCCTTGCACCCGTTACGTTGACGTAGCGATTAAAGCAATAACCCAGTTTGTAAACAGTTGCATTTACGAACATAAACACGTGAGTTTGAGTCCAAATGTATGTAGGACTGCTGATGTATGTAGGAATTTTCTTATAAAGGAAAATAATGACTGGGCTTCGAGTAATTTGATTTGTCTGTAGACCAATGACGGTAGAAATAAAAATTTCAAATATTCTATTGTCACCCGAGACTTCGCCCGCGTTCTCCGTATACTTATAGTTTATAGTTTTTTTAAGCGTTAGAACCTAAAAATTAGCCTAAACGATTTTTCAGTCTTCTCAGTAAGGACCGTCAAAGGGTTCAACCGTATCAGATATTTATCCGCAACAACAAAAGTTTTTATATATACACCAATTTATAGTGTCGTATTGTGCAAATAAGGCTTCGAGAATAGAACAGGGCAGTTATCAAGATATTAAAATTTCCCTCGTTTTTCTTTTCAATTTTATTTGTCTCCTTTTTAGTTTATAGTGTAATTGTATGTCAAAGGCAGGCTGTAAAGAATGATCTATAATTGTAACTAATTTTTAGGGGCTAGGCTTTTATTTTATATACTTAAAAATATAAATAGATATTAATAGAAAATATAAAACTCCACAACGAAATTTCGGGATATTTTGATGTTAAATAGTTATATATATAAAATATTACTGATTTATGCTTTCCACTTAACCTGATTTTGTTATGATATACACCAGTTTTTAAATTGAACCTTAATACTACTACTACACTATCAGAAAATTGGTCAATGCATGCATTGTATTAGACATTTGATTAAAGATGAATGCTGCTATTTCTCGATGTATGCTAAATCATTTACCCTCGCGCACATACCGGCGGCAGCAAAAGTTTAACACTTAGGAATTGTGTACCATATTTTCCTAGCACAAGCATTATCAGCTTAGTTCGAATAGTTAACAAGAATTCTAGTAATATCACAACATTGACAGGTTTTTTTAAAGATTTTTAACTGTCCATATGTTATAATCTAAGTTCTCATATCGTTATTTCTACTGTCATTGGTCATTATATGAATAAAATTACACACGGACGTAATGGTTGGCGAAATGCGGTCATCGGTAGAAGGGGCAAGAAACAAGTTCGTAAAGTGTCGTTGTGAGTGGAAGGAAGTTCGCGGCGCCGGATCGCGCGCGGCACAGTGTAATGACACGCAAAGTCTGACACGCCGCGAAGGCTTTGAGATTAAAAAATAGAAGTTAGGTTACTGCAATTTTAGTTGAAGTATGGGGGTTATGTATTATAAGAACAGTTAAACGACGGTAAGGGACTGAATCTTGATGTAATGTTATCTATAATGGAATTGTATAAAATAGTTTTATAATCGGAGGCCTACTCACAACCATATAGTCCGCCAACAAAGTTGACTTAGCGTAAACGTAGCCTTAATACATTCTGCTCAATTTAACTCGCACAGAGTTCGATAGGGAACAAGTCCAGAGACGTCGTGGCACGCGGTCCGCGGGAGTAAACTGTATTTTAATTTATATTATTTTCACGTTTGAGTTATTGCAAGCCAGTTGATTTCTATACAAGGGGTTGCATAAACTTGAAAAAAAAAGATATATTTTCTTATTATAAAACTCACACTTTACAAGTTTTGACTTTGGTATATGTTTGTAACACAAGCTATTGCAAATGTGTAAATACTAAATTATATTCGCAAGATGAAAGAGATTTTATAATGCTTATTCTTAAAATGCAATCTTTTATAAATATATATAATTTTTTATTTACTCATTGTATTTCTAAGAATATATTTTGTAATATCTTATATTTATGATCGATATAATATTCTTCCATGTTGGGGAAAGCCAATGTCCAACGTTGGAGTATCAGGGCTACATAGAGAGATGATATCAAAGTATATCATGAACACTTACGCTTAACTTCACAATAGGCTGATAAGGCAACAACGAACAGTATTTAGTTGAATCATTTTCCAAGTCCAAGGCTTATATTAAAAGCTTTATGACATTTACTTCATAATGACTGTACTACGTTACAACTGTATCATGAGTATAGTTTAAAAAGACGTAATAGTTTAAAAAAAGTAAATTATTAATTTGTGCATTGGAAATCACTTTTTGCTGTTATTTATTTGCAGCTACTTTAAAAAAAATAATATTACTTAACTTTTTTGCTCCTCATGACTATCGTTACACTAATGTAGATCCATTGCTAGAGGAAAATCTATTAGTTTTTTGAAACATTCAAAAATTTTGTTTCTATAATACTAGAGTAGATGCTATATGTTCTAGTGTCTTATTTTATTTTTGACGTACTAAAAGTTATAAGAAATTCCTTTTCTTATTGGCATTATTCGTTACGATCTTTATTACTAAATCATCTTTATTTTTTTATTTGCGATGTGATTATTTGTTTATTTTCTTCTTATTTAGACATTTTTATAACAGCGGTGGCACATATAACAAGTAAAAATAAAATTGTCTACATGAGATGAATAAATTACAAACCGTTGGAAAACTATTTATGATATTATTTATTAATGTAGGAATCGTCAACGATTTGTTTATTTTAGATTAAAATTAAGTATAAATTTTAATTTTTAATTATTTTGCACAAAACTAGAGCAAAATTTTTATGGTTTGTATAAATTTTAGTGTTAAGGGGTCGTAACAAGGAAGTACATTAAGTGCCATCAGTGAGTGTTGTTTCTTTTATGCTTCGTGTGTTTAAAATGAAAATACAGTTTCCTCCCGTCCAGTCGTACCCACAACTTGGTTTTGTCACCGTTGTTAAACATTGAATTATTTTTTATATGCGAACACGTAACCTTTGTGTGATAGCGCTTTTCCAATTAATTGAGAAGTAGCGACGCAGGGGACAAAAATCCACTTAAAAACATATTTATCATACGGAATTATAGTTATTATCCATTTATCGTAAGATGTAGTTATGTACTCGAATAAATATAACTTTTTAAAAAAGAAATTGTGTTGTATTGTTTTTTAACCCACAATTATGTAAGAAAGTTTTTTACAAATGTATGATTATCGGCCTGTGACACCACATAGCCTGGACATAGGCCTCTCTTAAAGGCACACCATCTTGTCCGTTCCGCTACACGCATCCATTTTATGGCAGTTGCCCTGTGCAGTCCTCTATCTAGCCGAGAAGCGTTACACATTACGTTTGCCAAGACTGTCTACACCAGTACTCTTGTACTCCGACAATTGTATATATCTTGACAAACGATCGGCCCATTGACACTGCAGTGTGCTATTTCTAAAGGCTACGTGGTCAAAAGTGTGCCGGTTGATTTCTTCATATCTGCCATGATAACTTTGAACCTAGCTCTCAAAACAAATTTAAGCTTTTGGAGCTGACGGACTATTGGTGGCAAGATATATAGTTTACATATATGCAGGGATGCAAGGGAGCATACTCAAACCTGCTGCACGCAGTGCATCCTGCTACTCGACCAACGAGACAATGACGACCGATCGATGGCGGTATAACCATCACACAAAAAGCCAGGTGAAAGTAACTAAGGTAACGGGCAGCGGCGATCATGGTGCGACGCGTCTGGCTCCGCGGTCAGCAACGCACTTGCTCAGTGTAGCGACTACGGGCAAAACCCGTCATAAAGCATACCACTAAACTACGGGTCTCAGTTCCTGGTCACGGTAGATGTCATGATTACGATAGGGTAGGGGGTGCGAAAAATCCCCGGGAGAGATTAGGCTACCAACACAAACTGGACCTAGCGACGTATAATGAAGTCTGAGGCACGACGAACATATACAAGAACTTGTGGTAGAGCTGGAAAAAATAAGATGGCACGTTGTAGGACTAAGCGAAGTCCGTAAACAGGGAAGACACGCTGACCATATGCTCTACTCCCAAGAGGGGCATAGTCTTTCCCAAGCTGGCGTGGGATTCCTCGTCAACAAAGTCTTCACTGACAACATTGAAGACATATATACATACAGTATGTTGGCTTAAGTTGTTCAGGAGTATATCTACCACGGGTAGGTCATGCGATTGGATGGAGACAACTTCGAGAAAGAAGCCGATAACTTCGTAAGGTCTTCTCGTCGTCCATATCTGAGAGCCTGAACACAAGTCTTTAATCAGTGTGTCCTACCTATACTCTCCTGCAGTGCCAAAACGTGGACACTAACAGTCCGTCTGCTTCACAAGCTCAGAGTGGCTTAGAGAGCTATGCTTGGAGTTTCCCTGGTAGATATGATCACATGAAGATCCACCAGAGAACCAATGTCACCGACATAATCTCTAGAATTAGCAAACTTAAGTACCAATGAGCTGGTCACGTTTGTCAGAGATCTATTCTGTATAAATAGCAACAATAAGGGAGTAAGTACTGTAGTGATACATTGACTAATGTATGATGACTAATTTATAAATAAAAAAATGGTATGGATGTGTAGTATTTCCTTACAATTTATTTTTTTATAATTTTTTTCATATATTTATAAAATTTATTTTAACAAAACTCGCACATATTTCGCGTTGTTTATCTTCTTTTTCTTCTATTAGTGCCTCTCCGACGTGTGGAATCAAATAATTCAGCACCATTTCTGCCATTGGTGGGGTGGAACATTATCATATCATGATTAGTTGCAACATTTTGTACCTGCCTCGTATAGGCAAATAAGCAACTATTTTGCCGGCTATATTTTGTAGAATACATGAGAATCATTGTAAAAGATGACTTTTCCTGTACTAAATCAAGGCGCAGAACTTCGTTGGCTTTAAACTACGCCATGATAAAATATTTCCTCTTGTATTACGACGCCAGCCTTAATTAGCGAAAGTCTTTGTAGTGATATAATTACATAAATTATATTTGAAGGTAATGTATTATATGGTTTTTCTAGATACGCTACGCTGAAATTAATTTATAAATTATTTGAATATATAATATCTTTTTTAACATTCATTTTTAAATTTGATACAAAGAAATAATTGTTTTTTCAGAATATGAATTTGATCGATTGATATAGAAGAATGTAGAACATCTCGCCCTTCCGTGCACAAATGAGTAATATGTATTGGTAATAATAATATTGGACGAGAATTTCATAAGGAGCCGCTTTAAGATCCAGTGCCACCAAATTAGTAAGTAGACCGCTACAGTATTCTTATTATTTGATTTTGTTTTTTTTATTTGTTAATGCAGTTCATGAAAGTTTTGAAACACCTATCGTGGAATAGAACTACTGATACGAAAATTCTTTAAGAATTTGCAACATCTTTGTCTATTATACCATTTAAAAGAGTTATCATCAAACAATATAGCGCTGCTGTCTTGTCAATGTCTGACACTTGTTTATTGCCGCAGTAGGTGGCGCTGAATACATTAGGGCAAGCCGCTATTTGCTCTCTTCGCGTGTAGGTGTTAGAACACGTGGATATATATATTTCGTATGCACTAGTATGATCTGAACCACATTTATTATTATTATTTTATAGCAGAGCAGGCAAACGAACATGTGGGTCACCTGGTGGTAAGTGATCACCACCGCCCATAGATTTTTGCAACGCCAGACGTCGTATATACGTTGCCGATGAACCACCCATTTGAACTGATTCTCGTTACTTCGACCGATTCAGCTTCCGAGCCTATTTGATAAATTACAAATCTGCTCTGACAGCTGAACTTTTATGATCCACGATAGTATATTTCTCATAGGAAAAGGATCAAACAACAACATGTCATCTTTTTATTTCTTTTTTATAATATTCTCTCTTAGCACGAGGGGCGGCACTTCATTTCGCTGGGATCGTCGGGTTTGCCAGCTTGCATACTTCGCTGGCGTAGTTCGTAGTGTGAACCGAGTATACGGTATCCGGTGGCAGAATAAGATTTTCAAACATTAATAAAAAAATACTACAAAGAAAAAAATTAATATCTTTTACGAAAAAGAGAAGTGTGGGTTTTACGTCGGGTACACCTTTGGAATATACCTACAGTATTCTCTGTCGCTCGCTGAAGTAGTAACGTCGGGACGCCGTTAACATCACGGACGAAATTTTTTTTAGTGCTGAGATGGTCGTCGGTTTGTTCCATACACTTTACTTTTGAAGTACCCCCACAGGATAAAGTACATGAGAGTGAGATCCGGTGATCCGGGTAACGAGTGGACATGGCCGAAACGGATTATTAATTTGTTAGGAAGGAGATCACGAAGAAGTTTCAAGGTCTCTCTAGTAGTGTGAGGCCGACATGAGCGAAGCGTAATGAACTTAGTTTAGCTAATTTAACTACTTTATAACTATGTTTTTAATGATTACTACAAACCTTTACTAGTAAAATTAAAATATTTTTAATTGTATTACATTATAAGGTCATCGTTTGTAAACAGTGGAGGTATATGTAATCAATGAACATACAGTGGGTTAGTAAGTTTATAGTTCGAAGGTAATTTAAAAATAAATCCATTACCGCATGGCCACGGTACGTTCGCTAACAGCGAAAAATCTCAGCGGATTTTTCGAGTGAGTAATACAACCGTATAGAAATGTAAGCATGCCAGTCACGTGCAGTGCCAGGTTTGGCGGCGAGCGGCAGATGCGGCGAATAATGCAGTTTAGTTGTATTTGCCTCAATTAATAATTAGTTAAATATATTATTAACCTTTTGCGAACGAGAGGTGACTCTCACTCCCCATATGATTTAATGCCGCAACTCGAGAGGTGACTCTCGCTCGCCACTTTGTTTGGTGCGGGAATTCGATGCGATTTTTTTCCTAACCACAGCTTATATAATTTTATAAAAATAAAGTAATCTTTCTTCAAACTACGTAATATATTCCTATTTGATATTAGTGCAGTATCATACAGCGGACTGTTTTTCAGTACCAGTTTAAACTTGTTATCTGATCCCCATGGAATTCGTCCATTACCTCCGATTCTGAAAACATCCGCTTAAATAGAAAGTTTGCTCTCAAAGAAATTACCCCGGGCAAAAGATATCAAACGACATACTACTGTGATACTTGTCCCGAAAATGTATCAAATGCATGCCGCATTTCGGCAATTTTTACATGAAATATTATACAAAACAAGATTACAAAGATTAATTTTTAAGAAATTATCTTCGTCAAGATGTACAGATATATTAAAAATTTTATTAGTTAATTTGTTTGTGTATTTATTTTAAGTTAGAGATAAGAAATTTATATATATATATATATATATATATATATATATATATATATATATATATATATATATATATATATATATATACATATATATATACATACACATATATATATATATATATATACATATATATATACATACACATATATATATATATATATATATATATATATATATATATATATATTTAAAGGTGAGACAGTACAATAAATGGGCAGAGTAGTAACTTAACGTCATTATAAATAGAATAACTAAATAACATTATGTAACCTTAGGTAATATTACAACTAAATAAAGCAGCGGCCATAAGGTTGTTTCATAATCCCCTAAAGGCGGCCGCGAGAAAAGGATCCATCTGGTATCGTAGTTGTTTAGGTCATTGTCTCGCACCTTAATAGTACTTTCGGCTATAGACAATACGTCTCCCACGTTTTGGGCAAGCACGACGAGAGACGTAGTAAACAAAGGCAGTCGGCGCACAACCTAGATATCATAATTATGTCTATTAGTCTTCTATTTACACATTGTTTAATATTTTTTTTATATATTCACGCCAAACCCCGCAGGGATTGGCAGAGACCACATAGTTCCATCCGCTACGATCTCGGCACACACCTCTCCCTCGTGGGAATCAGAACGTAACGGGTGGCGAACCACGTCGCCGTCATTTTTCAACAAATTAGGTATATTAAAATTCGTCTTAGTGAATTCATTTAATTTTCATTGTTTAATATTTGTCTTATATTATTATAATTGTAAAGTCACTATTGAATAAACCGTAAGAGGATTTTTTGTTGAACGCTCGTGTTCAATACTAGTCGTGGAGGCAACTATTTAGTATTGACCTCGGGTGGTTCCCCGCCCCGCTCGTCACTGTGGCCAGGCTGTTAAAGTTATACATTTAAATATATATAGAACATTGAAATCAATGATTAGAAACAATATAATACGTATAATTTTGAATACACTAATATAATCTTAATAGAGATAATATTAGACGAACAGACAATTCGGGAGAAAAAAATAACAATATAGATATTAAATGCTAAAAATTACACCGCGGGGTAAAAAATAAAATGAATCAATGTTCCAATTTGTGCTTTATTTATGAAAAAAATTGTAAATTATCCTACAATGAATCTCCGAATGAAATAGACTTACATATCGTTTTGTGTATCAAATACATATCGCTCGTCGCCAGATCAAACCACATAAGAACAATATAGTTTAAAACATTATCTACAGAATCCGTTCCCCGGCGATTCGGTTACCAAAAATACAATCAACGTTCGGTCTGTGATCGCCGACGGCATATTTACACGGCGAATTTACAACAGCTCAGCCGAGCAGCGCTTCCATGGTGTAGGGGTGCGGTACGGGCGGCGCGCGCGGCGCCTCCTGTCAGTCCAGGATCACCAGCTGAAGGGGCGGAGCGCCCGCACCCGCGCCCGCGCCCGCACCCGCCTTGACACCCCCCGCTCCGCTACCCGCCGCCGTGACCGCACCGCGCATCGCCCGCCACGGAGCGCGTGCTCCTCTTCTCACCTCGCCGCTGCTCAACGTTCGTCGTGCGGCCCTGCCAACGTAACATTCATGGTTCAACCATATTCTTTATTACACAACTACCTGACCCGACAGACCTCCTGTATTAACTATGAATAATCAATTCGACATTAATTAATTAAAAAAAAGTTTCTACGCAATTTTCTAAATTTTCTTTTTCCTTAAGAACCTTCTACAAAGTATTAGGAAACTTATAAAAAAAGTTGAATGAAATCCGTAGTCGATCTGAAGTTATGGCGTGACCAAGGGAAATGGGAATTCATTTTTTTATAAATAAGAAGATATGCTTATTAGAATTAATATCATTATTTATTTTATCAACAGACAATACTATTTTATGTATTTCGCACCATCTGTTGGCAGATTATGTAAGAATAATATAAGAGTATATAAAATAATTATAATAATTGAATTCATACACCGTGACTCTTTAATTACCCGAGAAAACTAAAATTCGCTTTTGTAAAAATATGTGTCAGTAAGTAACATTCAAATATTATAGCGTTCATACAAAAATATTGTTTTATGGGACTTCAAAGAAATCCTGTAAATGCATCAAATACTTGTACGCCATCGTCGTAGTATTTGTTTACTACTATACATGAGACGCATGTATTCATAAGTATGGCAACAGCGCGTGCGAAAGAAAAAACGTCTTTTGTCGGCAGGTTGCGCAAATTGTTTTCATTCATAGTTATCCTTTCGAATTCGTGCCAAGCAATGAGACGTATAAGGGTTCTGAAAAAAAATATTTCAATCATACGCAAACAGTGTTAGCTCGAGACGCACTCACTTGGCCGAATCGGTGGCTCTGAAGTAGAGGTCATCTGGTGCGTCCATCCACGAGATGACGTGGCGGCGTCCGCCGCGTCCCGCCAGGTTTGTCGGTTTACCGTTTACCTGTAAACAAATCATATCAAGGGTTTAAATATATTACAATATTATAAAAAAAAAATTAGTTTCTATTTATAATTAATCTCTCCTCTTTTGATCATGTTCATTACCAATTTTTCTACAATAATAATATTCATTGTCACACAATAATAGAGTCGGTATCAGGGAATTTATGGGTTTTTGCGTCATCGTAATTTCAAATCCTGATTCTGCACTTCCACACAACAAACAATTTCTTTAACGGCACACAAAAACGAAAGCGGAAAAGTGGATACTGCTCGAACAAAAGTTGTTAGGAATGTCAAAGCGCTTCCAAAGCCGAGGAAAAAAGTCTCGGCCGACAAACCCCCCGCCGCCCCATATTGCCTCGTATTGTTTTATTCTTATGTAAGGCTTGATTATAGATTGTAGATTATATGTGGGGTCCAATACACGTATATATATGGGATTCGTATTTTTCAAGTTGCGCTACGGTGTATCTCCAGTCGGGCGGTGGCAGAAAATCAGTTCCTCTGCTCAATGAGTAGAGGTTTTGACTGAGCCGTCGCCCATGTCCGTTTGTGTGTATTGTTTATTATGTAATAATTTAATGTGTACCATCTATGTATCTATCATATTCATTCGTTCAATACTGTGAAGAAAGTTCAAAAATGATTTAAGATAAATACTGATTTGGTAACATTACATGTGTGAAGACGTGCGCGGGCAGGGGCTGGCCGGTGGCTTGCGCGCGCGCACACATCGCGGCGTATTGCTCGCGCGACGGCCGCTGCATGGGCGCGGGGTGCTTGTTGGGCCGCTTGGCGGGCGGCGGCGCCGGCGTCTCGCGGGCCTCGCGCGTATCACGCGTCGTCCCTCCTACATACATACATACACACATTAACTTTGTGCCTTAACCACTGCCGCTATAAATACGTCAAGAAATGTAAAACCCCCTCCTGCTAAGATATGGTACGAATCTATACATATTCGTACCCGTAATATCTTGGCAGTATCGTATCGTAGAATTTATACTACTGATATCTTAGATCTAATTATCAGAATTCGTCAACCCATTGGAGTAAATTTTACAACAAAAATATGATTTTTTTTCATATTTTGATAAACTTTTATAAAACCATATTTTATGAACGGGCCAACACCGATTGTTATAATATTATAATTGTAAACAGTAACGTCACAGATCGTTTGATGGTGCAGTCGTGTGGAATAAACTAAAATTAGATGCGCGTACATCGATCCTCGGACGCGGAAGTTATAGAAGTCTCGTCACTCGACCTGCACTAAAATGTCTGATGTACACCACCGCTCAGAAGTATTTGGCTACCCGGAAAGAAGCATTATATATATATATATATATATACATATATACATATATACATATATATATATATATATATATATATATATATATATATATATATATATATATATATATATATATATATATATATATATATATATATATATATATATATATATATATATATATATATATATATATATATATATATATATTTATATATATATATATATATATATATATATATATATATATATATATATATATATATATATATATATAGTGATTAGTAATCTCATAATTATTTACAGACGTTAATTTCGCTTAACCAATTGCGCTGTTAAGACGTGGCACGCACGTTAAGATGCTTTTGTTCCAAAACCGCCAGCGACGTGTGTACCATGTTGATAGGCATTTGTCGCAGAAACAAAACAGTGTCCGTCACGTCGGCTAACAGTTGGTTCATTATTCGAGCTACAGCACCAGAGTGAGGCACTAGGACACTGTTTAACTTAACGAAACTTTGCGCTCGCAGTCGCGGTCGTGGCGTCACCTTACCCCATGTTAGAGTGCGGCACGGCTACCGAAAGTTAAATCGTAGCGAAAGTGGTTAATGAAAAGAGGGATGAGTGTGGATGAAGCAAATAATAAGAGAAAGGTCTGTGGTGTCTACCTACCCCTACGGGAAACAGGCGTGATTATATTGATTTTATCCGAAGATGTTAATGCTGGTAGCCTCTTGGCTTTAACAACTTTATCGAATACTGGACTCGCGGGCTCGGAGCCCGCGGGCAAGTAAGATGTATATGGGAATCTACACAAATCGCAGATTTCATCGGCTTGATGCCGTGTCTAACTTCGTCATGACGCTACGTTAAACGTGTAGAGAAGGATTGGACCTAAGTATGTTCCCTATTAGTCCCCTGGCCTCAACCCCTAGACCCCAATATAATCATATTGATGATGGTGGAATATTATCTATGTTTTATTTATAAGTATTCATTCATTCACTTGAATAAATGGCTATTTTATAAGTAAAATATCGTTTCGAAAAGTAAGTATATTTTTCAATACAAATATGTTAGGGAATGTCAGGAATTTACTAACCTGTTGCTACTCCATTCAATAAAGCGTTAACATAAACAGACAAAAAAATACATTACATTTATGTACTTTAATACAAGTTTTAATATAGGTACATATAACAGATTAAATCACGAGAAATAGATAATTGTTTCCTGTGTGTAATATATTACGGCTGGCTCCGAAGTAGTTCTGCCCTTTTCGACATATTTTCACAGTTTAAATAGTTTTTAATTAATATTCGTCTACAGCGCTACCTATCTTTTTCAAATTTTGTGGTCATCATTCGAAACTTTTTCGAAAGGAATAATGTTGTCAGCTCAAGAGCCTACACAATTTATTTGGGAGAACTACCGAACAAGAATCTCCTGCACTGTGCCAAGTATCAAGGATGATACATTAACTAATTCATTAATTTATAAAAACTTTTTATTTGAATATATAAAACCTTTTTTATATCCTTATTTTTTTAACGTTAAAATTTGATAGATAAAGAAAGAAATATTTTTTCGGTTTATTACTGTAGTAGAGAACATACAGAACAAGATAGAAAATCTCGCCCTTCCACATGAGTAATTTTTATATAGAAGAATAAAACGACATATTTGGAAGAGTTTTATTTAAAGAAGTCCCGTTAAAACTCGGAGTTGCCATGTTCATAAGATGAAGTTACAGCACGTTAGTATCTCGCTATTGTGCATATTAATAGTTATATATGTATAAGTGTACTAAATTTCAAAAAAATTGATAGAATGGAAAAACAAATTAATCAGAAATAAGACAAAAGCCATAGATATCACGCTAAAGATCATCAGACTCAAATGGAGATCACATAGTAATAGACCATGACAAATGGAGTAAATTAGTGACTATGTGGTACCCCAGAAAGGGGAAACGAATGAGGGGTAGACCGCAGAAAAGATGGGATGATGGCATCAGACAAGTGACAGGAGTGACGCGGAAGAGGCCTTTGTCGACTGGCAAACAGATCTACGAAAAATTAATAAACAACAAATATTAGATTAGTTTAAGATTAGTTTCTACTGCATAATAAGTTTAGAGTTTGTAATTAAATATACAGAGACTGGCAAAAGAAATTTACGTTGCGGATGAGGATGGAAGGGTCAGAAGGGGAAAGATCAAGGAAAAAATACCTTGACCAAGTTACCGAAGTTTTTACGAGAGGCCAGGTAAAGAGTACTGTAGTGATACATTGATAAATGTGTTTACTAATATTTAAAAACTTTTTATTTGAATATAATAAAACCTTTTTTATTATATTACTTCATTTTACATGCGTAATTTTAAAATTTAAAATAGAAATATTAGGTGTACAAATAAGTTTCCGCAGTTTTTTATAAAAAATTAGGAATTTATTGTAAAGGAAAAGTACATTACGTTTTATTCAAAGTATTTTCCATCATTTGCCACTACTTTTCCCCATCTTTCTGGCAACATTCGGATACCCCGTCGAAAAAACTCTTCATCTTTTGACGCTATCCACAAATCTACCCAATTTTTGGTGTCTTCATATGATGTGAAGCGCTGCTCAGACAGACCATGTGCCATCGACCGGAACAGGTGATAATCAGAAGGGGCTAAGTCTGGTGAATACGGCGGGTGGGGTAAAACTTCCCAGTTGAGTGTTTCCAAGTATGTTTTTACCGGCGCCGCAACATGTGGACGAGCATTATCGTGTAAAAGAATAATTTTGTCGTGTCTGGAGTAGTAATGGGCGCGTTTTTCCTTAAGTGCCCGACTCAATCTCATCAATTGTGTTCGGTAGAGAGCTCCAGTAATGGTTTCGCTTGGTTTCAGCAATTCATAATACACGACACCAAGCTGATCCCACCAAATACACAGCATGAGTTTTTTTCCATGAATATTCGGCTTAGCTGTCGATGTTGATGGTTCGCCGGGCTTAACCCATGACTTTCTCTTCTTTGGATTATCGTAGTGAATCCATTTTTCGTCACCAGTGACTATATGATGCAAAAAACTCTTTTTTTTATTCCTGGCAAGCAGCATTTCACTCATGCATAATCGGCGTTCAACGTCTCTCGGCTTTAGTTCATATGGAACCCAATTTCCTTGTTTTTGAATCATTCCTAACGATTTTAAACGATGTGAAATTGCTTGTTGAGTCACTTGTAGAGTAAGTGCAAGTTCTTTTTGCGTTTGGGACGAATCTTCCTCCAATAGTACTTCTAATTCCATGTCTTCGTACACTTTCGGCCTTCCACTGCGTTCTTTGTCTTTAACGTCAAACTCACCGTTCTTAAACTTTTGAAACCATTCCTGACAACTTCTTTCACTTAAAGCAGCTTCACCATATGCTTCTAGAAGCAATCGATGCGCCTCAGCTGCAGATTTTTTCACATTAAAGAAGTAAATCAAAAGCTCCCGCAAATGATGCTTATTCGGAATAAAACTTGACATTTTTGCACGAAAAAAATTACGTGATGCTGATACGGAATCACTAGTACTTTAAGGTTATGGTGTTGCCAGATGACTAAACTTGGGATATTACGTTTTACATCTGACAATTTCTCCATAACCTTCTGGTGGGGCCATCTTTTGACAAACCGCGGAAACTTATTTGTACACCTAATAAATAAATTGTTTTATAAAAACAATAAGATTCGATTGACTGACGTCTTTTGAATAAAAAAATTTCCTTGGATAAAAAATTAATATTGATAAAGTGTGAATAAAGTATATATTTAATATAAAATGTACAGTGCTACATTAATAAATTAATATAATTTGGAAGAGTTTATACTTTAAACGAGGATAAAACCCTAACGATCTGAATAAAAGACTATATTATTCATTCATAAATGTACTGACTGTCAAGTCCGTTGAAGTCGTCGTAGGCGCGACGCTTCAGCGGTGGCGCTGGCGTGGGCTCGGAGCGGCGCGCCTCCAGCTCCGCGCGCGACGCCACACGCTCGTACATGAGGCTGCCGTCTGTAATCGAAAGTACCCTCTCTGATCAGTATAACCACATAACTCGCCATAATGAAACGTATTATCCCTACTATTACAACTATTAAACAAATTGTTCATTTATTCAATAAAAATACGCAAAACACAATGAACTTTCATTTTGTTTTCGGTATAGAAATATGCTTAACCTCTTCAGGGACGAATTTTTTTAAGTGAAAAAACATTGGTAAAATTTTTCTTTTTATTATGAGTTATTCACCTTATAACAATTCAGTAAGATAAGAAAAAAAACAGAAAGTTATAGTAATTTTTACAAAAAAAAAATAGATAATGTCCTCATATATGACTAATTTCTCTTGAAATAACTAAAATAAAAAAAAGCTAAACGTACACACATGTGCCAATATCCCTGAAGAGTTAATATGAGAATGATTTTGGTATTACGTTTGTACGGGAAATTTACCTTCTGCCGGCCCCTTAATTACAGTGGGTTAAGATAAATATGGAAGTACTAGTATTCTGCAATGATAAGTCAACCAATGCATACCCTTTATTCATCCGTCTAAGATATCCACAAAATTCACAATAACCATTGCCTTTGCTATCAATTTTCTCTTTTTGTGAAACTCCCGTACTTATTTAGTCAAATATGTTACTGAATCAAGTTTGCATAAATTTAATTACACTTTTTTTTCTTATGATTGTTATAAATGAGGTTTATGATTGTTACTAATTATTTATCTAAAGGATAGAGTAATTTTCTGCAAGTTTTTGACAATGTTTTAAATGTTAATAAAAAATAATTGTATGCAGTAAAGAAAAAGAGTGTGGTAAAGGAATACTTTTGAGAGGCCGCCAAGTATTTATATATTATAGAAATAGTTGCATTGCGCGATACAAATGGATTTTTTATTTATGTGGACATATGTGTGTATACGTGCGTAAACTAATATCATATGTATTTTGGCGCCATCTGTTGGCAGATTATGTAAAGATAATATTGGTTTGTATAAAATAATAATAATAATTGTAATTTGTGTACAATAATTATTAAGAATTATCTGAAAATTCATTTAAATATGTAAAATTTGAATATTCAGCTGTATTTTAAGAATTATTTTCCATAATTTCATTTTTGTTACAAAAATGATATTGTTGCTATGCTAAAGCAAATCTATGTTTAAATTCTTAGTTCACTGTATTGTATTGTTTGCTTTCTCGATTTTATGAAATTCAGTCGGGGCGAGAGGCATTCTATTTCGACCCGCCGTATAATATATAATACTTATCTGTTAGGACGCGAAGCCTGTATCTGTTATAGAAGTAGTTGGTTTGCGCGATTCATACAGTTATAATTTATCTACACATGTACGTATGTATTGTATACGTGCGTGCGTACGTGCACAAGTACGTACCGGGCGCCTTAGGTGGCTTGGGGAAAGCGACGACTGCGGGTGTCGGCAACCTGTCGCGCGGTGTGAGCTGCAGCCATTCCTGTGCGCGCGGCGCCGCCGAGCCGTGCGACGCCGCCAGCCGCGCCGCAACCGCGCCCACCGGCCCCCGCACCCGGGCCACGCCTCCCCCGCCGGCCACGCCGCCGCTCCGCATCTCCACCCCACCCAGACCCGCCATCGCGATCGTACCTGATGACAAGTAATACACACTGTATTGACAGTTTCGCTCCGATGGGCATATATATACGTCCTCGAAGAAGGGCCATTCATATACGAAGTGCGTATATTTAAAGAGTGATGAAAAATGGATTCATTAGAGCAATCCAAAGAAAGGAAAGTCATGGGGACTACCCGGTCACGCTTCTACGTTGTCGGCTCGGCCAAATATATACGCTGCGAAGGTTATGCTGTGTATTTTGGAATTTTTACCATATATAGAATTGGAACCAGGTCGGTGTTGTTTATTATGAGCTGTTAAAACCAAACAAAACCACTGGGGAACGGTATGGACTTTTATGCGAGTGAGCCGAGCTCTGCGCGAAAAACGGCCACAATACGAGCTCGGTCTCATATTACCGAACCCCTTAAAACATACATGGTAACGCTGAAATGGGGATACCTACTCCATCCACTCGATGGCACATGATGCGGCTGATCAGCAGTTCCGCTCATATGAATACATCGAAAAACGGCCTGATTCGTGGATAACCTCAAAAAACGAACACTTTTATTGTAACGGTATTCGAGCTCTGCCATAAAGATAGGCAAAAACTGTAGTTGTAGCGATGGACAATACTTTGAATGATATATATGTAAGCATTTTTGTACAATTAAATTGCATTTTTATAAAAAAACAGCTAGAACTTAGTTGCGCATCTAATAATATTTAAAAAATTATTATTATAAATTCTTATATTTTAGAAAGTAAGATGATATTAAAGAATGTAATAAATATCATTGTAAAATTTATAGAACAAGAAACGACTTCCAATTACTTCGTAACATTCCGTACTTCAGTGTCAACTACTCAGTAATGCGGTAAACCACATAGCGTGTTAGGTAGCGCCATCTATCGCTAATAACCGTAAATACGTTAAACAGGGTGGGGTATCGACAGCGGCGCGTACTCACACTCGTGCTTGACCTGCTGCAGGTTGATGGGCGAGAAGGGCGAGCGCGCGTAGTGACGGGGGCGGCGCAGCGCGCGCGTGAGCCGGCGCGCGAGCCGCGTGAACGGCGAGGCGCGCAGGTAGAAGGCGGCGCGGGTCTTCATGACGGGCCGCGCGCCCTCGCCGCCGCCACCATGCGCGGTCGCCACGTGCCGGGCGAGGTGCGCGCGCAGCTTGAACTCCTGCAACGTGTCATCGCACCGTGTGAACATTACACGCCGTCTCCTATTATAACTGAACACATTCTGCTCAAAATTGCCTATAAATTGGGGTATTTTTATGAAATCAAAATATTTCGACTGGTGAATTAAAACTACAGTTATTATTCTGATGTTATAA
Organism: Baronia brevicornis; assembly: GCA_031353405.1. Lineage (NCBI taxonomy): Eukaryota > Metazoa > Arthropoda > Insecta > Lepidoptera > Papilionidae > Baronia > Baronia brevicornis. The sequence continues at coordinate 541,670 of JASFAT010001530.1, forward strand.
TTCTGTCTAAGATAATGTCATCAAAAGTGAACGCGAGTTTAATCGTATTTTACATATAACATTTCAATACAGATGAAAATGATTAATACATAATTTTTGAAGTCGAAATTAATCAGGAATTTCATTAAGTTTTTTTCTTAAATCTTTTTCAACTAAAAGATTGCATATTACGTATTTTAACGTATTACATGTTTTTAAGTTTACATGACGCAATGGGTGATATTAAATTAATAATATCTAATTTTTTTTAAAAACGAGATATGTGATTTCCCGGTGGGAATGTGTTAACACTAGATCGCCCAACAAGTCATTTTGACTGCTTATTTATTTTTATTTATTTATACATTACGTTATGTTTTTACATTGTTATTTAAGACCCGTATACACAAAATTAAATTAAGTTTTTCCGTATACTGTCGTGATGAGGTGTGGGTGTATGTATAGCAAATTGCGTGTGTATTGTGTCAACAGCGGCCCGCTACTGCACCCGTTCTATATCCACTGTAGAAGCGGTGTGGATGTGTGCGTGTATAAGTTTGTAAAGCATAAAGCATGCTCAGTTTTTAATCTATTTAGATCTAAGAAATGTATCAGTATAAATATAGTTATTTTCTAAATAAATTTAAAAAGCAGTCAAAATGACTTCTTGTGCAATCTAGTGATAAATATAATATATTATATCATAAAATCAACTATAAACCTGCATTAAACCATATTGCAAAGCCTTTTACACGCCACATACAGGCAGAATGTAGGTTCTTTCAAACAAATATTATTCAAACCTTTTCTACCTACGTGCTGCCAAATAAAGCATTCATATACATTTATTGACAAGTTATCACCTCCAAATGTTTACATCGCGAGTGTTATTCCAGTTACTACCGGAATTTAACAAACACTAGTTTTTCAATATGTAACTATATAAGGCATTGAACAAATAATATGGTCTTAAAGCTATAATTTGTGATTGTATTAAAAAAAACTGCTTTTAAATCATAGCCCTATACAAGAATTCCATTTCGTCGTACCTAATATACGAGTTACATCACTCTGAGGACTGTTAACCCTTAATTTGGCAGAAAAAAAATCTTTTTATAATAAAGTGTTTTTTGAGATATTTAAGGACCTCATTAAAAATAGAAAGAAATCATGTTCTTCCCCTTTTTGAGAAAATACATGTCCTCTGTTGCAGACATTTGACATAAATAAATTACAAATTTGAAAGACTTGGATTTTTCTTTTAAAGTTTGTGTTCGGTGTAGAGGACAATATCAAATTAAGGGTTAATGGGAATGGTTTAAAAAAACTAGGAGGTTGTTTGGACAGTTTAAAGATAAAATTGTTAGTTTTAATTACTCAACGAAAATTTAAAATATAATGGGTTATCGCAATTTTTAATACAGAAACGAGTGTACGGATCACCCCTTATAAGTAATCACCGCCGTCCATTGAAATCCGCAACGCCATATGCGTCATAAATGTGTTTATAGACCTTCCTTAGTAGATCATAAAATATAACCATTTTGATGAAAACCAGAATGCAGAATAATATTTAAAGAAACAATTATTGTATTATATTATATGCTACAACAATCTGCATTCAAATTTAATGTAAGGTGTGTTCTGTTGTGTTGGAATTTAGATAAATGAAAATAATGATTTTCATTAAAATTGCATCTTTAAAACAGTGGATCAAGTTCCAGATGCTTAGCAAAAAGCAGATTTAAAATTCATGTTGCTTTTTTTCTAAATCATAAGATTCAAATAAAAGAATGTTTACAGAAACAATGTATATTTCAGTGTTTACATATCAATTATAAATCGCCTGTAGTATAGGCCCTATAATACGCTTTCAATATATTTATACTTGTTATTTTAAAATGAACATAATTTGTATTGTGGTCATATTTCGACCGAACTATTCACTAGTAGTTGTAATTTGACCGTGTAACATCTACATATCCTGGAGGAATAGACACTAACCCACCAAGTTTGTTTAAGGCAAGTTAGCGGGGCGACTAGATTCGGAATAAATATCTGTAGGCCATACATGTATTTAATGATGAGATTGGGTCCATGACGAAGTAACCACCTCGTAGTCAATGTTTGTGGGGTCGATTTCGCATCACGATAAAAATATGTATCAATATCAGCTCATGGCAGTTTCAGCACTGCTGGACATGGGGCTCATTCAAGGCGCGCCATCTAGCCCGATATTCGGCTACACGCATCCAGTCTCTGCCAGCCGCTTTACGCAGATCGACGCTCCATATAGCAGGGCGTCCCACACTCCGTTTGCCGAAACGCGGTCTCCAATCCAGCACTCGTCTACTCCAACGGCTGTCGATTCTCCGACAAACGTCCAGCCCATTGCCACTCCGGTTTGCTAACTTGAATTCTGGTTCTCCGGGCGAATTTCTTCATTCCGAATTGTATCCACCAGAGGAACTCCGACCATATCCCAAAAATATGTATAGTCTACGGGGGTATTTATTTCGAGTCTGGTTGTGCCATCAATCTGCCTTGGACAAGCAGAGTTGGTTGCATATCAATTTCTCTAAAAATGAGGAGGATCTCGTGTCCAGAAGTGTGACATATATTTGTTTCGATGCGGTAATTGCGACAGTTTCGCCCAATATTCAATGAAGAAAAGTAAAAATGCACGGTGCCTATTGGCCCAAATTGTCAGGATGAATAATATGTAGGGTTTGTTAAGTCTGTGCTAGACCTTGGCGCAGTTGAGCACGGTGCACCGGTGCGGGCGGTGGGACACGGAGAGCGCGGCCTCGTCGCCCTCCGCCCGGCCCTTCGCCGCCTCCGCCTCGCTCTCACCGAACACGCCCGCCGTCTGGAGACAAAAACACACACACATACACTCAACCAGAGAAAAAGACACGTGTGGCGTACTGAAGCTCTTTACATCTTACTTGCATTGTGTATGTCGACGTATAACAATTAATATGATTATTTAAGTATTTTATGCAATAGATAAAACTAATTTTATATGTATTATGGCGCCATCTGTTCGCAGATTACGTAAGGATAATGTTGGTATATATAAAACAATACAACATTACAATTATTATAAATAATTGTAATTTGTGTAAAATAAATAATTTAGAATTATCTCAAATTCGTATAATATTTATATTGATTTATATTGTAAGAATAATATTAGAGTATATAAAATAATTAAATTTATATAAAATAAATTATTTAGAATAATGTAAAATTCACATAAATTTGTTATTTGAATATTGAGCTGTATTTTAAGAATTGTTTTGCAGTAACTTCATTTATTTGTTAAAAAAAGATATTGTTGCTATGCTGAAACAAAACTTTTTTTTAAATTCTTTGTTCATTGTTTATTATCTCAGTTTGTCGTCCCGATTTTTTTGTATAAAAGCCGAAATTCAGTGGGGGGGATTTAATCTAATTCGAACTGCTGTCGACATCGAAATGTATGATTTTAATGAATATGCCTCAAGGGTGTTAATGAATATATCAATATTCACTAACCTTGTAATATTTTTTTATAATGCGGAGTAATTTTGAGTAAGTTTAGTAGGTATAAATCCTCGATAAATTTATTGCGTTTCAGATAATAAATTTATCGTTATTTATGAAACATCAAATACGTATGTATACTGTTAACAGTACAGCATAATCGCGAGTAAATGTAATGCATTGCACCATTGAGAGCTGCGACGATATTTTTTGCTCGTCCTGCATAATTTTTGTATAACGCAAAAAAATAAAAATATGTATAAACAGTGTCAATAACATTGTGTGTATTTAAACATGATTATTTCTCAACAATGAGAATAAAAGAATGATCAGGTAAAAGAGATATGTAATGAGCAGGACAGAAGATAAATAAGTAACTTCAAACTAAGGTTAATTTTAATCAATATTCTATTTTGTTATTTAAAAAAAACCTATATCTTAGATAAGAAATTGACGAATAATCCAAATGGCTCCGTGGCGACGTGGTCACTTTCTGAGTTAGAGGTTGGCGGTTGCCAGATCAGGATAATAATTTGATAGCCTACAAGTGTTTTTAATCTGTCATGAGTGCCATTATAAAGATAATAATGGTACAGAAAGTGAGACTAAATGTCTGTGTAGGCCATATAAATCCATTGCTCTAGTTAGTTCCCAGATTATTTTTGATTTATTTTTGTACTACACTGATAAATAATGTAATTATATTTAATATGTAAGATTGTTTACAATGAGTAACCATATCTCCATTGGAGATTTCTTGCAGCAAACCTTATTGACGGGAGAGAACGTCATTAAAAATGGGGTTGATAAGTGTGCACTAAGAAATATATTATACATAACAAATGCACATATCACTTGTAGTTTTGGACAATTATTTTTGTTTGTTATTATTTATTGGCTATTTTCTACGTACTTGGCTATTTTTTACTTAATTGATTTATATTATTGATTGAATGGAGTTAGAGACTATATTAAATTTAATTAATGAATTAATGTTCGACAAAAAATATATATTACGATTATGTATCACCCACAACGAGGTTAAAAATGTATTTGAACTTGAGTGAATGAAAAAAAAGTATTTTGATAACGATTGAAAATTTGAACAAGATCTATAAGGGAGAGTGTAAACTAATAGGAAGCATGTAAAAAACAGCCACGTTTCGGTAAAAACGTTGTGTGTGATTTGGAATATCTCTTTTATAAAATGGACAAGTAAAACAGATATAGCACTCACTTTAAGCCCGCCGTACTTTTTCCAGTACTGCCAACATGAGCCGCATAATCTGTACTGTAAATGCTGAGGGCCCCACGCAAACCACTGGTTGGAACTTGTCACTGAAACACCGAAGAACATTATATTATTAATACGGTTCAATGTCAAAAATGAAGCAAATAAATAAAAAAAGTTCTTCATCCGAATCGAAAAGTTATTATATTTTTATTCCATTCCCGTATTTATTAATCGCTAATAACGTTATTCGGATCCCAAATTCTTTTACAAAGCATACCTATAAATAATATACGCTTTGTACTGTTCTATTGTAATATTTCAGTCCACGCGTACACACAGAATGCGGTCGCGTGCACTTGTGTTACGTTCAGGGCGGGGTTGAAATATGTTGACGCGAAGTGAACAGCGCTCATCGGATATGCAACAAACTATTTTTGAAATTCACAGACACGTTAACCTAACATGTACATATATGCATTGTAAGTGTTTGTTATACTTGAATTTCGAACTGTTTTTTTTTGTTTATCAGTTTGTTTTAATCCTTTACCTACTCTGGTCTAAAGTCTTTGAGAAATCATAGAGGATTACACGCGAATGGATGCCAGTTGATTACTGGCACAAAAAAAAATACTTTCACTACTCTGTAGAACCAGCTGCCTTCGGCGGTATTTCCGTACCGATACGACATTGAATTCTTCAAAAAACAAGCCTTGTCATATCTTAAACATAATGCTAATGCATTTGTGATACTTCTGGAGTTGCAGATGTCTATGGGCGGCGCGACACCGCACAAGTCGCGGAAGCGTTGCCGGCCTTTTAGGTATGTATAGACTTGTTTTTTGAAGGTTCCAATGTCGTATCGGTTCGGAAAGACCACCGGTAGCTGGTTCCACAAACTGGTGGTGCGTGGAAAGAAGTTACGAGAGAAACGCATCGTAGTAGATCGCCACTCATCCAGATGGTGAGGATGAAATTTTCCTTTACGGCGAGTTGTGCGGTTGTGGAATTCGGCGGCGGGAATTATTCTAAACAATTCCTCGGAGCACTCCAGCATGATAGAAGCGGCCCAACGGCGGAATGGATCGAAGTTTCTTTAACTGTGATCCATTCCGCCGTTGAGCCCGCAGAGTAAGTGTTGTTGGTGTACATTAAAATAAATAAATAAGTGTAGTACATTCGCCACGCAATGTACTACACTTATTTATTTTAATTCGTCGAGGCTTTCTCACCCTGACAGGAGGCGCAGAGCTGCGCGCCGGGTATGGCGGCGGTGCCATTAGTGCCGCCGTTGAGTACGGCGCCCGGTTTGCCGGCGCCTCCGCTCGCGATCAGCGCCGGGTTCGGTTTGTTGCTGTAAATAACAATAATAATATCATCATCATCATGAAAGCCACTATAGGACTCGTCTCGCCAACTTAAATTAGTGACGTTGCGTTTGTATGTCATTTTTACAATCTAACATTATTAGCAGTTCTATTGTTTTATTGTGGTGGTATATTATGCAATATATTTCGATTAAGGCGTATGTGTGAAGTGATATGAAATAAATGCGTGTATCGTGACTTTTTAAGTTGAATGAAAAAATCAATAGGTTTTGGAAGAATAGCCACCATTTTATCAAGACATAACGTGACAAGCTGACTTAGTTACATTTCAAGAGATTTGATATTATTGTATTTTATTTGACGCTGGCATAATGGTTATAACTAATAAACTAAGAATAATGAAATAATCCTTTAAAAAAATGCCATAATTCGCCACATAAATTACAACTTTTAAGGTAAAATGAGATAGTGCGTTATATGTGATAATTAATTTTAATAAACATCATTCTAGCGAAATTTCCGAGAAAAGCTCCTGTTGTGACTTCACATATTTTCCAAAATTATTTGTATGTATATTATTTCAAATATTGATAAAATTGGTAATACTTTAAATGTTTCCTTTTGAGTTGAAGTTTAGAATATTACACTTTAGATTTATTTATTATACATGTGATGTCACGAAGCTTATGACTCGATCGTCCTGGTCACACAATATCACACTTTGTTACTCCCCTAACGTGTGACGTAATTTATGGATGACCCCTTCCCGTATGTATATTGTGAAGCAAAATAAATACCTATTCTATTCTAATTAACACAAGAAGTCAATTAATGTTCGTAAAATAAAAAAGTATTGTAAAAATAAACTACAGCCGACTCTTGATAATTCAAACCTCTTTATAATTCGAAGTAATTGTTGGGTCCCTAGCAAAACTCTCGTGAAATCAAATAAATTCAATGGTTCTTGGTACACTCGAAGAAAACTGCATTCCATAATTATCAAAAACACGCAGTAATTCGAAATTCTTTCAAGCAAACACTTGACAAATCGAACTATGGATATGTTGAAAGTTATAAAGACACAAACTATAATAAATATGAATGTGACTGGATTGTTTCAATAAATAATATTTAAATCAATAAATAATACTTAAATGAATAAATACTAGTAATCCATAAATACTACATTTAAACATTTGAATAAATACTATGTTCTGTAATTCGTTTTTTTGTTTGCCTCTTGGTATTACAAACCTCTCAACATTTCGAATTCTTAGTAACTCGAAGCATTAGAAAGATTCCTTCAACTTCGAATTATCTAGAGTCCACTGTATCTAGAAATAAGGATATATAACGTAGGTGGTAGGTAGGTAAGTTAGTCGTGGTACAAACACTCACTAATTGGGAATGTACACTTGTTTCAGCTTGGACTCAGCCTCCACCGCCTTGACGCGCTTCTGTTGCACGTACCGGTCCGTCGTTTTCCACATGTAGTAGTATTCAACAAGATTCTTTAGCGTCTTCCATGGCAACTGTCACAAAATAATTCCATTATTAATGTTTTCAATGTCTAAGATTTGTATTAACAATTTTAAGATTTTATTTATAGTTGTTCACAGCCCATATACGTCCGCCATTTGTATATAAATATTACAATGATTAATTGTTTAAGTTTGTTTTTGGTGTACAATAAAGAATATATATTATCTCAATATATATTATCTATCTACGTCCCTATGTTGGGCACGGGGATATTTATATACTTCTTTTTTTATTTTAAAGAAGACAATAAATGTTTTGATATTATTAGAATTCATGTTAATTGTTTATCAACTTTCTACCCAAGTTAATAATGGTTGTGCTAGAAAAATATGGTTCTCTGGCTGTGATGAGGACACAGCCCAACACACATTTGAGGAGTGTCCCGCTTGGTTCGAGTTGTGCTATCTACGACGAGGTCACAACCTCGTCGCAGTAGTGGGGAATGATCTCTCACTGACAGCCTTAGTGAAAACTTTAATTAGGGGTAAGCTTTCGTGGACGGCCGGGGTTGTCTTTTGTGAGAAGGTGTTGACAAGGAAGCTATGGAGAGGGATAGAGAAAATTCATCTGCTCTCCCAATTTGCAGGCGGAGGTGAGCCTATCAGGCTCTCCGACAAACCTCATAATTGAGGTTCGGCCGGTGGAGAAGCCAGAAGAACCTCGTCAACTAAACCCCGAGGTGATGCACAATATGTGCCCGCAAAGAAGGGAGAAGTCGGGGAGCCTCATCCCCACTCCAACTCTGAGATCGGCCTCTAGATAGCGCCGTCGGAACAACGGTAGCATTTGTCAGTGTTTCTCGCAGTTCCGACAAATGGCGCAGAGTTTATTAATAAAAAAAGAAGGGAAATATGGTTCACAAAAATAGTACAATGATAGAATCGATTTCAAAATCTCAGATCCTATTTAACTGCTCCTTTTTTGGTAAGTTGTTACAATTTTTGCATTGGACAGTGAGAATTTTTATTTGCCTAAGATACGCGACAAGCGAACAAAAGTAGAAAAAATAATAATGTGTAACACACATTATTATGTTTTCTACTCACACGTTATCTTCCGTAGAGTCTACTATACCCGATGATGTCTCGTGTTGAGGCGTAACACGTGTCGTGTACATTGTGTGAAGAGTGGTGGTGTGTGTTTGATGTTGGTGATAGTCGTTGGGAGGTGGAAAGATGCTGACGGCCGTTTTTGGGTAAGATTTAGTTTAGGTTTCCTAGAAATCCATTTTCTCCGGTAAAAATTAGACATTATTACTTTTTCTACTTTTGTTCGCTAGTCAGATTTGACTGCTTACATAGTAAATGGATTTCCGCAAAGTAACTGACTCTATTAATAACAATGTTAGCACTTACAAAGTCATGTCGTATGTCGGCGAAGTCCTTGCCATATTTGTCTAGGGCCTCCTCGAACAGGTTGGCCTCGGAGGCGGACCACTCCTCCATCTCGTCGCGGCAGAGCACGGGCCCCGACGCGGGTACCAGCGACGACAGCGCCGCCTCTATGCTGTAGCCCGACTTGTGCAGCGTGTCCATCGCGTGAAACTGACACATAAAAATGTTTATCACATACTCATTTATATCACAACTCCTGCTATAACTTATTTATTTATATATATATTTTTGCAGCCCATATATGTCCCATTGCTGAGCACAGGCCTCCCCATTTCTGAAGGAATGGACATTACCCCACCATGCTTGTCCAAGATAGGCGGGGTTATCAGATTCGGAATAAATATCTGTAGCCCATACATATATTTATTCTGTTGCGGGAATCGAACACGACCATTGACTTCGTGGGCGAGGGGTTCTGCCACTGAGCCATTGGTCGGTTAAAAGTAGTAAACCATCTCCGCTTCGGAAAAAAGGCGTTCAGACAGGGAAGAAACGGTGTAGGAAAGTCTGTAATTTGTATGTGAGTTTTAAGAAGCAGTGTAACTCACCAGGGTGATGTCGCGACTAGCGGCGGCCGCGGACATGTGCAGCGAGGGCTGTTTGACGCTAGAGGAGCAGTCGAGGGCGCGCGCGAACGTGCCCACTGAGCGTGACACCACCAGGAACTGGTCGATCTGCCGGTCCGACAACCCATGTTCAGGGGTCCACACCAGCGTTTCCAGCTCTTCGCTGTTCCGCGGCTCCTCCTCGCCTGTAACGTGCAAGTATTCAATTGACATGATGTTTGTTAAATGACATGGCTTAGTTGTTTGGAGATAGATTAAATATATAGATAGATTAATTTATTTCCCTCTGCAGCAATACACATAAAATTATTACATAATCAATAGTGTTTCTTGCTGTAATCGAGCGCCAAGTGCTGCAATAGAGCGCCTGGCATACGCTGAGCAAGAACCATTTTTTGACACTTATTAGATTTAAATTATTTTCGTTTGTTTATTTGTATAATATTATATTATTTAGGTTATAAATGTAATATGAAGTTATTGTAAAAAAAAGTGTCATGAATTAAGTTTTCTATTTCTATTTCAATTGAAAATATGATAGTCAGTTACATCTCGTTGGTAATTTAGCTGTGAACCCGAAAGGTAATCCTTTACTGATATATAAAGATTCATTTTAATCATCACACTTGACTTATTAATTGGAAATGATAACCAGACATCACGAATCTCAAGGCCGACAATGCATCTTTAATGCTTGTGATGTTGCAGATGTCTATGGACGGCGTTGATAGCATTTCATGAGGCGATACGCTTGCTCGTTTGCCTATGCCGCCCATAGAAATCTGCAGTGCAAACTATCATCAAATGCCCTTGTAGAATAATACAAGTCATAAAGTTTTGCAGGTGTGTTTGTTTAACCATTAACATTCTTCTCGAGTTAGAGTAACAGATCGTTTAACCAGCTATTAGAGCTTGCTCTACTTGTTCACGACTGTAACAAACAGAGCAATTGTAATGATAAGAAATAAGTAATATAATTTGTTAAAACTCAATTTATTCTTTTTGGAGCATAACGCTGTTGACCATGTAACATTTACTGAATCTATTTGTTATATTACTTGAAAGAATCCATTATTCTTATTGATATAACAAGCAAACTTTGCTTTGTGTATTAAAAACAATTATTTCAATGAATATATAAACAATACATACCTTCTTTTAATAAATTAGTTACTTCAGTCTGATATCTACTTCCAACTCTGATTTCTCCCTTATCTGCTAATAAAGTCTTTTGTGAAGGATCAAATACTAAACAATAAAAAAATGCGTCCTGAAACAAAGAGAGAGACAAAGGTTAGAGGCGTATATTGATATGAAAAATAACTACATAGTTGACATAACTACAATAACATCTCAAAAAATATGAAAGGCATACATATGTGATAAGGAATAATCATTATTTTTGACTTGTTTAAACATAGTATCTCACACTCATAAGCCGGCTAGTCTAGGGAAGTACCACTTTATACCAGAAAACCAACGAGTGAAATACAATTTTTAAGGAGCTTCCTCCACTAAGTGATATACGCCTGAGGCCCACCCCTTCTTTTCTCTCACTTAGAGACAATGTATCCTCATAATTCTTTATCTTTCTCAGCTAAGGTCTGCCTGCGGTCTGACGCATTACAGCTCCCTCTTGTATATCCTTGGCTTAATTATTAGAATGCGTCAAGTTCATATGAGTTAATGTTACAGGAATAATAAAACAATGAATTTCATAGTTTGAGTAGTTTGTACATAATGAAGTGTTTTTGAAGTAAAAACGATGTATTCTATTGGATAAGCTTCAAGATTATCCATAAAATAGCATCAAAAGTATAAAGTAAGGAAATTTTTATTCGAGTTACTTATTATGATAATTAGGGCTAGGACACATGATAAAATAGAGGTGAAATTTAGATAATTTATTCAATGACACTTATATTTGAGAAATATTTTATTCCAGTGGGACGCGCGCCTTGAAGGACAATTCAAATACAAAATATGTAACAAGAATACTTAAAACGATTGCTACACAAGCGGCGACAATTGAAATATATTTCCCAAGAATAATACAACCGGTTTCATAATTTGTGTTGTTATCTAATTATAATTATGCTCACATTTCGTTTTTGTGATATAATGCAAATATTCGCCACACTTTGAACAATTTCAATTCTTAAATAAGTTTTCCCGTGAAACTTCTATATTAACGTATATATACTTATAATATTTTCAAACCTTGTTAATTATAAGACTATAAATATGTCAGCCTGTTAAAGTTGCATGCTATTAAAACATATTATAGAATTTGTTATTCAGTACTTTTAATTGATTTTTTTATGGGATAGGAAGGCAAACAAGCACGCTTGTCACCTGATGGAAAGCAATCAACGTCGCCCATAGACATCCGCAGCGCCATAGGCAGTGCGGAAGCGTTGTCGACCTTTAAGAAAAGTGTCATTATGGGAGTGGGATTGGGAGGTGGAGGGGGAGGGGGTAGAGGGAGGGGAGGGTGTTAGGATTCCGGAAATTTGTCTGTCTCTGATATTTTCAATCCTTGACTTGTACATTCTTGTGTTGAGATAACTAACTTCGCATTGAAATCTACTATTGGAATAGAAGTATATCGTAATATAATATTTTTGGATTCGTTTTAAGCATATTTGTTGCATGTCATGTAAGTTGTAAATTTCTTACAAATACAGCTAGTGGTGTTCACGAAACTTCTAATTCATATTTTATAGAAATTTTTTGTTCCGTTTCATGATCATCATTATGAGCCTGCGACAATCTAATCCTCGACACAGATCTCTCAAGCTGCTTTAACATTTTTATCCGTGCGTTTTACGGGATTTTCATAAATAAATAAAAATCTTTACGAGGAATTGCTTATATTACTTTCTATACGTGAAAATACTACGTGAAAAAAATAATATGAAAAATAGGTGAACAAAGATGCAAATACTAGTTCCTAATATATAAATAAGTCTGAGGAGTACAAATTTTCCTAAATTCGTCCTACTGGTGATTTTCCACACGTCTACAATTAAACAATATGGCTTGCAATAAATAAAGTTAAAATGAAAAGCTAAAACTAATGTATATTGTTATTAATACGTACATGCGCGACAAATGCCTGTGTACTCGCTATACGACTGCAAATAAATCAATAAAACAAAACGGGAAGTACGGACGGAGATACGAGATAGGTTGTCAAGTGCATGCATGCTCACTTCCTTATTAGTTTGTATAGATGTGACATAAATCGGCCGTATATTGTGTTAAACACTATATTTGGTCTTGTGAAAATATAACCAGCACCATCATTATTGACGACCAATAGGCTAGGTGGCGAGGCCCTCCGCCCGCGGTGTCAATGGTCGTGGGTTCGATCCCCGCATCGGAGTAAATATATGTATGGATTACAAATATTTATTCCGAGTCTGGTAACCCCGTCAATCCGCATTGGACAAGCGTAGTGAGTTAACGTCCGTTCCTCCAGAATTGGAGAGGCCCGTGCTCAGCAGTGGGACATAATGGGTTGTTAAAAAAAACATCATTATCATCATGAACCCACAGTTCTCCACTGCTAGACATAGACCTCTCCCAAGGGGCGCCACCTAGCCCATTTTTGTACTATACCCTTCCAATCTCTGCCAACCACCCTTCGCAGATCTTTGATCTGATGCATTCGCCACTTTAGGACTCGTCTACTCTGTGGATCAGTGTCACCAACATAGCACATCGAATGCTAATGGGTTGGACAAACGTGTCCAACCCATTACCATTCGATGTGCTATGTTGGTGACACTGGTTCTTCGGCGGATTCCTTCATTTCGCATCGTATACACCAGAAAAACTCCGAGCATAGCCCTCTCCATATACCTTTGAACGACTTTTAACTAGCTAACGTAACGTCAGTAGATAATGCAAGAACACAAAAAATATCAGTTAATACACGAAGCACAAGGCGAACAATGCTCTCTCTCTTATGTCCCCAAGGTGGGGCAGAGGGCGTCCACAGTGCTTGTCCATTGGGATCGAACATTGCTAATGTTATATTATTTTGGGATCCCTTGTTATAATTTAAATAGTATGACGATTACTTTATTTTGTAATTTAAAAAATATTATTAAAAAATAATCTATTAATATTATTATAATTTATTTATAGTTAAGAACTGTAATGCTTGTATTAGGAACATTTCGCATTGGGACGTACAAGATATACTATACCCTGTACAAGTTAGCTTGATCTTTTTGACAAATGTAAATTTTTCTGATCGACATAACTTTGCAAAGACGAACATATTATTTTCTTAATTTAATGATTTTAAAAATTGTAAAACTATTAAAAAATACATATAACACAAAAGTCCCACAAAAGATTCAAGCGTTATCCGAAAATTTTAAGATTTTTTATTGCTTCAAAGTAAAATTTAAATAGGAACACTGAAAATAATAGACGCTTGTACAATGTTACATCGGTCTATACTGTATAGTGCCTGTTGTTCGTGTCCCATCCGTCCGACCGATGTATCGATGAATCTAGGGTTTGGATGCATTTCCATCCCATAATGGGATGGAAATGCATCCATAATGGGAAGAAAGAAAGATTTTCTTCCCATTATTCACATTCTAACCCAAAGGTAGGCAACGTTCTGTTGTGCCTTTAGTACTGCAAATGTAGCATGAGCGGCGACGGTTGCTTACCACCAAGTAACCCGCTAGCTCGTTTGTATATCGCTCTCAGAAAAAAACATAAGAGTTCGTTATCAGCACAATTATCTAACAATTAATAAATTGACTGCCGCGTCACCCACATTCGGGTGACAATGAAAGTTTTCATCGGCCCGTATCACCCGTATTTAGGTGACGCTGATTTGACTATTTACAAAGGATTTTCGTTCTCTAAATCTTCTAATATTAACAGTTATCTTTGTCGCAATTTTGTAAAGCACCAAAGCAGCGCAAGCTTCTTTAGCGGCACTGGTGGCCTGACGGAGTTTCACTGCAAACACGCGTGGCAGTCAATGTGTCATGTGTCAGTCAGCTAGATAGAAGAACTACTGGTAGTGGAGGCGTTGTGTATGTCCGTATGGCCAGTACATACTCACATCCTTATTGAGATAGCTGAGCAGCGATTCTGTCTCGTTGAGGAGCGTGACGGTGCACTTGCCGCGGATGTGCGTCGCCGGTAGCGTCTCCACGTGCCGCGACAGGAACAGCTCTCTGTGCTTCGCCTGGTGCCGCTGTTTGGGGGCTAGGCTGTCCGTTCCCGGCAACTCCGTAGATTCCTCCTCCATCGCCACTGTGAATTCATAATGGAAAAATCTTATTTTATGTACACTTTTGTTAGCATTTAAAAGTATTATTTAGACCTTAGGTTCCCAACGGGGGCGGTACTACCCCATAATGGTCGCTGGAGCTTTTCATGGGGGCGGTAGCGGGTTCAACGGCAAAAAGGTATGAAATACCTCTATTTTTTAATCTAGTTATCTAAGAAGTTTATATTATTAAAGGGGACGGTAGTCCATAAAAGGTTGAGAATTTATTATTTATACCATTGCATAAGTTACCAAACGCAAGGTCTATACTCGTCTACTCTAACGGATTTAGGTTCTATTGTAAATGATCAGCCCCCTGTCACTTCAGTAGAAAGTTATGAAATCGTTATTTGACTAGTTTTCGGTTCATAGAAATACTCCAACCATAACAAGAATGTTTTCTTTATTATATAAAAATAGTAGTCTTTCTGTCAGTCAAATTTTTGAACAGTATAAATAATTAAATATTTATTTCATCGCCTTCACGGACAAATAAGTTTTTTACCAGACGATGATATTACATGTGTAATTGTTTGAGTGATGAAAAAAATAATAATTGTCAAATATGTACATTTGTCTGACTAACGACTGAAGATAAAAATTTATAATTCAAGTATGATATATTACGCTAAGAAATCGTCTTTTCAGATAAAACATCGTTTGTCATTTAATTTTTATGATTTCGGTTATTATTTCAAAAAATAATCTTGTAGTGTAAGCATTTTACAGCTCATTTTATGATAGGGTTTTAAGGGTAGATAGCTTTTATTTTTTTGGTTACTCACAAGGAATGTTTTATAAATTATAAATTGTAGACAATATCGATGAAGTAAATTTTATGATGACAGCGCTAAGATAAAATAACTTTTTTAATACCGCAAATATTTAAGCTGAACGCTATACTCCAATTAGTAGTAAACAGAAGGGCAACTTATGAAAGTCGGGTTGTTCGAATCGTCGATAACCAAGAACTCACCGAACGACTACAATTTTTAGCACTGCGGATGGATATCTCATCTCTCAGCATCTTTCATCGATTCTACCATGGAGAGGTCCAGGAATTGTTCGAAATAATTCCGGCCGCTGAATTTTGCTACCGTACAACTCTCCATAAAGAATCCATTACGTGTGCGTGTTTCCCGAAACTTCTTTGCCACTTTCCTGTGGAACCAGCTACATCAACCAGTGTTTCCGAACCGATACGATATTGGAACATTTAAAACGTAGTCCTACACATTTCATAAAGGTTAGCAACGCTTTGCAATGCCTATATCATTGCTCGTTTGCCTTCAAACGATAAAAAATATAAGAGCAAACTCGAACAAATAAGCTTCAGAGAAAATAAATGTTGCAATAAATGGTACGAAAATAATTATCGAACACGTTGAGAGCATTGTTTTTTTCCATCTCTGGTTGTAGGTCGCGCAGGCGGCGGGCGGGCGACACCGGCAGGTGCGTTGCGAAACGTGCTCACGTCAGCTTATGATTTTTATGCGTCGATATGCAGACCGGACCGACATTACGAAACGCAATACATACATAAATATCCTCAACATGTCCGATACTTTATTCTTCTTTATTTACACAAGTCTCTCGTAGTAACGATATTATTATTTAAAAAAATATTCTTATTATGATTATTAGTCCTGGATTTAGGCATCCAAGAAAAGGAACCTACTCACGATTCTAACCGTACACAATATGACTGCTTTGCTTAAATGTTGAATTCCTTTATTATATAAGCTATATAAATGAACAAATAAGCAGCTATAGCTCAGTAGGCAAGGCTCGAGCTTACTACCTGTATGACAGATGTTCGTATCCTCTATTTTATTACTGATGAAGATCATTTCCAAGTACAAGTATTATAAGATTAATTGCAATGGTTAAGAAGAATTGTAGTTGTATTAAACAAACATTGCTAGATTTCATTTAAAGAATAAAACGAGTTTTATTTTACAGAACAAAGAAGACAACTGAGCAAACGTGTCACTTGATGGAAAGCAATCAACGTCGCCCTTAGATATCTGCAATATCAGATATTGCAGAAGCATTGCCGGACTTTGAGATATGTGTAGGCTTGTTTTTTATTGCGCAGCTAAGTTCTTGCTGTTTTTCATTAGATGGCTCCAGTAGTAAGTGTTGGTCGATTTGACATATCCAAAACGTCATTAACCAAGCTTAGACATATGATAAACAAACCGCTATGACAAGTAAGTGATTTTATTGTGGCGTCATATGCTTTTAGTTGTGTGAATATGTCTGATTTTGTGGCGAATAATCGTCATTTGCGGGAAGTGTTACTTTTATTTCATGCAAAGAAAACGGCAGTTGAAGGGCATCGAGAGTTAAAAAAAGTTTACGGAAATGCTACTCTAAATGAAACAACGCCGCGATTGGTTCCGTCGCTTTAAAAATGGTGATTTCGATGTTGACAACTGCCCGCGCGAAGGTAGGCCAAAAAACATTCGAATACGCTGTATTGGAGAAATTACTCCTTGATGTCCATGCGAAACGCAACAGCTTGCTTCAGTATTAGGAGTTACCCTCCAAGGTATTTTTAAGCGATTGCATGGGTTGGAAATGAATCAAAAGCAAGGAATCCGGGGTCCTTATGATTTGAAGCCCAGGGACGTACAATGTCGTTTTTTCGCCTGTGAACAATTGCTCCAGCGGCAAAAAAGGAAAAATGGATTCATTATAGCAATCCAAAGAAAAGAAAGTCATGAGAACTGCCCGGTCATTCTTCACAAAATCGGCTTGGCCAAGTATACACGCTGCGAAGGTTGTAGGTTATGCTGTGTATTTGATGTGTGTGTGTGACTTCTTAAATTTTTATTTATAAATGCTTTTAAACAACAAACAAAAATATGTTTAGATGCAACTCACCTTCATAACAGTTATTTTAAATACGTAAGCAACGTCACGGGCCAGAGCAAAAACATGAACAACAAGGGATAAATAGACCCACGCGCTGACAAAGCCCGACCCCTGCGGGGCAAAGTAGCCGGGACCGACGGGTCACGCGCGAACGCACGCACCTCACGTGTAGGGTTGCCTGACTCCTAACAAACTTGATCGAGTAAATGAATTCTCTTCAATAGTAAATTATTAATCTTAATTAACTACTTTCCAACTTATGAAATTGTAATTTTAATCTTAGCTCATAAAACTGTCATGTGAGAGCAAATTTAGTTAATCAAAGAAACTTCATTAGATTGTGCAAGTTCAAATTTAAAGAACAATTTTTTTAAGTCCAATTTATTGTTATGATTTTTTTTCGATGCGGGTATCGAACCCGCGACCACTGACTCCGCGGGCGGGGGCCCCGCCACTGAGCCAATTGGTTGTTATGATTAGTGAGATGTATATTTTGTTTGATGTATGACTTGTCGAGGTAATTGCAGTGTCATCGTCATCATCATAAACAGCCTTCGGCAGTCCACCGCTGGACATGGCCTTTCCCAAGAAGCGCCACCTAGCTCGATCTTCGGATTAACGCATCCAGTTTTTGGCAGCCACCCTGCGCAGATCGTCGTGATATAGTGTACATATATAATTTCAATAAATGTGTGTCACAATTAATATCCAGCTTTTAAAGCTTTTATCTTGCCATCTGTTTGTTTGTGTATGCCAATGTCGGGAAAGGATATTTTACACTTCCATATAAAATTAGAAAACTCTTAAAAGTTAAGGGTTGTACGAAGTAGCGGTATAAGAATTTGTATAAAATGCTATTTCAGATTGTTTTCCCTGTAACAACCCTATCGAATTGCAATTTTATCTTTATTGCGTCAAGTCCTTAAAAACGTGCGAAAATCGTCAACTGGCATCCTTGATCACATGTCATCAAATCCGTCGGTTCTACTTGGATCCGCGTGTACATTGAATAATACTTTCTTTTTATAGACAACCGAGATTGTAATAAATTTCGTATCCAAATCAAAAATTGGCAATATTAAGCACGAGAGATTGAGATATGTTGTATGTGGCGAATGGCCCGTGCTAGGACGAAGGGTCATGACACCGAGGGGTGGGTTGATATTGGTTACTATTATTACCACGCTGCATTACATAAAGACACCATTAACACCGTTACGGTAGAAATTAAAACTACACACTGTAAATGAGATGTGCCCTGTATGCGGGTCTTTATATAAATCTCCGTGGTGTGTGCAGTAAGAGTTATTAAAACGGTAAATCTTAGAAATAATGAGCTCATCACAGCATTGCACTTCTTTTTATGGAATAGAAAGACAAAGGAACAAACAAGCGTGTCGCTTGATGGAAATCAATCAACGCCACCCATAGCCGCCCATACCATAGGCGCTTTCTGCAGCGTTGCTGGCTTTTGAAATCTACTCAAATTTTTGTAGCGCTGATTGTCTATATGATGATCATTAGCAGCTCAGCATTTTTTACCGCTTTTATCATGGGGAGTGTTCCGAGGAATTGTTTGGAATAATTCCCGTAACCGAATTGCACAACCGCACAACTCACCGTAAAGAAAAGTGTCATCCTCAACATCTAGATGAGTGGCGATCTACTACGGTGCGCTTCTTTCGAAACTTCTTTCCTGAAAGGCCGGCAACGCTTCCGCGACTCCTGCGGTGTAGCGGTTGTCTATGGGCGGCGTTGATTGATTTCCATCAGGCGACACGCTTGCTCGTTTGCCCTCCTATCCCATAAAAAATAAATATACACACACATATACAATAACAATAAATATATGTTTAAAAAGAAATTTTTTGAATACCTTCAAGAGTGAAAAAGAAAGATATATGTTTATTGTTTGTATCCCAGAAAAAGTCGGCAAAATTGTTGGCATAGGTAAGAAGATGGCGAAGGGAAGGAAAAAGATTAGAGAATCACCAACGCAAACAAATGCATTAGTTTATCGATAATAGATATGGTTTTTTAAAGTAAGTTTTACAATATTTGGTTTACTTAATGTGTTTTGTATAATCGAAATAACATGTTTTGTGTAACCGAAGACCTACCTGGTAATGGAATTTTAGTTTATTTAGTTACCGTTTTCGGTGTTAATGTCAATGATTGCCGTTTCAATTTCCGCATCGGATTAAATATATGCATGACCTACAGGTATTTTTTTCGAGTTTGGATGTCACGACAATCCACCTTGACTAAACGTGGATGATTCATGTTTATTTCCTCAGAAATCGGGAAGCCCAGTGCCAAAAGGCGTTAAAAGAGTAAGGTGAAGTAAATTATATTTTTTTATTGAGCTTAAATACGTCTGCGGGGATATCGATAGATTTAGAGACGTTTTTCGTGAGGCATCACTATCTCACGTCCTCGACATAGGGCCCGCCATTTATTGCGGCGGGTCCGGGGGCGGTCGGCGAATCGTGGGGGATTTACTTTATGATAATTATTTCGATTGCTCCGCGGGAAGGAGTCGAAGCTAGCGCGATTTGATCAAGAGACGACGGTGTACCGACTTTTCGGAGAATTTATAAATAGACTTGTCAAAATGATAGGCGTCTTTTTTGTTTATGGCTTGGTCGAATTGTTCTAAGATAAAGATAAGCGATGCGAGAATTGAATCTGCGGCCATTGGTTTCAAATGCGGTGCCCCATCAATCCGTCTCAGAGTAACGTGTAAAGATTTTTGTGCGTCATCATCTGCAGGTCCTTAGATGATGACATAAAAATCCTATTTAGATCCCCAAAAAATCTGATTTAGGTTTTTTTATTTCAGGAAGGGAACATCTGCCGGACTCGTTAGTATATATGCACATATCTTTATTATTATTTATACATTATATTATTATAATCTGTTATAACTATTTATGTTTTTATTAAGTTTATATTAACTTTTTTAATTTTACAATTGCACTTTCCATCTCTCAACGTTTGGTTGAGAGAGGTCCCTCTATGGGATAAGTATGTCGCTATTGTAAACAATTTCAGTGTATTTAAATCATTTATATCGCTTGAATCGAAACTAAATAGGACTACAAAAGCAAACAAACAAAATAATATTATTATTATTCCCTTCATTAAAAACAAAATTTTTTTTTGGGTTATAACGTTGCATTTTCGCACCGTATGGATTTAAATGTATTAACATAGAACATTATTATGGTGATCTAATCTATTAAATCAACAGATAAGGTTATACTTTTACAAACTAGATGTACGAAGAAAATAAAACTGTTTCAGGTGTAGCGCAGCTGTTACTGTGGGGTTATCTAATCTCGCCACCATGGTGGAATGGCAAACGTGTTCGGTGGCGTGATAAGAGTACAGTGGGCGTAATTAAGTTTATGGTGGAGTGTATTCAGCTTTAGGACGTATATTTTGGGCTTGGGAGACGGAGCAGATAGCTCCATAAAAACTAAATGACATGACATGAATGAATTTATGCGTCATTCGTAGCTTAAAGTACTGAAAGTAGTCGATCCACCTTGTCAAGGTTTGTTCGATGAATGCGACTTGTTCGGCAATTTAATAATATTGGATTATGGATCCACACGCGTCACTACGCAACTAATTAAAGCGTAGGCAAAGAGAAAATGGCAATCTGTGGAGTTCTCCCCCCGCTAGTGGGGGGGGGGGGTGTCGGTTACGTGTACCCCCTTGGGGTGGTCGGGCGTATGGTTTTTCTGCTCGGGCATCCTTTGCTTACTTATTGATCCAGTCAAATGTGTGGAGGTGGCGCGGTGGGTGGCTGCGCCCGGCCCCCTCCCACTAAGGGGGTACGTCCAAATAAATCTGCCCGCCCGCGAAACACCGCAGTGACAACAACGGCCACCGGTAAGATGCGACCGCACTGTCTCCGTTCGGTACCGATCTCGGGGGATCGCGAGGAGCCCGGGCCCGCGGGCCAAGCGACTTGCACTACCTACCTGCCTGCCGAGTGACATTCTAATTGAAACCATTTCCATCGAATGGCACGCCGCGCGCGACCTTACGAACAGGCATGCGCCCTAATGTTGAACCTGCCTAGAACGTACCATGCGACGGTTTTGCTATTTTCACAGAGGTCAATGACGCCTCGGTTCCAAACAAAAGACACTTTCAAACAAACAAATGAACCCGCATTGAAATTTATTTATGGTACCATCTAAGCGGATGAATCACGCACAGTAACATAAGCATGACGAAGATATTCATTTTTGGATATTGAAAAAAAATTTGAAAAAGGTCGAAAGTCGAGTATAAATTTAATTAACGAATAATTTTTTTAAAAAATTGTATTAACATCAAGTGTTATCCAAAAATTTGAACATAATATATAAATATTTATACGGAGAGTGTAAACTAATAGTAGGAATTAAAAATACGTCTTTTGTATAGGACTTCAGTAACAAAAGCACCGGTTTGGAAATCTGTGCGGTTGTGTTACCACAAAACTAACTGAAAATACAACCCAGTGGGTTGTATAACCACATGCTCTTAAGCTTAGTAGTGATATAACACAATGATAATCATCATATTTACTTGATGAACTTTCTTTTTTTTGTAATGGATATATGTCCCTCTTTTGGGCAAGGAGTCTCCCAGTTTCTGGAGGAATTGACATCAACCCACCATGTTTGTTGAAGGCGGATTGGCGGGGAATTCAAACAATTGAATGTAAGACCTGTAAGCCATACATATATTTATCCCGACGCAGAAATCAAACCCTTGACAATTGATTCCAAGAGCGGTGGTAGCTCTGTCACAGAATCAATTAGGTTGAATGAACTTTCTGCTTACCATTGTTGTTCTACAAATCAAAAGGAAAATAGAACGCCGCTGGATTCAATAAGCGCCACTAAGAAATTTGTCATCAGAAATATTTCATATTACTATGAAGCAAACACTATGAAATGCAAAGACGGGCTGCGCATTCATTTGGGGCACAAAGGGGAAATATATGCATAAAAGGCACGAAAGGCAAATGTTGGAAAATAGTTTACTGTTGCGAGGCGTTTTGATGTGTTTTTGCGATATGCAATATTTTACAAACGAATTGTTCAAAAGTGTAACAACTTGTACAATATATTAGCGATAGCTCAATTGAAAAGAATTGATTGGACCTGCGATTTTAAGTCGTAGGTTCGATTTTACCAAAGGATTATTGACGTCAACCATATTTACCTAGAACAAGCACTACTTTGTTGCAATGGTTACCAAAAAACTTTAATGATATTAAAAATAGCTAGTTCTTAGCAGCATTCAAATTAATATCACCATTTAATATTATTGAATGGGATGACATTATTCACTATAACAATTATAAACATAGCTTTACGAGTTTGAAACTGAAGAGGAAGTGAGCTGGTTATGGAGAACGAACAACCACTAGAGTAGAGACCGCGTCTTCGAAAACGAAATATAGGACGCCCCCCTCGATGCAAGATGGAGCCACGATCTATGCAGGACGTGGTAGAAACCGTACGCCGAAGTCGAGGATGGGATTAGATGGCTAGACTTGGAAAAGGCCTAATGATAAAATTCATTTCCATAAGATCCATTAAAATAATAAAAATGAATATAAGTTCTCTCGGACGAACTATGTCTGTTATTTACCGTTAAGTAAATTTAGTAAAAGATAGAAACTGCTAGAGTAATACTGCTAAGTACATTAATCTACAATAAACTGTAGACTAACCAACGTTAAATATATTTTTGTAGCTAATCAAAGCTACAGAAACAATTTATCTGTTCCGGAAGTTACATCTGACAGTGTCATAGACATGAATCAATAAAAAAAAATGCAATGCTGTCGGCCTTATAGAAAGGTTAAAAGATAAATCAAATAAAAATTAAAGTACGTTTTATTATTTATTGGAAGATATAAGAAATATGACTTTAACCTTTTTCTGCACACACTTTTTGGAGTGTCTTTCAGTCTGAAGAAATCTTGAGAAAGCAGATCTCTGGAAATCTAGTGACTTTACATTAAACAGTTTTTTTACGGGGTATGAGGCAGAAGAGCAAGCGTTTCACCTAATGGAAAGCAATCAACGCAATAGACATCTGCAAATTCAACTCGGTATTGCAGAAGCAGATAAGTAAAGTAAGAAGAAGGTCAGTTTGGACGGACCTTCTTCTTACTTTACTTACCACTGAAGGTTTTATCGTATGGTATGGTTTTACAGAATGGTGGTGCGTGAAAATAAGTTAAGGGAAAAACACATCGTACCATATTATTTCTCATCCAGATGGTGGGAATGAAACTTTTCTTTGTTGTGACTTGTACGGTAATGGAATTCAGCGGAAGGACTTAATTACACGAAAGTGATGAAAACATAGCAAAAAATACAAGGAAGAGTATAAATGAAACACTTGATTTTATTATAAGATTATCACGGAAAAATCTTAGTTAGACATAATTTCGAACTTAAACTTATGTGAGGGAATGTAATGTTATTGATAAAAATATCAAGCCTAAGAGCCTTACTTCGCTTTCCTTCTTATTATTCTTTCTTCGTTCTTTTTATTCTCTCTCGTTAAATCCCATACCCATTAGTAATACAGACGCCGATATGCGGCGGTCATTACTTACTACCAGGTGATCCTCGTGTGCGTTTGCCATCTATAATCTCATAACATCATGGAATAGCGTTATTAAAGTAAACCATCTGTATTTACTTTTTTATAGGGAAATCATCACGGATACGGGATTGGGATTATTACGGTGAGAAGAAATAACGTCAAGTGGAATCAGTCGACACAGTTTTCCGCACACATAACCCGGACTTCTAGTTATTTCCTAATGCGAAACAAAGAAGACGAAATAAGTTGCAAAACGTATAGATAAATATGATATTACACTAACACACAGTTCACTGACGTCGTTTCTGGAAACTGCACGAAAGGCATTTTTTTAAAAAGTTAAACCAAATATAACAGGTTTCTATGAACTAACAATTCGAGTAGCATACAAATAAAATACTTAACTACATATAAAAGGTGTGTTGTTTCATGAATTTTAAAAATTAGGAGGACCGCTAAGTCTGAAAGGTCATCCTTTAACGGTTTCGACCGAGTAGCTGTTGATATAACCATTGAATTTTATATAACGTTTTGTGGCAAAATACAGATTTTATGAGACACATTTATTTACATACATCTGTATTCACATATCAAATACAGTTTGCAAGTTGTTATTGACGCGTATCATGGCCTCATTTGAATCTTTTACAGTAAATAAATACATGACAAGTCGAATAAATCACATTTATTATTGTAGTCATCTTTCAAACGATTTTGAACATTATCGTAATATTATTAAGGAATAGCGCATTGTGACCAATGCGCTTACCATCTAAGGTCTAAGATTCGATTTTCATGTTGGGATGCAACATGCTTGCTTGCTTAGGTGAATTGGTGCACATATATAATTCAATGTTACACAAATACTAATAAATAGGAATTTTATTTATTTATTGGCACTTGGAACATATTATATTCACAGAAATGTGTAAAATGTTATAGAATATACGTTATTCTCTAGACTAGTGATTCTCAACCTTTTTTGTTGTCGTACACTTTTAACAATTTTAAAATCTGGCGGCACACTAATATTAGTATAAAAGATTTTTACTTATAATATACACTTAGTAAAATAGTTTGCATTTCAATATTTGGTGGTATACTTGAAGAATTTGGCGGCACACAAGGGTCGCGGCACAGTGCTTGAAAACCACTTCTCTAGACGATATTTCTTAAGAAAAAAAAGCAAAATAAAACAAATAAATGGCACATGTTTTACGAACTGCAAGTCTGCAGTTTAATGTTAAAGATGTCCGCTATTTTCGCCGATTCTTTGCTTTTTTACGCGAATAAGTAATTTATAACTGTGACACAGCTCCAACCGCGCAAAAATTTCATTTTTTAATATTCTATATTTAGTTATAACGATAGATTTCACGTAAGCAAAATAATTTGTAACCACGCCGAGATTGGTTCAAAGTGAAACTCTTATGTGACGTCACAAGGCCCGTTGACGTTCGTGTTTGCCAACTGAAAATTCGAGCGTGCGAGATAGTTTTTTTGTAATTATAATTTTTTCTTTGTGCGCTACGTAAGGCTTTATTAAAATATGTTCGTATGGTGTTTAGCTTTATGTGTGGTTACCGGCATAGAATTTGGTATCTACTACATTTTTTCCAGCAGCAGGGTTATGCAGCGGCTTTAGATCTTCGTTAATCGATGTTTTAGACAAATTTTCGGAATTTTCTGGTCCGAGAAAATATCCAACGAATGCCTACTGGATCTTTATCACAAACCGCCGATTGGACTTCCAATTTTGTGCTGCAAGTGGACTTGGATAAACCATACTCTCCGTAGAAACCCCGATCACATTCTCAGATAAGGGCTGGATTGGACTCCTCAAGGGAAAAGGACGCGAGGCCGACCCAAACACACCTGGAAGCGCTCCGTAGCGGCAGAGATGAAAACCATCGGGTTGACGTGGCCTGAAGTGAAGCGCGTCGCTCAAGACCGATCGCAATGGAGAAGCACTGTGGACGCCCTCTGCCCCACCTCGGGGACATAGGACCATTTTCCTATTTGTGTCGTATGACGCGATAATGGTAGAAAAATATCAGAAGGTGAGTAGTAGCTTCTATATGAGTTACATAATCTGAGATCCCAAAGCGCTCGCCAAGCGTGTTGATTATGGAATCTCCCCCTATATTTGAGGGGTTTCAATATCCAGCAGTGATAAGTTACGGCTATATTGGTATGACGTTAAAAGTATTAAGATGAACGAAATATATATATAAATAAAGTAATATCGAGTGTTTATTCTTGTCTAATTTATTCGTCCAATGGTTGGAATCTCGAGGAATCGCTTACAACGGTGTAGAACGATCCTTAATGTATTTTTCCCCTGCCATAGTTTTGAGAAAAAATATCATTTTTTTCCACAAATTTCAAACCTGACCATATTGTTGTTCGTCGTGTCGTCGGCCTAGTCCTCAGAATTCGTACTCCCATAAAACATTTTTTCTTACTTCTTACTCTTAATGCCATACGGAATAACTATTCGTATTTACCTCAAAACATTTTTTATTATATACGTCAAGTAAAAATGGGTTAATGAAAATATCGCAAGCTATGAAAGAAAATCAAGTTTTATGTCGTTCCTGTAAAATTTTCTCATATGGACTTGCGTATTTTGATAATTAGGCCTACTATATATTTTTTCATAAAATTTTATCTACCTGCTTGCCTATATATGTATGTATTTATGTTTTAGGAATTAAGAGAGAACATATCAAACAAAAGCTTCCTATATATATTAAAAAATAAATTATTTCAAAATATTTAAAACTAACATAATATTATATAGATTTATAAGTTTTTGAGTATTATGATTTATGTTATTTATAAATATTATAAGATTATTAAATTATTTAGTTGATGTAAGAGGGATCTGTGTTCAGCAAAAACCAATAAGGTTTAATAGGCTCATATGTATTCCATTCTATTATACTTTCTATTAATAAAATAAAAAAAATGTATAATCATCACCAATACCAGCCCACAGTTAGACAATGAGCTCAGAAATGGGATACGTTGCAGTAATTGGCTGAGTAGACTGAGGATCGCAGATTGGTTTTTGTTACTCACATTGCTGTTAGTCTACCTGTATTTGCAGCCACACTCGTCTTGTAAGAAATAGGGTGGCCATACTCGAAGCCAGTGGTTACCGGTATTATTTAAGTCTGTATGTGTATATGAATGTTTTCCCGAAGTACACGTTCAAACGTACGTTTCAACTAATCGATTGTTTCATGTGATCTCTGCGCTATATTTAGATCGACTATAAATCTCTGTTAAATTTCATTGGCTATGGTTCACATTTTATCTTTGTTACATTTCCGTTTCCGTCGAACTCTTTTCAAGTGCTTAATATTAAGACATATATATATATATATATATATATATATATATATATATATATATATATATATATATATAAATTCAAATATATATATATATATATATATATAAATTCAAATTTTAGAAATTATTTCTATATTATTTATTTTTTTATTGGACAGGAAGGCAAACGTGCAAGCGTGTCACCTAATAGAAAGCAATCAACGTCGCCCATAAACATCCGCAGTGGTCAAGGTCATTATGGGAGGGGAAGGGCGTTTGGGCCTCCGGAACTCAAACACTCACCAGAAGAAGCGCGGTAGTTAAGCTACCACTCAGATGTCCGTTTTCTGCGGGAGCGTGGTACTTTCCCGGGCGAGCCAGCCCACTCAAGCTGCAGACAAATAATATGCCATCACCTTGACAAAGTATTCGTCTGCAGCATTTTCATTTCTTCGCTGTGATGAGATTAACTGTTATTACTCACATTTTGACGATTAACTAACTGACTGTGGACAAGACTAGTCATTAATAATAGAAAACAAGGATTTATAGTTAATTATAGAATTTGACAAAAGACAAATTGGTCGAAAAAGAAAGTCTTGGCTACGTAATATAAGGGAGTGGACCGAGTTAGCGAGTTGCTCCAGAACTGCTGCACCTAGCGAAGGAGGAGGAAAGTTGTGTTGAATTGGCTGCCAACCTTCGCAAGTCAGAGATGCACTCTTAGAAGAGTTATAGAATTATTTAATGTCATATATAAACAATGATATAAGTTTTTAATGTTTTTTGTCAATCACTTAATAAACATTTTTGACAATTTATTACATACAAGATATTTTATATTTATTTTACAAAAAGATATTCAATATATAACAAGTGCTTACGATATTTTAATTAATAGTTAAAAAATATTTATTAGTTGGTGGTCCAACGCTGACATTAAAGTGTGTAAGCGAAATCAAGCATGTCACCCAGAAAATGAAATAAATCAACAATTACACAAACATAATGTATCTACGGGTATGTGTGGTATAGTGATGTTGCCAGATTCTTTTATTACTGCAATGTAAAAATTTCACACAAGCTGCTAAACCGGTTACGCGTGTTATTACCGGATATTTTAATTTTGTAACGTTATAATGTTTACATGGCAGTAGGATGAATTTATTGCTTTGAAAGTTTGTCAGAGAACCGATGATCGTTGCAGTAAACGAGAGCTGGAGTGGAGACAGAGTCCAGGTGGCGCGCTTTAGGAAATGCCCCATACCTTGTTTCCTCCGCGCGACCTCCGCTCCTAGCACTCGTCTACTACAATGATTGTCATTGTGTATGTTCGTCACTGGACGTATCGAGCTCATTGCCACTTCATTTTGCTAATTCGAAGAGCTATGTCGGTAACTCTGGCTCTCCGAAACACTAAATGAAGACATCCAATATGACAACCGGCCTGTGCCCATTTTGAATATCTTAGCGCACATCTCAACCAACACCGCAGCTCTATGCGGAGGCATTTCACAACGTCGTAACGGTCTTTACTCACCTAGCTTGATTAAATTTGTTATATATCCTAAGATAACGGCACATTCCTTCGGGATACCCGAGCATACTCAGGTTTAATTAGCGGTCGCCATAATTAACGCTGTCTAAACTTGAAACAGCGTCTGACTCTAATAAAACGATCTCCTTATGGAACTTATACTTATATTACTTTGGGACTTTTTTACTCGTTTCAACTTTGTATAGACAAAGAAAAACAATATAGATAAAATTCTAGTTAAAGCTTAAAAACTATATGTATGTATGTACAATATTACGATAGAGATTCTATAGTACGTAGGTACTGTAGTGATACATTGATAAATGTATCACTAATGCAATGAAACTTTTTATATTATTTCTTTTTAAATTCGTTATTTGAAATAAAAAAGAAATAGTTTTCTATTAAAACAAAATTAGTTCGATTGACGTCTATGATTATATAGACATGTCACCCGGCACATATATAAAATGTAAATTGAAAAGTGTAAAATATAATAAAGTATTAATATGAATAAGATATAAATGTACAATGAAATGGATAAAATAATATGATTTTGAAGAATTTTATTAGAAGATAAAAACTCCCTAAAGATCCCAGGTGTCGCCATGTAGCAGTACTGCAGGCATGTCACAGTACTTTGCAAAGGAGATAACTCATCTACCACAGTATAGTTACTTAGCGGGCAGTTTTTCCCAGGAAAATATTACATCAAAACATAACTAATTGGATGGTGTACTTCGTTCGTCGAATGTCTAGACTCGAAAGTGTAGGTGTCGAAGCTGTTGGAAACACCAAATTAGGTGAAATATAATCCCTAAAATCAATTTAATAGAAGTTCATTGAAATCGATTTAGGCATTTTTATAATAAGCCTTATAAAAATGTTATACATGTAGATTATATTAATATATAATGTACTTAAATGTCATATGTTACCCAAAAATAGCTTTAGATTGGTGGAAATAAGCATAACAATCAGAATACGCAGAAGTATAGAACTCCGTGTATATATATGTATATATATATATATATATATATATATATATATTAGGTGTACAAATAAGTTTCCGCGGTTTGTCAAAAGATGGCCCCACCAGAAGGTTATGGAGAAATTGTCAGATGTAAAACGTAATATCCCAAGTTTAGTCATCTGGCAACACCATAACCTTAAAGTACTAGTGATTCCGTATCAGCATCACGTAATTTTTTTCGTGCAAAAATGTCAAGTTTTATTCCGAATAAGCATCATTTGCGGGAACTTTTGATTTACTTCTTTAATGTGAAAAAATCTGCAGCTGAGGCGCATCGATTGCTTCTAGAAGCATATGGTGAAGCTGCTTTAAGTGAGAGAAGTTGTCAGGAATGGTTTCAAAAGTTTAAGAACGGTGAGTTTGACGTTAAAGACAAAGAACGCAGTGGAAGGCCGAAAGTGTACGAAGACATGGAATTAGAAGTACTAGTGGAGGAAGATTCGTCCCAAACGCAAAAAGAACTTGCACTTACTCTACAAGTGACTCAACAAGCAATTTCACATCGTTTAAAATCGTTAGGAATGATTCAAAAACAAGGAAATTGGGTTCCATATGAACTAAAGCCGAGAGACGTTGAACGCCGATTATGCATGAGTGAAATGCTGCTTGCCAGGAATAAAAAAAAGAGTTTTTTGCATCATATAGTCACTGGTGACGAAAAATGGATTCACTACGATAATCCAAAGAAGAGAAAGTCATGGGTTAAGCCCGGCGAACCATCAACATCGACAGCTAAGCCGAATATTCATGGAAAAAAACTCATGCTGTGTATTTGGTGGGATCAGCTTGGTGTCGTGTATTATGAATTGCTGAAACCAAGCGAAACCATTACTGGAGCTCTCTACCGAACACAATTGATGAGATTGAGTCGGGCACTTAAGGAAAAACGCGCCCATTACTACTCCAGACACGACAAAATTATTCTTTTACATGATAATGCTCGTCCACATGTTGCGGCGCCGGTAAAAACATACTTGGAAACACTCAACTGGGAAGTTTTACCCCACCCGCCGTATTCACCAGACTTAGCCCCTTCTGATTATCACCTGTTCCGGTCGATGGCACATGGTCTGTCTGAGCAGCGCTTCACATCATATGAAGACACCAAAAATTGGGTAGATTTGTGGATAGCGTCAAAAGATGAAGAGTTTTTTCGACGGGGTATCCGAATGTTGCCAGAAAGATGGGGAAAAGTAGTGGCAAATGATGGAAAATACTTTGAATAAAACGTAATGTACTTTTCCTTTACAATAAATTCCTAATTTTTTATAAAAAACTGCGGAAACTTATTTGTACACCTAATATATATATATATATATATATATATATATATATATATATATATATATATATATATA